>CM043008.1:16268420-16868420 GCA_023678885.1 Pogostemon cablin | reverse complement strand
TAAAATACTTCTCAAAACATGTTCCATAAGGATTAATTATTTTAAATGCTTTAAAATGCAATATGTCTAAGAGAAACTGTACTTTAATTCATTTTCAGGGAGGAAAGGCTGAGATTTTGGTCTGATCCTGATACTGAGCTAAAATTGGCTAAAGATACAGGCATACAAGTTTTTCGGATGGGAATAGATTGGACAAGAATCATGCCTGAGGAGCCGATGAATAATCCTAACGAAATTGTAAGTGTCTTGGGTTAGAGGCTATAGATTTCTCATTGTGATGTGTGCATTCGCAATATTATCAATTTGTTTGATCATAATTCAATCGTATTTTTACGGCTGCTATCAATAGAATAGGTAAAAGCTACATAATGAACTGATGATGAACCATCTATTCTCATTAGACAAACTTTGCGGCGTTGGAGCGATATAAGTGGATCATCAACAAAGTTCACTCCTATGGAATGAAAGTTATGCTAACACTGTTCCATCATTCTTTGCCACCATGGGCAGCGGAGTATGGAGGGTGGAAGGAAGAGAAGACTGTTGATTATTTTATGGAATTTACTAGGTTCTACTTCATCAAGTCATTTAATTTTTGGTAGTTTAGGAATTCAGATTGTATTTTTATGATAACCTCTAAAGCTTAAGCCCACAGATACTGTTTCACGCTTGTAGCATCTAACGAAGTTCGTCTTTCTCAGAGCTGTAGTGGACTGTGTATCAGATCTGGTCGACTATTGGGTAACGTTCAATGAACCTCATGTGTTTTGTATGCTCACTTATTGTGCTGGTGCCTGGCCTGGTGGTAATCCTGACATGCTTGAGGCTGCCACGTCTGCTCTGCCCATGGGAGTATTCAACCAGGCTATGAATTGGATGGCAATAGCACATGCAAAGGCCTATGATTATATTCATGAGACAAGGTAATGTTTGTTTTCCCCTTATCATTTCTTGTTGATTGAAATTGAGGGTTTTAGTCCATTTGCTGAAGTTTTTTTTTGGTAAAATCATAATATCTGTTCATGGATGAGTTTCGAATAAAACAAGATTCATGTTATTATTACGTGTGTGCTTGTAATTGTATAGCCCGACCTGATAATTGTTTGGCTTCAGTGTGAGCTCAAGTGCAACTGTTGGAGTAGCACACCATGTGTCGTTCATGCGGCCTTATGGACTTTTTGACATTGCTGCCGTTTCACTCGCTAATTCTTTGACACTATTTCCATTTATGGATAGCATTTCCGACAAATTGGACTACATTGGGATAAATTACTATGGACAGGTCGAATATATGGTTTAATATTACTGGTTGATCTTAACAATTTCTTAAGGTGACAAATTAAAGTTGGATGATTTGGGCAGGAAGTCATTTCTGGTGCTGGACTGAAGCTGGTAGAAAGGGATGAATACAGTGAATCTGGACGTGGGGTTTATCCTGATGGCTTGTTTCGCATGCTGCTGAATTTTCATGAAAGATACAAACATCTAGGTGTACCATTCATCATCACCGAAAACGGTATATCTGATGAGACAGATTTGATCAGGAGGCCATACATTTTGGAACATCTATTAGCAACCTATGCTGCTATGATAATGGTTTGAGCTTGAATTCCCTTTATGAAAAATAGTGTTGGAGGGGTAAAATTGAAGTTATTGTGGCATTCATTTCAGGGTGTACCTGTTCTTGGCTACCTATTCTGGACCATATCTGATAACTGGGAATGGGCTGATGGGTACGGTCCTAAATTCGGATTGGTAGCTGTTGATCGAGCAAATAATCTTGAGCGTATTCCACGCCCTTCGTATCATTTGTTCTCGAAGGTAAAAGAGCCAGTTGTTGCTTAATTCTGTTTATAAAGCTTAGTAAAGCTGAAAGAGGTTGAATGTAAATGCAGATTGTTAAGTCGGGTGAAATAAGGCGGTCGGATAGAGCAGGAACATGGAATGAACTTGAAAGAGCTGCTAAGGAGGGAAAAAAGAGACCGTTTTACCGTGCAGTTGATAAACGTGGTCTGATGTATGCTGGTAATCAACTCAACTCCATGTGTTTATAATAAAGCTCAAATACATGTTAAAGAGCTGTCACACCATATTTATAACTCCACAAAGGAGGAGCTCATGAACATGCTCACACGTGAAATCAAGTGTAAGTGGTGATTCATTTATTATGTACCACAGGAGGGCTGGACAAACCAATATTGCGAGCATACGTAGCACGGGAGTGGCGGTTCGGGAAGTACGAAATGGAAGGATTGCAGGACCCATTGAGCCGGTTGTGCCGATACATGCTCCGGCCTCTCACCCCCAGAAACAAACATTCAGATTCAGAATGGGATGAATTATTAGTTAACTTAGTTTGAACCTCAGCCTGCTGTGCTGTCATCAGCAATCCCATACACCCTCTCAACTTCCTTGTGATCCATCAATCCATATCATGTATGGAGTAATATTCAATTATTTGTGTTTAGTGTATGTATGGAGTAGAGTAATTTGGAATATTGTACTAATAAATCGCTGTCGCATGGATTCAGATTGAATATTCGCTAAATGTAATAATATCGTTGACCAGTCATCGCAATTATTACTTCACCACAGCTATCAAGATAAGCTTCTCAATCATACAACTCAATTCTCTTCTGTTTCATACATTTGAAATTGGGAGTTTAGGGAGCATTAATTAATGTGGTAAGATTATAAAATTTTGGAAACAGCACTAAAATTAATGCGCGATGTGTGTAGTTTATAGTATATATGCCTCATGTATGCTACAAGCATTTACAATTCTTTTATTATTAACATAGCACATAAAAACCATACTTATTTAAAAATCAACTTCTACTTCATCAGTATCAGAAATAGAAAATTAATACTCCATTATATAATGATGGCCTAACTTGAAATAAGATTGATGATTCATTAGACACAAAACGACATGCATAAAACTTATATCTTGTTTCTTCAATAATATCTCTCTCTCTCTCTCTCTCTCCCCCACTGTCCCACCCACACTGAGGAAACCGATGAATGTGAAGTAAAAGCATGGAATCTCCAAGTCGACTTTCCAAAAAGGATAAAATCTTTATATTCATCTTTGCTTTACTAATAGATTGATTGCAGATATAAATGCAGCGAATCTCGAATCTGAGTAATATGAGTACGAAAATGATAGGGTAGTTAAACTACCCGGCCAGCCAACTACCCCTAATTTATCACAATTCTCTGGTTATATCACAGTTAATGAAGCTCATGGGAGGGCCCTATTTTATTGGTTCTTTGAGGCTCAATCTCAACCTACTCAAACACCTCTGCTTCTCTGGCTAAATGGAGGTACACCCCCACCACTTGCCCTTCCTTTTCTTGTGCAAAAATAAATGTTTCAAGAAATTAAGTGGTTTTGTGATGAAGGCCCTGGTTGTTCTTCAATTGGATATGGAGCAGCTGTGAAGTTGGGCCCACTTAGAGTTGGTCAAAATGGAGCTTTTCTTGAATTTAATCACCATTCATGGAATAAAGGTCTCTTTTTCTACCTTAAATTTCACGATTGACAGCTATAACTCTTTGGGTGGTTAAAACAAATTTGTAAATATTGTATTGCTTGCAGAAGCAAATTTGCTGTTTCTGGAATCTCCAGTTGGAGTTGGATTTTCATACTCCAATACCTCTTCTGATTTCAATCATATAGATGATACATTTGTTGGTTAACATATTAGATTTAACTGTTCTATCCAAAAAAATATATCTGAAACTCCTTTTTTCACCAGCTGAGGATGCTAACAACTTTCTAGTAAAATGGCTGGAAAGATTCCCACAGTTTAAAGATCATGAATTCTTCATCTCAGGAGAGAGTTATGCAGGTTGTGTTGCAATAACTAGATTACATTCTTCTTGCACAATCCTCTTCTTACAAACAAGAATATATCCTTTGGTATTTTGTAGGTCATTATGTACCTCAACTTGCTGAACTTGTCTACGATAGGAATAAGAACAGACACACATATCCATACATCAATCTCAAAGGTTTCATAGTATGTTTTCCACCTTAAGCTCTCTTAATTAAAAGGAGTAAACTCCAATTCGGTTTTGATTACCAATTAGTCACCTTTGCACATCAAAAACTCCCATTGTAGGTAGGAAATCCCGAGACCAATGACTACTTTGATGACAAAGGATTGCTTGAATATGCATGGAGCCATTCGGTTATATCAGATCAAGACTACAATAAGGCTAGAAAGCATGTGATTTCAAGCTCGAGAAGTGGTCTACAGCTTGTAGTAATGCAATGGATATAGTCTTTGCTCAGTATAGGAAGATCGATATCTACAATATCTACGCACCCTCTTGTCTTCTTAACCGCACTTCCTCATTTGCTAGTGATAACATGAGTTTCTCTAAGTCCAAGGTAGTCCATAAAACATTCACATTTTCTAACACTAGGATGACTTAAGGCAGTTTATTTCTTCTTGTTTTAGGCTCCAAAAAAGGGTTTCAGGAGAATGAGGATGGTACCGGGAGGGTACGACCCATGCTATTCTACATATACGGAAGAGTATTTCAACAGGAAAGATGTGCAAACCGCGCTGAATGTGAACTCTAGAGGACTGAGTGTTGGTGTAAAATGGAAGGTGTGCAAGTGAGAAAGCAAAATGTGTGTTGCAATTATGTCTCTAATTTCAAGTTACGAATTGTAGTATAAATAAGGTTTATACTCTGGTTGTAGCGACTCTCTGTTTCAATCATACAACTACACCATGTCGTCTGTGTTGCCAATATACAAGAAACTCATCAAAGGTGGACTAAAGTTTTGGATTTACAGGTAGCTAGCTTTGATTACAATGTTATGTTGTTGATTAGAGTTTCTGCATGTTGATGTTATTGTGGTGTGTTGTTGAACAGTGGAGATGCAGATGGTAGAGTTCCGGTTATAGGTTCGCGATACTGCATCGAAGCGCTTAAACTACCTCTGAAAACACCATGGACTTGTTGGTACCATGAGCATCAGGTAAGCCTAACTAGTAACTTCCCTCCCCTCTAATTACAAGAAGGTGGGAATGTATGGATGATGGTTGTTGTGATGAGTTGCAGGTGGCAGGGAGGATAGTAGAGTATGAAGGGTTGAGCTTCATTACAGTGAGGGGGGCAGGTCATCTGGTGCCACTCAACAAACCAGAACAAGCTTTCTCCCTCTTACATTCATACTTGTCTCATCAACCTCTCTCAACTCACTTAAATTCATGATCAATCAACACCAACTACTTTATATTTCATTTCCTAATACCCTACGTGTAATGTAACATTCACTCTCCATATTTGATATTACACACTACTGCATTTCTCATCTAATTTACATATATGGGATGTTATGTTATGTAGTTGGATTGGATTGGATTGGATACATTCATACATACATGGTGTCCTCTCCAAATAATTTTATGATAAATTTATTTGTAGACGGTGATTTTTTCTTTCCAAATTATGAGAATTTTATACTCCCCATATATACTACTCCTACTATAATTTAACACACAGATGATTTATACTTTATTGTTTGATATGCTATTATTAGCTCACCCTCTCAAGTCTCAACATGAGCTGCATCTTGTTGACGTCCAACTGCTATATTTTTAATTTATTCAAGTGTTTTAATTCTATAAAGAACTTGTATTGTCCGCATTCCCTTTTCAATTTCATTTGACATTGTTGGACTACGTTAATCTGTTAATAAAATAGTTATAAAAGATGACAATTTTCCTTTTTACATACTCCATAAATTTTATCACGACACTTAAATAATGGAGTACAAATGAATAGTTCAATCCTTGCTTACTAGTAAGTTAAAAAGTTAAATAAATTTCACTTTAATAATTTTCATGATAAAAAGTCAGGACTTATATAAATTATAACCATTTGAGATTTCCCACTCCACTCATGAGAGTGGGTGGTGAAATTGGACTGGTATATAACCCCAAAATTAAAAAGAAACTTGGGAGAAAAGGAACACAAATTCCCACCAAAATATGTGAAATAAAATAATGATAATTAAATTTCCTTTTTATTTTTATTTATTTACCTGCAGATAATCCCCAACGGGAACAGTAAAGAGTGTAAAAAGGCGGCCTGTGGCAAATCGCCATTCTTATCGTCCGCCACCGCACCACGATCGCCATTACCACGTCTCACCCTCTCTCGCCAAATGTCATTCAAAAAAGGGGACAAAATTGAGGTCCGGCGACCCAACCACTCCGCAGTATGGTTCCCCGCCACCTTTCTCCACTCCTCCTCCAATCGAGTCTATGTAAAATTTGAAACAAGCACAAATGCCGACGACCCAACCTCGCCGCTCGAGAGGGCATACTTCAGCGCCGACGACGTCAGGCCGGCGCAGCCGCCGGAACTTCACAGGTACCTTAAGGTTGGGGAAATGGTCGAGGGATTTTGTAAAGAGAGAAAGGGTTGGGTGCAAGCCACAGTTGTGGACATATTGGAGAATTCGAAATATACGGTGTCGTTTGAGGGCGAGGGTTCTGTTACCGAATCCGTTCTGGAACAATGGGAGCTCAGGGCTTTTAGGGAATGGATTAATGGTTTCTGGAACCCGCCTTTTCCTCATCAACAAGCTACACAGGTTATTCAATTTCGTGTTTCTGGATGCATGTTTAAGTGGTTGTTTTGTTCTGTATGCTAATTAGTCTTATTTCATCTAAATTGTGTAATTTCTACACTAGTTTTATCATTCCCTTGAATTGATTAGTGAACAATAAACCTATAACCTTCAGTATACGGCCTATTTTCCCCTGATTTGTGTTCATTTAATCTAAACATTTTCGAACAACTCGATAGTCACAGGTAAAATCGAGCCGTCCAACACTCAAGATAAAGTGTAATGAAAAACGACCTGAGATGATATTTAGGGAAGATATGATGGTGGAGGTGACGAGTGATATGGATGGTTTTTTGGGATCATGGTTTCCTGCCGTTATTCTTAAAGCCCTGCAACACAACAAGTTCTTGGTGGAATATCGGACATTGAGAACTGATGACATGACTGAGTATCTGAAAGAAGAAGCAGATGTTTCATGTATGAGGTACTGCCCACCCACCATTCAACGGGTTAAACCTTATGCGTGTCTCGAGCGCGTTGATGCTTGGTATAACGACGGCTGGTGGGAGGGTTGCATTACCCAAGTCTTGAAAGGTTGCAGCTACATGGTTACTTTTCACCTCTCGAATGAAAAAATGATCTTTGAGCATGTGAAATTGAGGCCTCATCAGGAATGGATCGATGGTAAATGGTTTTCTGGCTTTCAGGTTCGTAGTTACTTGTTTGCATGCACTTAATATCTTCCCTTCAAATTTGTTATTAACAATTTTTTGCTTGCAGGCGAGTCCAACTGATTTGACTCCCAAGTCCACAAACTTGAAGAGGAAACATGGTGATGAGGTATCAGGTTCAACCTTCAAAGATGGGATGGTGGTGGAAGTTAAGAGCGATGAAGAAGGTTACCAGGGATCTTGGTACACTGCTGTGGTGGTCTGTTCATTGAGTTCGGATAAGTTTTTGGTGGAGTACCAGACGCTGAGAGTGGATGATGAGTCTAAGCTGCTATGTGAAGAGGCATTTGCTTCGGACATTAGGCCTTGTCCCCCAGTAATTGAATGGTTTGGTGGTTACAAAATACTTGAGAAAGTTGATGCTTGGTACAATGAAGGGTGGTGGGTTGGTCTTATTTCGGGCGCTGTTGATGATCAGAAATATGTTGTTTATTTCTGGACGACAAACGAGGAACTTATACTGGAGCATTCCTCCTTGAGGCCTCATCAGGATTGGATTGGTGGCAAATGGATAGTATCATCCAGGGTATGATTTCTGTGTTGAATAACTTTTAAATTATCCTATTGACTACTCTAGTGAAACATGTCCATTTTGAACCCTTTATTTCGTCTTAGTAATCCTTCTCATATAATGCAGAAACAGTCGAGGCTGAGAATGAAGAGTAAACTCGGAAAACATAAAAGAGGGTGTGATGTAAAGGGAGTGGAAAGCAGTTTTATGATTGGAATGAAGGTTGAGGTAAAAAGCGAGGAGCCAAATTACAGGGGTTGTTGGTACCCAGGTGTTATTGTGAAATCATTAGCAAAAGCAAAGTACATGGTTGAATACCAGACCGTAATGAAGGACGATGGAAGCCAACTGCACAAGGGAGCTGCTCATAGAGTGTGCATAAGACCCTGCCCTCCCATAGTTCAACGAAAAGATCCATTTAAGGCGATGGAAAAGGTAGATGCATGGCACAACAATGGCTGGTGGGTTGGATGGATCTGCGAAGCCTTCCCCGGCAGGAAGTACTCGGTATGCTTGGAATCCATGAAGGTGCCACTGGAATTCCAGCATTCTGATTTGAGGCCTCATCAAGAATGGATCAACTGGCATTGGGTTAAGGTACTCATTCCACTAGGTGTTTCTGTTTAACATATACATATGAATGAATGCATATTCTGATGTGCATCTTTGGTTATCAGGGTAGCCAATCGCCTGCAGAATGAAACTGAAAGTGAAGGGGCAGCCCTACATCTTCACCTATCACTTCCAAACCAACTCATCCTTATATTCAAATCTTCATCCATGATTTCTTGAAAGATGAAGCAGCAGTAATATATTAGTTTCTGTGTAATTCTCGATTTTATTCTGACTAGGATATCCCTAAATGGATTATGATTTTAATGAAAAAAAAAAAGGTCTAAACTGAGTTTCTCAGTGTCATATGGATTATGGGCACCTGCTAAGATAAACTTCCATCGGCCGTAATGAATAAGTTTTATAAAATATGGTTGAAATTATATAGATTAAACCACAAATATAGTAGTAGCCAATCACATGACTAATATATTATATTATTTAAGCTAACTAGCTTTTAATTATAGCTAGTAGGTCATTCATTTTTTACTTTATGCTCTCCCCATCCCAATGTTTTACAAAGGAATAGTGCAAACAATTTCGACGAAGGGAATATATCTCATCTTGAAATTATATTTTATGGACTTCTAAATCTTTTATGTTGACAAAAAAAAAAAAAAAAGGTTAGAAATATTTTCAAACTTCAAGGCCTTTTAGTGCTGGCCCTCTTTCAAGCCCAATAACATTATTTGGTCAAAGCCCGGCCCCTTTTCTCTAACCTTAAATTGCAGCATTGCGCAAACGGTTGAGCTCTAGAACTCAACTACCCATTCCCAATCAGGACCATCTTCATTCTTCATTGTATTAATCCATTAGAAGAAAGATAAAATTTCTTTTCAATTTATCTGTCGATCATATGATTTGCAGAAATCTCGTTTCGGGGGTGTCTCTCTTGAGAAATTTAACCGCGTAAGTTTTTCTTCAATCATTTCCCTATTTTCCTGAATTTAATTTCTCGTTTATTGTAATCACCAGATGGATTCATTACGTTCCCAATCTGGGTTTTTCCCAGATGAAGTTGTTATTCAGATTCTTGCAAGATTGCCTATTAAATCCCTCTTTAGAACCAAATGCGTATCCAAAGATTGGTATCATCTTATATCTGATAAATACTTCTCGAAGCTCTATAACGAGGTGTCTTTTAGGAATCCTATGGTGCTTGTAGAAATTACTGACCCAACTTCGGAATCAAGACCAAGTCTGATTCTTGTTGATAATATGAGGGGTGTATCTGAATTTTCACTGGATTTTATCAAGGATAGGGTCAAGGTTAGAGCATCTTGCAATGGATTATTGTGTTGTTCTAGCATTCCTGATAAAGGTGTTTATTATGTATGCAATCCTATGACCAAGGAGTATAGGTTGCTTCCGAAGACTCGGGAGCGCCCCGTTACTCGATTTTATCCTGATAATGAAGCTACTCTTGTGGGATTGGCTTGCAATATGTTGACACAGAAATATAATGTTGTGTTGGCTGGGTATCATCGATCCTTCGGGCATAGACCCGAGAGGACTTTTATCTGTATGGTGTTTGATTCGGAAACAAACAAGTGGAGGAAGTTTGTTACTATGCAAGATGATCATTTTACACACATGAATAGGAATCAAGTTGTTTTTACTAATGGTGCCCTGCATTGGCTAACAGCTAGTTGCTCTTGTTTGCTTGTTCTTGATTTGGATTCTGAAACTTGGAGAAAAATCCAGTTGCCTGATCAAGTAGTGTGTGGGAGTGGAAATCGGGTTTATCTGCTGGAGTCGGATGGAAGATTGTCTGTAATCCAAATATCAGATGTTTGGATGAGTATCTGGGTGATGGAGGAGTATGAGAGGGAGGAATGGTTGATGGTGGATAGGGTGAGTCTTCGGTGCATCAGGGGGATGGTTCCTGGTGTTTTTCCCATCAGTCAAACAGACAAGTATGTTTTCCTGGCTACTCACAAGCAGGTTCTGGTGTATCAAAGGAAGACCCAAGTTTGGATGGAGATGTACTCTGTTAAGAACACTGCCACCCTACCCTTGTGGTTCTCTGCTCACGCTTTTCGAACCACAATTATTTCTTGCCATTAATATTTATCTTTGCTTTCTTGATTTGAACATAGCTGTAAGTAAGCTTCATTGGCCTACTTTTGTGAATTAAAAATTCTTCCCTGTTTGAACAAAGGTGTAAGTAAGCTTCATTGGCCTGCTTTTGGTGAATAAAACATTCTTCTATGTCTATTTTTCATAGTTATTAAAGGCGCGCCTCCTCCAAGGCTATACCCCTGGAGCCTCAATATAGGTTTTCAAGGCACGAAGTTTCAAGTCGTGCGCCTTTGTGCACCTTTTTGCGCCTTGGGCGCGCCTTGAGAATGACCATGCTTTTGTGTTAATTTTCATCTTTGATAGTTGAAGTAACACTAAATAGCACTTTTAATTAGGGTTTACCAGTTCATCCTCCTAAGTTAAGACCCATCAAGATGTCCTTGGTACAATATCCCAAATATTAAATTAGGAATTTGAGAGTTAGAAGTTAGGGTTCACCCTTCATTCCACCTACGTGACATACACATATCAACTGCTCCAGCCTCCAAACCTTCAACTGCCGCCCCGTTTTCTGCGCCTCCGACCGTTACCGGTATGTCTGGTTTCCATCACCGGCTTACTGAAGCAAACTAGTATTAACTTTAAAATTAGAGGGATATCATCGGGGCAATTGCCACTAGTTCCAAAAAGAAAGGAAAAGAAGTAACGAATGAAAAGAGAACTACTTTAAGATTATTAGATGAAGAAGAAGATAATGTTGGATTTGAAAGTTGTAACCCATTAATCAATCACATGCCAAATAAGGATAATTGTTTCTCATGGAGTTACTTTATAGGAGAATCCGTCCTTTTCTTTTTTTAATGGGATTAATTAATTGTTCTATGGTTATGATGTTGAAATGGTAGTCTTGGATCAAATGCATATGCATATAGATTATAGATAGCCACTCTTATTTCTTTTTTAGGAAATTTTTTTTTGTGTTAAATTTTTATGAGTATATGTACTGATAAATGATAAATAAAATAAACTGCAAAAATATACTCCAGTATTCTACTAAATCTAAAGTATTAATTCATGTTATTTTGAAGGCCAAAAAAACAAAAAAACAAAAAAAAGAGTAGGGCCCAATCCAAAAAATAAATTAAAGCACAGGAGAAGAAAAAAAGAAATGTCATTAGTGGTAAAGAACAAGAAATCATTGTTTTTTATGTGGCCCGGCCCGGTGGCTTGTGGACTTAAAATTTCTCTTCTCGGCTGTCCCTCTCTCATCTCATGCGAGTGCAAAAGAAAGTCGACTCTGTTCTTCCAGCTGCTCTCATATTTTAGCCTCTGCAACCAGGTTGATTCTCTCACCTTTTTTATGCGTTTTGCGTGCATTTACCATTACTCCATACATCTGCTTAAAGGACAAGTTTCTTAGATTCCAGAATTTCTAGACCTAGCTGAATTTCATTTATCTTCCGAAGAATAATTTGGAGAGATTATCCCTAAAAAAACGACACACCTTTAAACGGAACGATATCGTAGTCGCGCTATGAATTCTTCGTCTCCACTCGCCTACCATTTCACTGCATCATTCGTGTCTCGATTTTTTTCTCAAATCGTTTTCCATGGTATCAATTTGCGATTTATTTCGCTTTTAACCATTCCAAAATGCTCTTTGTTGATTAATAAACTAGAATTTTGGTCCTTTGCTTTTTCCTTAATTTCCTTCCCAATCTTGTGGAGAGTGGGAGATTTTTCCTGTTAGGTCCTAGGGGGTTTAACAAATATGCAATTTGTACGGTGGATTATTTATACCAGACTGGCACCTTTGATTGAGTTGCATTGCCTTAAAAAAGATTACATTGTGCTGCAGGTTTTGATTGCTAGAAAGAAGACTAAAGAGTTCGTTTTTTCGGTTTATCTAGGCTTGATTGAACTGTAGAGTGTGTATTCAAGAGGGTCCATTTTGATGTCTTTGAGGATAAAAGCAGTTGTAGACAAGTTTGTTCAGGAGCTGAAGGAGGCTCTTGATGCTGACATACAAGATAGGATTATGAAGGAAAGGGAGATGCAGAGTTACATCGAGGAACGTGAACGTGAGGTGGCCGAACGTGAAGCTGCATGGAAGGCTGAACTCTCACGTCGTGAGGTACCCGATTCACCTTTTTGTTTATTCAAATTCTTGAACGGGGAACACAATAACAGTATTAAATATGTTTTTTACATGCTCTAATTGCTCACAATCTCTCATCCAAAAGAGAGTGGTCAAAAAAAAAAAATATCACTACCGTTATATCTTCTTGTATTGCATAGTCTTTAGCAGCGCACACCACACAATTTAACTTTTAGATGAGACCTCAAATGGCATTTTTTGTGCCATTAATGCTTATGCTTTCAAAGATTTGATTGGCATCTGTATTTTCCAATCATTGAGAAAACTTTCCAAAGTTTATGCATGCAGTCATGGACTCATGAACATCATGCGAGTCTTATGGTGTTTTGGTATTTGTGGAATCCCAAACATGGGAAATATGTTTCAAATGAGATTCTTGTAATGGTCACATTAGTAGTTCTAGACAAAATGTGAACACTAAAACAAGTGAAAAGAGATGATCACCAAAGGTCATATGTTTATGTAGGACCAATTAGATTTCTTCTTTGTGTCCTGGGGTCAAAAGTTAAAGAAACAAACCTGAACTGACTTGGTGTCTAGAGCAATTTCAAAACCTCTTTTATGCCTAAGGTTTAATATTTCGGAATTGATTGACTGATGAACTTTGGAAAGTTAATTACCCTCACCCTTTTGCATTGAAAAAGTCATCATTAATGAATCTTTTTTATGTTGCTTTTACCGTATCTAGGTGGCTGTAGAAAATGAAACTGTAAATACTGAATGTATTCCTATTTTCTCATGCATCTTCATGCAGTATGGATTCCCTGAGCTGCATCGCATCCAAGTTTTCTTGGTTATTTTCGTCATAATTAGGTCTACACTTTTGGGCACACTCCATATTAAAACTTGTTAGGTGTTTCTCTAACCTCTATGCATTATTTCACGTTTATGATGCATCTTATGACAAATTCAATGATATACTCATATACCTCTCCAGAAAAACACTTGCAACTCAGATAAATATTTGAAGAAACCTCTCTCTCTTAGATTTCTTATTTTGAGGCTGCACACTTACAGGCAGAGATTGCTAGGCAAGAAGCAAGGTTAAAGATGGAAAGAGAGAACCTCGAGAAAGAGAAAAGTGTGCTGATGGGAACTGCATCGAATCAAGATAATCAAGATGGAGCTCTTGAAATAACTGTTAGTGGGGAGAAGTACCGTTGCCTCAGGTTTGCAAAGGCAAAGAAATGAGGCATGTCCCAACTAGTGAACACCTTCTACATTTTTCTTACAGTGGTTATGCTTATCCAACTTTTGATCGTTTTCCCTATTCTCATACACATCCAAAACGAATACAAATGATTAAAATTTGTCTGGCATTGAAGGGTGGGTAACAAGAAAATGGTCTTCTGGCAAGATATTTTGAACATCGTCTCTGTAAATATAAGTTGAATCCCTCCACAAGTGATCTTATTAATTAATTTTAAATGCTGATGTTGTGCAGCCATGGACCATCCTGAGATCTTAGCTTATTTAATAGCACTTAAGATTATATTGTAATAAATGTTTATGCCTAATTAAATTTAGGCACCACTGTGAAAAAAGAAAACATTCAGTAAAGGTTATTTGTGAATAATTGTAAATTTATTTACTCCATAGTAGTAAGATTTTAAAAAAACATAATCCCTGAACGAGTGACTTCTCCAGAGCTTGAAATTTTACTAAATAGCCAACAGTCTTGAACAACGAAGAATAATTTGATATAACTACTTTCTTATTGAACAACTCAAGGATATAATGAAAATTGTCAAATGATTTTCTATTTTATAAAAAATTATAGTCTACCAAATTTTTTATGATGGGTAGAAATAATGAAATTCCTTGACTGGTCTACTTATTTGCTGAACAAACTATATCATTTTCTTAGAAATTATAAGCAAATTCATGTGTACATTTAGATATACATACACATGTTCGTATGAGTACTGTTCCTTAATTAATTATATTTTATAGTATATTTTCGTGTAATTACTATTTTATCTTTATAATTATGATTATATTTTTAATCTTAAAATTAATTACATTTTTTTTTAATTGATTTTATCCTCATATATAATTTTAAATATAATTAAATGAAAATACATTCGGGTGGAAGAATGACTCATATCTTTTAAGTGTCAATGGTGAAAAATACTCATTCTCATTTTTCAATTTTTAATACCAACATTCTTTTACCACTTTATCAATTTAGCCATTCTTTTAAATTTTAGACAAAAAAGTCCCTGTTGATCTCCCCCTTAATTTACCATGGGGTGGTTCAACCCCCCTTCCAATCCTTCCCTAAACCACCCCAATAACCCTCTCCCTCGCACCCCCCACCGTCGAACCCCACCCACCCACACCTGTTCCAAAACCGAACCACCCATCTCCCGCAAACAGCCAAAATTTTCAAACTCACCGCGCCTTTCTTCTTATTTTTTTCTTTCAAAAATTGAAACCATCAGTCTCCTTATTCTTCCCTGAAAACTCAGAAATCGAACACCCTGATGAAGTGAATTGAAGAAGCACATCCACAATTGGAATTAGAATTGAATCCGAAGCCCCTCTACAATCTCTATGTCGCCCTATTTTCCCGTCGAATGATTCTCGAACCCAAAGCTTCTCCCCTCTTGAATCGATTCCAGTTGAACTATTTCTTGTAAACCGAAGGGTAGTTTTGTGAAGCTTTCCGTTGTAACCGTGTCGAAGTATTCTTCGCGCCCTCCTCAACGTCTCCATTTCTAAGGTATGCCATGCTAATAGAATATGTATGTGTTTTGCGTAGCTTTTATTTTTAATTTTTTTATTCAATTAGTGATTTCAAGAGATCTTGAATCATCCGTATTTGTATATGTTGTTATTGAAGCTTGATTGCTGTAGAAATGGGGGAAATTTACTCTAAAAATTGGTTGAGTTGTATACATTGTCCTCTGCATATAATTTTTGTTTTGTGATTTGGAGATACGGGTTAGTTAATTGCCCATTTTTTGGTAATTGCCCTTCCAAAAGATTTCCAGTGAGACATTAAAAGTTGGATCTCGAATATAATGGGGGAACATTTGGTGAAGGGATATAAAATGTATTCTTTAAGACATGCATTATCAAAGACAAATTGTTTGAAAGAGGTTGTTATTTATTGACATATTTGATCTAATATGGCCTCAACATCAATATTTCTGATCTACGGGAGTGAGTATGGGTGCAATGATATTCGTTGTTCTCTTTGTAGTATTCCTGTTGAAAGCCTGAAAATTTGTTATACCATAGCAATGGTGCAAAGTCATACACCGTTAACGGCTCCTAGACAACATAGACATTGTGGAATCCAGCACTATTTTTTAAACTTGTGTAACCATGTGTAGAGTAATGTTTGGAGTTCTCCATAATTGTAGTGTTTATCCTTTCCTTGTTTTGCATTTGACATTTACAAATTTTGACTTGTTTTTTGTTAATGTGATATGTTTTTGCCGTGTGATGGCACCATTTCCAATCATTCTTGTCAATGTTAACGCTCACTGGAACGACGTTGAATATGTTGGAGGCATTGAGTTGGGTGTGCGTTTGCTTAGCACTGTCCATAATTTTAAGTCGCTTAGAGAAGCAGTGCACAAGGTTTTGAAGACGAATCCCGAGACGTCTAACTTTGACATATACCAAGTAGAAAAAATGAATAAGAAGAATATTCATCTTCCAATATTGACCGATCTCGATGTTAGTTGTCTCTTAAACACACAGGGGACCCCGCAGGTATATGTGGATGGAACCAGTGGTTGTATTCCCTTGACAAGAGGTGAATGGAACGGGTGCAATGGTTTAAGTAGTCGGGGTACGACAATGTTAGACCTATTGAATAATATGGAGTGTGGGGTCGCCCCAAACTACATGGTTGACAATGTTAGTCCGAACAAAGTAGTAGACTTGTCGGTGGACTCGCATGAAGATGACGTTGAAGATGGTTCGTCTTGGGATGGGGATAGTGTTTCCCAAGCTAGTGATGGTGAAGGGGAATCCAAAAATAATCATGCTGGTACCGGGATGAACTTTTCCACAACAATGTCTAATGACTCCACATCTTCTAGTTGCCATGATGATGAATCCATGTCCAACCTCCCCATTTTTAGAACACCTAGTAATGACCCCATATCCCAACCCAATGTACCAATTCATGATCCGGAGGAAGGAGCAGTGAATGATATATCCCTGAAAAAGATTTACATGAGCAAGGATGAGATGGTAGTTGACGTTTCCATTTATCATCTTACTAGGGATGTTGATTTCTGAGTGAAACGTTCAGAGCCCGTTAGATGGCCGGCTATTTGCAAAGACAAAGTTCTCTGCACGTTCTTGTTTGGTGCTCAGAGGGAGCATGGGATTTGGAGGTGTACAAGTCTATGTCCTCACTCGTGCGTCGATAATCCCGAACGTCGAAAATCCCTCTCCTGCTACTCAAGGGTCATTGCAAAATTGTATTTCGACAAGCAAAAGCATCAGTCTACATCGATCACACCCATTGGTATTATTTACGACATCAAGCAGCGATATGCTATTCAAATAAAGTATGGTCATGCAGTTAGGGCTCATAAACTCGCTAACACATATTTATGGGACTCCAACCGATTGCTTCAAATTGCTTCCAGCGTATCTCCACATGCTCGAGAAATGCAACCCAGGAACTACAACACACCTCTTGACTCATCCTGATGGGAAGTTTAAATTTTTATTCTTTGCTTGGGCGCGTGTGCGGTTGCTTTCAAGAATTTTGCTCGCCCTATTATAGTTGTCGATGCTGCTCACCTAAAGGAGGACTACAAGGGCGTTGTATTTGTGGCCGTGACCCAAGATCCCAATAGGCAGATCTATCCACTAGCTACCGGTGTTGGTGATCAAGAGAACATGGAACTTTGGAGTTTATTTTTGACCAAAGTTCGTAGTGCACTCGGCTGCCCCAATAACATGTTGATTGTATCTGACCAGCACCAATTGATTATCAATGCGGTGGAGCATGTGTTTCCCAAGTGTTGCACATGGTCTATGTCAGCGTCATTTAGGCAAGAAGTTTATCCTATTTGGGAAAGACATTTTTAACATATTTGATAGGGCTGCTAGTACATACCTAGAGGCGGAATTTGATAGGTAACATATCCTATACCATTTATGAATTTTATTTTGATAAAAGTATTGATATATATATATTACATGAAAGTTTCCTTTTTAGGTTAGTTGGACAAATTATTTTTTCCCATAATATATTTATTTTATTTTAAACAGGTTGGTAGTCTCATTGAGTAGATCTGATAGTGGCCCCCACATTGGAACCATTCTTCTCAGGGCTAAGAAAATGGAGTAGATTTCACTGTCATGTTCGTCGATATGAGTTTATGACATCCAACGCTGCAGAGTCTTGGAACAATTGTCTTAAATGGCCATGCTGTTTTCCAGTCACATATCTATTCGAGAGGGTGCGGCAATTGACCCAGGAATGACATGTTGATCGGAGCCTTGAGGCTAAAAAACATGGTGGTGTTTTATGCGCCAGAGTAACTAATCAACTCGCAAAGTTGGCGCACAGGGCAGACCACATCGAAGTTGAACATTTAGTTAGTGGACACTTCAAGGTGGTGGTTGGTGCTGATACATTTCTCCTTGATCTTGAAAAGTGGTCGTGCGACTGTGGATATTACCAACACGAGCTGATTTCATGCATCCACGCATTTGCTGCGATTAGGTACTACCACATCATCTTTTATACTGAATTATTTGCGTACTATTGTTTTATTGTACATTACCCTCACCCTTAATTTATCTTACTTGTTGAAGGAACAAGTGCCTTGATGTGAATTTATATGTGGGGGAATATTTTCAGAATCAGATGGTTAGATCGATATGGGACGATTCAGTGTATCCCTTGCCTGATAGAAAGGATTTGGATGTTCCTATATCTTGTACAAGATCGGGTATGCAAACCACCTGATTGCCCGAAGCAATTCGGCAGGCCCAAACGAAGTCAAATGAAGAGTGCCCTAGAACCAAGTCGGAGTGTGCGTAGAGCAAACAAGTTTTCAAATTATGGTGGGAAGAATCACAACAGGGCCACCTGTACCACACAATGTTGAATTTTTACCACCTTCTGAGCAGGCCCCCCAGCATTTCATCAGGTTTCCAGGAAGTTTTCAATTTGCCACGTGCCAGGCCACACAAAAAATGCATGTCCTAATCATGGATTGCTAGATGTTACTGATGATGATGAGAATTAGTGTTGTTTGCTTTGTTATTCGGAGAAGTATTTATGGAATACTTGATTTAAACTTGTTTGTTTGTATTTTACTTTAACAATTGCTCTAAATAGTAGGAATGCGATGTTGTGTTCATCTAAATATCATAAGGCATCCTGTTGTTTGATAGGTTATGTTCACAGGCACGCTCAGAAGGTTACGAAGAAGTTTTCAGATATATGACTCTGTGAAAAGGCGATAACATAGGTGAGCATGTAGGTGTGGTATTCGTACTTGCTTACAGATAGACATTGAACATTGCAATTCAAAATTGATAGGTGTTTTCATGTAATTGTGCCCACCCCTCATGAGGTATAAATGATATTGTATATTGAACACACCACACTGACATTGAATATTGCACACCAAAACTGATATTCAATATATCTCACGTACGTTTGCTTTTTATTCATTACCAAAAAATGGTAATGAGTATTGCACACACTTTGGATGTGATTTTGTTATATGTACTATATCCGATCATGCCATTGAAATAGCGGTGAGTTTTGGATTGGAAAAAGGAAATTCATATGTCATTGAAATAGCGGTGAGTTTTGGATTGGAAAAAGGAAATTCATACAAAATAATCAGATCTTTACAATATCATAAACGTTAGAGAACAACTACTACTCACAATTGGTATTCCTACAATTTCTTAGTAGTTTAAATGAATCCGTCAATGTTGACACTGAACTCTTTATTTGTTCCACGACGGCGGCCATTCTTTCAAATTGATTGGATTATGTGCTGACCAAGTTAGTCACTCCATTGTGCAAGTCGGACTCAGTAGTACAGCAGTGTGCTTGTCCGAAAGGTTTTGCAGCACTCAAATCCAACGGAGGGAAGGCGTGCTCCAATGAATCTGTTACACCAATCGGTGACACAACTTGATGAACTAATAATCTCCAAATTACGGTAGGAAAGGATAGTCTTCGTTGGATATCGATGGTCCCTGCAAATTGCATTACGTGCTCATATACCATCAACCCAAAGTCCAGTCGCCTACCAATAGCAACGACATGGATAACTCTACTCTGTTCCGGTGTTAGTAGACAAGATATATCTGAAGGTACTGTTGGCGCTTGGATCATTTGGTTAACGTGACCCGTTAGGGTACCATACATTTCTAATATCAACGGAAGCAATAAATCATAGAAACGATTACCGTTCACCAGGGTATGTTGAAGAAAGATGATTCACGCTGGCAGACTGTGCAGTCCCACGAGAATGACCATAACTTCCTCGTCTGATGTCGGAATTGAATAATCTTTATGCTCAGACGATCCTCTCTTCAAGGGCTTTCCGTCAGTATATTGATCATTGAATTCTGAGTACTGTACGATTTTATATCAATTTCGCAAGGTGGCGGACAGCAGCAGCAAACTACCTTCTAATCTTCTGCCGTATGTCCCAAGTCCGATCTCGACGTCGTGTGGGCGACGATCTACGAGACCTTCTCAAACTGCTCTTAACCCTCATCACACGTGAATAATGAATTAGATTAGGGTTCCAAATAAGTTGAGGTGACTTATATACAAGGGCTACAGCAGGGACCAGGAGGAGAAATTGGGTTGGGCCTCCATTGGGCTTAAGTATCCAAGCTTAACCCAAAGCTTATACTTAAGTCCAATAATAATAATATATTCCACTAAAATATTATTACTGCACTGCCTTTCCAATCCCAAAATTACGTTTTGGGCTCCTTCTTATTATGAGTTCGTTAGTCTCCCCATGTTTAAGATATACAATGTCCATTAATTAATTTAAGTTACTGACAACTCAATTAATTAATATCTCATCCAAGAGTAGTACCACTCAACCTCATTATCATGCCGGAATAAATTCCACCTGCAGGGTTTACATGATAATCCTTATGAGCTCCTCAAGGGGACATCATCAACCTATGACGGACACGGATTCCTTCTACAATCAACAGCACACCATAAAGACAACACTACTTCCCAACTCATCGAGTTTGATGATTTAATTACATGTAAATCTCACCCATTGATGAATCAAAGAAATACATACTGCCCTACGCGTCGAGGTTATTGTATAGGGATTAAGAGCACGAACTTCCATAATAACTGAGATCAAGTTCTCCTATAAGTCAGTATAAGTCGAACGATCTCAAGCGGTCCTGCTCAATACACACAAGTGCACTAATGTGATTCTATAGCCAAGACAAGCTAATACCAAACCACACTACAACCATCCCAATAGAGAGTCCCCGTCTATCTCGGTTGTGAGCATCTGTTTATATTTTATAAGGAAACCGATAATATGATCTTCCGCGTGTTGTCGCACAACATATTATCTACAGTATAAAGTAATTGGACTATTGCATCGTGCATATAATAAATTATAAGACGCAATCATTTGATCATATGATTCTCATTTCAAATTAATTGTTATAACATTGTTCATACAAAAAGCTAGACTTTTAGTATATAATCCAACAATCTCCCACTTATACTAAAAGATTATGCTGTCATGTCTTCCGCCATACATCTGATTCTCACTTCTACTACACGACCATCAAAAGCTTTCGCTTTAAGGTCTTTGTAAATGGATTTACTAGGTTATCATCCGATGCAATCTAGGCGACAACAACCTTCCCCTCATCATACGATTTCTCGTAACAGGTGGTACTCGCGCTCCATGTGTTTAATTTCCTTATGGACTTGTGATTCCTTCAAGTTTGCAACTGCACCAATATCATCAATATAAATTGTGATAATCTTGGGCAAACTTAGAATCACATCAAAGTCCATCATGAAGTTTGTAGAGTCATACAAATACTTTGGCTGCCTCATAGGCTGCAATTTATCATCTTTCCATGATAGAATCCGGAGTCTGAAATATATTTCTATATAACACTCCTCCACACTATGACTCAACTTCTTAAAATTAAACACATAACCTTGAGGTGGATTTACTGCCGTCCAATCTGACTAAAAAATACGAATCTACGTAATCCACAAAAAACAGTGAATCTGCCCTGTAAACCTACATATAATTTCCAGTCCTTCTCAGGCACTTCATATATGTCTTACCACAATTCATCATTCTTGTTCAGGGTTACGTTGATACCCACTGTTTTGCCAACTGTTCATGCCTTTGGCAAAACAGTTATTCAATCTCGTGCATAGCATTCCTTAGATTAAGCTTCCTCATTTGCCAAAGCATAAGGAACCGCTTTCATCTTCTTTATCTACTTTTGTGTCACAAGACACATTCACTTAGATAAATTCACATGCTAAAATAAGTAAGGATCGTATCATTTTGCTAAACTTGAGCTAAGCCTAACATCCTTTCTTGTGATCCGTATTACCGTGATCAAAAGGATATTTTTGTTCCTCTTAAGTCCTTCATATCATACCGCTTTATCAACCATACCCACCCATACGCCCGACAATACTCTTTCATTGTCTCCAATGAGCAAGATACTATCTACGTATAGTACAAGAAATACTACCACATTTCCGTCACTCTTTTCAATACACAAGACATATCCGAGCATTGATAAAATCCATATCACTGGATTTCTTCATCAAAATGGATGTTCTATAATTTTGAAGCTTGCTTTAGTCCATTGATGGACACTTTTAAGCTTAATATCAAAATGCTCTTAGCTCTTTGCAATGAATCACTCTGGTTGCTTAAGATAGATGTTTTCCTCAAGACTTCCAATCAGGAAAGTTGTCTTGACATCTATTTGATATCCCTCATATTCCATATGAGTAGCAACATGTAAAAGAGTCCGGATCAACTTAGGCATAGCTACCGGCGAACAGGTTATCTCATAATCGAACGCTTTCTTTCTGAGTATACCTTTTTCGCAACAAGCTTTGCTTCCAAGGTTTTCACCTTACCATATGATCCTCTTTTATTTTGTATGACCACTTCCAATGGCTTTTACACCATTTAGTAGTCTTACAAGCTCCCAGATTTAATTTAGAATTCATCAATTCTATTTCAACATCATTGCACTAGCTAAGATATCACATTTCGATCTTGTAGTGCTTCGTCATATCCGTGGGTTCAATCCATGTTTACTAGTGATTAAGTCTTACGACTCTCTCAAAACATGTATCAAACAGGTTGTCGAACATCCCTCCCACTACGACAAGGCATTACATGCAATTGTGTATCAGACGTGACATGCGTTGCAGTTTATCTTGTGGTATATCCTCTTGCACAATTGGTACTAATACTTTGTGTTTTCTTCTCACATCCTTTAGGACAACTTATAAATGGGTATGTGATTTATTACATAGTCCCTTTCCAAAAATCTAGTGTTTGTGTTAACAATTACCCTTCAATCTTTTAGACTAAATAAATCACCTTCATTTTTATAGCATATCCCACAAACAGACAAACATTCAAATGAATTACTGTTTCTAGGGCTTATCCATAAAATGAATTAAGTAATTCCAAATAATTCATTATCCATCTAATCATTACCATAAGAGTTTTATTCCTTCTATCCACCACACCATTCAGCTTGGGCTTGCCCGGTGTAGACCATTTGAGATTTAATCTCAACCTCTGATTAATAGCTCCTAATTATCCTAAGAGGTACTCGTAATGACGATTAAATCATCATTACTTGATATATTTTCCATGATGCTTTTACTGTACCAACCTTGCAATTCTTGCATAAATCTAAAAACTTAGACATGCAGTGCATCAAATAAATATATCGGTATCTAGAATAATCTTCGATTATTCATTACCACCTCTCGCTGGATAATATTAGGTCCGCTTGAATCAGAATGAATCAATTCCAACATATATATCTTTGGCTATACACCCCTTTACCTTGAAAAGGTAATTAATCTTTTTACTTCCAAGGAAGACTCGCAAGTCCGATAGTTTCCACTTCAGATAAACCTTACGGTCCATCTGCTATCAACTTTTGAGTCCTACTCAAGTAAAATGATCTAGTCTTAGACGCTAAATGCATGTTTAGTTAATCTCCGAAGGTTCCTTTCTCTTACTAAGATCAGAAGATTCATTATTAATTACTATTTGTTGCATCTGTGGAATATACATGATTTAAGAATATACAAATTGTTCACCAACGTACCATAACAGATTACAACTCTATCCTTCATTATAATGACCATGTCATTTAAATGAAATGGAATATCCATATATTAATGCATAGAAACCAAATCAAATTCTTTCTATGAAAATGTACGTAAAGACAATTTTACAAAATCAAACGTTTATTCATATCGTAAGATAAATAAACAACTCCCACTACAACAGCCACTACTCTCGTAGTATTACCCATGTATAAAATAATCTTATCCTCACTTAATAATAAACATTTAGTGATTCTGGTATCTACACAACGTATCAGTAGGTGCCATCACTAATCATGCTTCAACGACTAGCAAGTAAGATTCTATCCTTGTTCACTCCTTTTATGAAATTGTATTTCCTTTATCACATGTTTTGTCAGAAGTTTCCCACCATATACAACCTCTTGTAATTTAGGAAAAACTTACTCAAAACATCTAGGCAATTATGAAGAATAAAATTGACTTAGGTTTCCCCTTCAACTTCTATTCCATGTATTTCCAATTCATTCAGCAAATTCAATCATGACCTACCGCCTTTTAACTTACTCAAGTATCCGAAGAGTTACATGAGACCATCATATTTCTATGAATCTCTTATCTCTTCACCAGAGACTTTAATATGCATCATGATAAGTCTTTTGTGAGAACACACATGTATTTCTTAAGCAGTAAAATTCGAATCCAAGATTCTTTTCTAATCATCTAATTTTGGACTAGTAAATATAATTTCTCTTAGTCAACCATAAGTGAAATAAAACAATTTGAAATTCAGAGAATCATAAAAAATACACCAATCAAATTTTCGAATTTATCCATTTATATTGATTCCCTCAAAACAATATAAAATATAAATTCACCGACATCTCAAGCACCGAGAGTTTGCAAGCCACGATAGTGTGGACGTTTACAAACCCGAACATTTACAAGAGAAGATTTTACCCATTAATTTCATTTGTCAACCTAACTTTATGACAAAATAATTAATAGTCGGTTCCTCTTTAGCCATGCAAATAAAAGCAGTGACTCCGATGGGGAGGATACTTATTATTTATACCTAAGTGTACACCATTATTTGACCCCAAGTCCATTGCGAGAGCTTATGTGCCTTACAGATGGAGAAGTACACACGCACTCGGATAACTTCCTACAGTCATCAATTATAAGTCTGTACAGTGATCCGCACATGAACTCATCCGATAAGGAGGAAGGTCTATGCCAACACGCAAGTTCATGTACATCACATTACAAACATAATTTTAAAGAAGCCTGTTCCAGCAATATCCATGAATAAACTCATTCGATGGGGAGGAAGGCTCTAATGCCGACGCGCAAGTTTATTCACATTACTAACAAACCAATAATGGAGGCCGCGGGAATTAATTACCAATCCCCTCTCCCACTTAGTTATTTAAAACCAAGGGTTTTTACATGCATATAATATTCAAAATAATATACGCAACCTAGCATGCTCATACTTCTAAATATATAACAATAATTGACCAATAAAACAATTATAGAAGTTATATATAAGGAAATAAATTGCCAAAAATAAGTTGACTTAATCAACACTCCAACATACATGCATATAATATACCAAATATAATACGCAATCTAGCATGCTTCTATTTAAGGCAATAAATCATAGATAATCATGCATACATATATAACAATAATCAATTAATAAATCAATTATAACAGTTATATAACAACGAATTCGATTGTTCACCACCAATCACGAATGCGGACAACTGCGACGGGGATCGACCTCCCCGCAACCTGCTCCACCATTTCGGCACCCTGCTCGATCATATTGTGAAGACTCACGCGGAATCTGATGCAGACCAGTCGAACTTGATGCAAACCCGCTCGAACCTAGTGCAGAGTCGATCGAACCTGATGCAGACCAATCGAACCTGATGTGAATCTGCTCGAACCTGGTGCAACATTGATAGAACCTGATGCAGACCAATCGAACCTGATGCAAATCCGCTCGAACCTGGTGCAACATCGATCGAACCTGATGCAGACCAATCGAACCTGATGTAAATCCGCTCGAACCTGGTGCAGCATCGATCGAACCTGATGCAGACCAATCGAACCTGATGCAAATCCGCTCGAACCTGGTGTAGCATCAATTGAACCTGATGCAGACCAATCGAACCTGATGCAATTCGCTCGAACTGTCGCTCGTCCAAGGGCCTACTTGCACGGTACCAAGTTCAGCCCAACGGGCAACATCAAACTACACCAACTGTCGTTCAGGGTTCGAAACTTTAGGAATCAGGGAATCCAATCTCCACCGTCCAGAATGTACTCTGTGAGTTCTGAACATTCTGTCCAAATTACAGGTCGATCCAACGGTTAGTTTACGAGAAACGGCTCTTTTTCCTCGACTGCGCAGAACAGAATCGCCCAAAAAATTACTTCTGATTTCGGCGTATTCCTGACAACACAAAGCTTCAAATACGATCTTCACCGTTCAGAATGTACATCCATAAAGTCCGAACGTGTTGAACAAAATTCAGCCTGATCCGACGGTTGAAACTCCGTTTATTGCCTCTGCAATATCACTGCGCTGGATTTTCTCTCAATTTCTTCCTTCCATGTGAAATTGACGAACAGTTTTCGTCGAATCCTCTCACACACAACCATCGACGAACAGATATGATATAGGGTATATTTCACATAGGGATATTCATGGTTTGCGCAGTAAAACCAAAACTCTAAACATGCGATCCTAATTTCGAAAAATTAATCACATAAACCCTAGCCTAACGTGTCACGCTTCACCACGAAACCGAAGCTCTGATACCAATTGTTGGCGCTTGGATCATTTGGTTAACGTGACCCGTTAGGGTACCATACATTTCTAATATCAGCGGAAGCAATAAATCATAGAAACGATTACCGTTCACCAGGGTATGTTGAAGAAAGATGATTCACGCTGGCAGACTATGCAGTCCCACGAGAATGGCCATAACTTCCTCGTCTGATGTCGGAATTGAATAATATTTATGCTCAGACAATCCTCTCTTCAAGGGCTTTTCGTCAGTGTATTGATCATTGAATTCTGAGTACTCTATGATTTTATATCAATTTCGCAAGGTGGCGGACAGCAGCAGCAAACTACCTTCTAATCTTCTGTCGTATGTCCCAAGTCCGATCTCGACGTCGTGTGGGCGACGATCTACAAGACCTCCTTAAATTGCTCTTAACCCTCATCACACGTGAATAATGAATTAGATTAGGGTTCCAGATAAGCTGAGGTGACTTATATACATGGGCTACAGCAGGGACCAGGAGGAGAAATTGAGTTGGGCCTCCATTGGGCTTAAGTATCCAAGCTTAGCCCAAAACTTATACTTAAGTCCAATAATAATAATATATTCCACTAAAATATTATTACTGCACTGCCTTTCCAATCCCAAAATTACGTTTTGAGCTCCTTCTTATTATGAGCCCGTTAGTCTCCCCATGTTTAAGATATACAATGTCCATTAATTAATTTAAGTTACTGACAACTCAATTAATTAATATCTCATCCAAGAGTAGTACCACTCAACCTCATTATCATGCCGGAATAAATTCCACCTGCATGGTTTACATGATAATCCTTATGAGCTCCTCAAGGGGACATCATCAACCTATGACGGACACGGATTCCTTCTACAATCAACAGCATACCATAGAGACAGCACTACTTCCCAACTCATCGAGTTTGATGATTTAATTACATATAAATCTCACCCATTGATGAATCAAAGAAATACATACTGCCCTACGTGTCGAGGTTATTCTATAGGGATTAAGAACACGAACTTCCATAATAACTGAGATCAAGTTCTCCTATAAGTCAGTATAAGTCGAACGATCTCAAGCGGTCCTGCTCAATACACATAAGTGCACTAATGTGATTCTATAGCCAAGACAAGCTAATACCAAACCACACTACAACCATCCCAATAGAGAGTCCCCGTCTATCTCGGTTGTGAGCATCTGTTTATATTTTATAAGGAAACCGATAATATGATCTTCCGCGTGTTGTCGCACAACATATTATCTACAGTATAAAGTAAGTGGACTATTGCATCGTGCATATAAATAAATTATAAGACGCAATCATTTGATTATATGATTCTCATTTCAAATTAATTGTTATAACATTGTTCATACAAAAAGCTAGATTTTTAGTATATAATCCAACAGGTACCCATTTGCTGATTGCGATGGCGGAAAGGGCCCTGAAAGGTACACTTACATAGTGGACATGAAGTCCAGCTGCCGGCCAACTCATTCCACGCACGCCTATTAGAAATGCCGCAACAATATCTAAATCGGGCTCGTACCCGTTATTTTCCTCGAATGAGGGCAAACCAAGAGCAACATTAATTTTGTGAGGAGTGAAATGGATGATTTCATTCTTGAAAAATATTCTTTCAAATCGACCTGATTTCGGATCGGTAATTGCGTACGACATATTTGCATAGAACTCAAGCACGACTTCTCTGTTATAAGTACCCACATCCATTAGGGTGCTCTTTAATCCAGAACGGTCGATGATGTTGGACAAGTTGAACTCCACAATTTGGTCGTCATCGACATCGCGTTCTAGAAAAAATGTCATCATCTTCAGAGTATTATAACGATGTCTCGCTTGCCTGTTATAGAAACGTGCAGACAGCGCTCGACTTATACAAATAGCTTCGTAATCCTCATCTTGGGATGGTAACCTTGACCGCTTCCAATTAACCTGCATTTCTTTGTAGGAGTGTGTAGATCTGCTTAATCCCTCTTCAGGTTTTTATCAGGGCCTCAACAAGGGTAAACGGTGAGAAGTGACGACGCATACTCTTAAGAATATTTTGTTGGATAGAAATATCATATTCTAAACAAGGGAAAGAATTGTGCCCAAGTCCAACAATTATTTGCCATGTTTTCACAATTGAGGCCTAAAACCAGTGGATTATTAATTTATATCATCGTCGGGCCACATGTATATGTACACATTTTTTTTAACTTCCATAATTAATGTTATTATTACTCCAAATCCAATCACACTTTTTTTTTGTTAATTTTTGTAGATAGGTGTTTATTGCTATTCTCTCTCTCCCTATCAAATGATTTATTTTTTCCATTTTAGTCATATAAACCAAAGGGTCCATTTTATTTTTTGACACACATGGGACCCATCCCCCGTTAAAGTTCAATTAAAATACGGGGCACACAATCTCAATACTACATAACGAACAACTTACCATACCACCGTACTCTCATTCATTTTCCAATTACCAATCGTTGAAACCAACCACAGGGCCCCTTAAGTAATAGGTGATCATGCAGGTGGTCACGTAGGTGATCACGTAGATTACTAAAATAAAATTTATTTATGCTCTGAAAATTAAAGAATGTTTATATAATTATGAATACTTTACACCAATTCCAATACAAATTTATTTTATTTTATGTTTAACAAATTTTTTGAATTAATTATTTCATTTGAAAAGAAAATTATAAACACATTTTATTTTCCCAGTTAAAATCATGTTAGCGCTGGATTGTTCCCACAAAAATTAAAATCTCAGAACGTTAATTCAAATTCATAAATTGTTCATCCTCGTGTGCGCCCTAACTTTACCAAGTCGTACGACCATCGACTATTTCTTTTCATCTCACCGCCCCAGAGGAAGTCGCTGGTCGACGTCGCTCCCGAATCCACTGTACCAGCCTCCAGCTCTCGCTTCAGCACATGCCTCCAGCTGGCGCGGCCGTACCTGAAAGATTCTTCTTTCTATCTACTTCATCGCCTTTTTAATTTTCAGTGCTGTGATGCAGCTTTCAGTGGGTAGGTATTTTGTTGTCGAAAAATGTTCATCAGTGTTCGAGTTCATCAAGTGTCTGAGAGCAAAGCGAATATTTATTGTTTGCTTGTGATGTGTTTTTGCAGAGATGGCTGGGAAAAGATGAAGTCATGGAAGCTCTGAAGAGATAAGTAAGTGATTATGTACATTTTTTCCCTGAACTCTGGTCATGCATTTTCTTTGCAGTAATTGATGCTGTTTTTATTTTTTGTGTGTGTTTTGTGCAGTCATAAAATAATGAACTCGGTCAGTAATCTATTTTTGTGATAACTTTATCTTCAGTTTTCACTTTGTAATGAACTAGTTCTTGGCTTAATTACTGCTTTTACTACTGCTTCTTATAATTTCTGTGGTAAAAGTATATACCTTTCCCTGATACATGAATGTAGACACCGGCCTATTCGTCTCAACTCATCAAATATGGACAACTGAGTATTCTTAAAATCCGCGAGTTCACTCTTAACCTCGACCAGTTTAGCTTGAACTTCCTCCAATTTTCTCTTCCACGCCGCTTTCTTGGACCGCGGAGCTGCATACTGATCATCGGAAGAGCACTACCCATCTGCAGCCGGCGCTGACCCTGAAGGCATCAGGCACCGTTAAGACGTGTAGTGAACTCCTCTTCCAACGTCACGGCGCTAGCATACGAAGTAGTGCATCGCTCACTCTCCGAGGGCTCAACACGTTCGTGAACCACCACCTGCTAGATAAAATCAGTTACACGTTCAAAGTTATTAAAGAATCAAAGATGACCAGATAATGAATACTTACATTTGAAGCATTCTTCTCACCACCACGCATATCAAAAAATATTTTTTTCCTCAAATCCATGTACGTGACCCGCACAGTCTGTGACCATCGCAGAATGCATGGCATAATATCGTACTTATCTTCCAACAAACCTCGTATTTATCTCCTAGTGAAGGGATAACATCATAAGCCCAGTAGAGCAGAGCAATGGCAAAGCCATTGGCGTCGAGCATTGTTCTGCCCCCTGTAGCATCACCGTACTTCTTCTTTTTTCGGCAACCCTATTCATCAGCAACTGAAACTCAGAATGAAGGTGATTATACGCAACACGGCCCATGAAAAAGAGTTGAAATTGTCCAGATCATCGGCAAGGTCTACATATTCGAGATCTAGATTACCACACGTTGAACCATGCGGTAGCAGCACACATCCCAACACTACCAACAGAGCTACACTTATCTGGTCTTCATCGTCTAACCGATCCGAAAGCTTGCTCCTAATATCACTCATTGAAAGTGCAACCAAGTCACCAAATATCTGACTCCGAAATGCACTTCCTTCAGGAATTGGGGGAGTAAGGGCCAAATGCCAACCCCGTGACCAGGGCAAATTCTCTTGGGCCACAACATGAAATGAAGTTATTAACACGAAAGGTCAGGACGTCGAACGATGATTCCACATCAAGACATAATAACAGTTGAAGGTAGATTTGACCTTGGAATTGAATATCAGTCAACCCCAAAAGATGCCCAAGCAACTTTCTCGGAACCTCAGTAGCGATGTAGGGCGGAGTTTATCCCGGATCTCATTAAATACTGCAAGATCGGTCCTCTTCGAAATTGATGCTGGAATTGGATTTTGAATGTGTGCCCTTCCCATCCTGTTCTTCGCCGTGGGTCAACTTCCAAAATAGAAAAAAACGACATCAGGCTTGTTGTAAGGAGTATATAATTCATGAAATGTACGAACACAATCCCAATACATGAATAAGATTTATGAACGGAATAGGCACAAGGTTAGTGATTGGTGGGCAGAAACTTCTAGAAAGTAATAATTTGTGAAATGAATATGTACGCTTGAACATTCCAAAAAAGTGGGCATGTTGTGAACCGCGATAAACAGCGGTTGCATAGTGGATAATAATGAACACAACGGCTACCGTGTAGGTTACTGTGTAGGTGAACAACTCCTTATGTAAAAATATGTCATAAAATTTTTAAAAAACTGCATATTATTGAATTATTGGTACTTCTGAAATCCTATTTTCAATTGAGAGAGAAGACTATATATTTGAATTAAAAACCAACCTGAGTAATAAAAAAATTTGCTACTTCTGACATCCCATTTCCACTCAACAGAGAGGAAGATATATGAATTCAAAACCTAATTTAAAGTAAATACATCGCATAATAAAAATTCCTCATTATCATTTATAATCCAAAATTTACACCATATTTGTAGTCTAACAATAACAAGTTTTCAACATTTGAACATACATAAATCAAAGAGAACAAAATGTCAATGCAGCCATGTTCCCTTCTCTATCTTTACAATTGTATTGGGGATGTTAACGCAACATCACATCGAATACGTCAAGAACTAAGAACTTCTTTTAACACAAATTGTACTAACCATACCTTCGAAATGGCACAACTGAGAAGGGCGCAAAGAAAACTTCGATAAGTTTGAACCGGACAGATTCAAAATCTATGAGGGGACCACGAAGTAGTTGTACCAGAGTCGATTCAACAAGGGAGAAGCTTGGGATTCGAGATTCAGTCGATGGGAAAAACAGGGCTATACTTCAACGGAGGAGAAAGATCGAACACCAAGAATTGCTCCGCGATTGCAGGGATATGTGGGATGCGATTTGCAACAACGGAAATTGAAATTCTTCAATTTATTTTCCAGTTTGTGTTGTGTACTACTAATCAGAGTTTTGGGAAGAATAATATAGAGGGAAAGAATAAATTAGTAGAATAAATGAAATCCCATAATTTTAGCTAAATAAATGATGGTTTAATGGTGTACCCCACCATAAGGGGCCCCCACCGCCCCTGCCCTGGGGATTGGTGAAGGAGGTGTATTTGTGGGTGTTAACAATAGAAGTAAATACAAATCATATGGTTAAATGTAGAGCTGTTAAGTGAAACAAGCCACTCGAAAGCTCGGCTAGGCTCGTTAAACCTCCAACTCTGCTCGGCTCTGCTCGTGACTAATTGAGCTTGAGTTCGAGCTATCCTTATGCTCATTCCCTAAACGAGCCGAAAACTACTCGACCGAGCTAGAATATGCAGTACTCAAGCTCACTCGAGTACTGTAAACGCAAAGCATGGTTCTCCAATGACCTCTAATGTTAGGGTTTATAATGCAAGGCCCGGATATATGTCGAAGGGTCCAACAAGTTCAAACGACTGTCAATTCAGGCCCAGAACAGGGAATACATCGGCAACCTATATGACGGCCAGCATGGTCACCTACGATGAAAAGTAAAAATTATGAATCCATGTATAATGTATTACTCATCTCATCTAAATGAAAATTGGTAAGCAATTTACGGAACCGTACATTGATCTCATTTATTGGTATAAATAGTCGAGTACTCAATTTGAATAAATAGAAATGATAAAATGGCAGCACTATTCGTATAAAAGGACGATCGGACACCCAGTTCAATTGTTGCAACTGAAATGGAATTAGGGTGTCTAACGTTGGGGTTTATAATACAAGGCCCGAATATGTGTCGAAGGGTCCAACAAGTTCAAACGACTGCCAATTCAGGCCCAGAACAAGGATTACACCGGCATCCTATATGACTGCCAACATGGTCACCTACGATGAAAAGTAAAATTATGAAATCTCTGTATAGTGTATTACTCATCTCATACAAATGAAAACTGATAAGCAATGTACGAAATCGTACATTGATCTCATTTATTGGTATAACTAGTCGAGTACTCAATTTGAATAAATAGAAATGATAAAATGGCAGCACTATTCGTATAAAAGGACGATCGGGCACCCAATTCAATTGTTGCAACTGAAATAGAATTAGGGTGTCTAACGTTGGGGTTTATAATACAAGGTCCGGATATATGTCGAAGGGTCCAAAAAGTTTAAATGACTGCCAATTCAGGCCCAGAACAGGGAATACACCAGTAACCTATATGACTGCCAGGATGGTCACCTACGATGAAAAGTAAAAATTATAAAATCCCTGTATAGTGTATTACTCATCTCATATAAATGAAAACTGGTAAGCAATTTATGGAACCGTACATTGATCTCATTTATTGGTAGAAATAGTTGAGTACTCAATTTGAATAAATAGAAATGATAAAATGGCAGCACTATTCGTATAAAAGGACGATCGGGCACCCAATTCAATCGTTGCAACTGAAATGGAATTAGGGTGTCTAACGTTGGGGTTTATAATACAAGCCCGGATATGTGTCGAAGGGTCCAACAAGTTCAAACGACTGCCAATTCAGGCCCAGAACATGGAATACACCTGCAACCTATATGACTGCCAGCATGGTCACCTACGATGAAAAGTAAAAATTATGAAATCCTTGTATAGTGTATTACTCATCTCATATAAATGAAAACTGGTAAGCAATTTACGGAACCGTACATTGATCTCATTTATTGGTAGAAATAGTTGAGTACTCAATTTGAATAAATAGAAATGATAAAATGGCAGCACTATTCGTATAAAAGGACGATCGGGCACCCAATTCAATCGTTGCAACTGAAATAGAATTAGGGTGTCTAACGTTTTATAATACAAGCCCGGATATGTGTCGAAGGGTCCAACAAGTTCAAACGACTGCCAATTCAGGCCCAGAACATGGAATACACCGGCAACCTATATGACTGCCAACATGGTCGCCTACGATGAAAAGTAAAAATTCTAAAATTCCTGTATAGTGTATTACTCATCTCATATAAATAAAAACTGGTAAGCAATTTATGGAACCGTACATGATCTCATTTATTGGTAGAACTAGTCGAGTACTCAATTTGAATAAATGAAATGATAAAATGGCAGCACTATTCATTTAAAAGGACGATCGGGCACCCAATTCAATTGTTGCAACTGAAATGGAATTAGGGTGTCTAATGTTGTGGTTTATAATACAAGGCCCGAATATGTGTCGAAGGGTCCAACAAGTTCAAACGATTGCCAATTCAGGCCCAGAACAGGGAATACACCGACAACCTATATGACTGCCAGCATGGTCATCTACGATGAAAAGTAAAAATTATGAAATCCCTGTATAGTGTATTACTCATCTCATATAAATGAAAATTGGTAAGCAATTTATGGAACCGTACATTGATCTCATTTATTGGTAGAACTAGTCGAGTACTCAATTTGAATAAATAGAAATGATAAAATGGCAGCATTATTCGTATAAAAGGATGATCGGGCACCCAATTCAATTGTTGCAACGGAAATGGAATTAGGGTGTCTACTTTGGGGTTTATAATACAAGGCCAGAATATGTGTCGAAGGGTCCAACAAGTTCAAACGACTGCCAATTCAGGCCCAGAACAGGGAATACACCGGCAACCTATATGAATACCAGCATGGTCACCTATGATGAAAAGTAAAAATTATGAAATCCCTGTATAGTGTATTACTCATCTCATATAAATGAGTACTATAGCTATACTTTTTAGATCATGAAGTTTCCCAAATGGAAAAGCTACTAATTACAGAAATTCATGGACAACAAAACCTAACATAAAAATACAAATTGCAATGACTAATCCAATACACTACACCAAGTTATAAAACTAAAATACTCTATCAGTTTAGAAATAAATTCCTGTCATTCCATATTATCCCCATTACATGGCACTAATGAACAAAAATTATAACCAAAATGTCCATCAAATCTGTCTTATGAAGTCATCTTTATAAAGTTCTGAACACCACCTTACTCGAGCATGCGGACAAATTCCTACGTCAATATCATCAACTACACTACCATCCCTTATTAGTCTATCAAAAAATAAGACACTAAGTGGTCCACAGTCATTGCCGGCCTACATTGGGGACACTTGGGATACCACTCCACCTTAAAGGTTTCTTTGCGTCCTTGTTGGGGGTCAAATTGTACTGCATGAATACAGATTGGAGCATCGTACACAGTATGTCAAACTCCTGTCGGTACCTTCTTTTCATTGTCTTGACGCTGGAGTCATAGATGACGATGCAACGCCGGGAGAGATGTATCACATAAAGTACCCAATGATTATTGTTGACGTTTGCAATCCCGTATATCTTGTCTATGTCGTACCATTTGCGCTTACTGCCCCACTCCGGCAGTTCACCATCGATGTAACTCATAATTCTCCTGAAGCGGTCATCCTAGTCCCAATCGGGCTTACCGCGCTTGCTGCTCAAGAAATCTACTCAATAGCAGCATCTTGTTCTATAATGGCCAAGAAAATATTCAAATTAAGGGTTTTAGATGCAATGTTCAGTGTATTAGATGGATAAGTCAATTAGTTACGTGTAATAAGCAGTCATACTTATAAAGAAGTTAACATCCACCACCGTCCAATCTTCTACAAAGCTGTCAGGCCATCTAATTGACTTATGGACGCCTAAAGCCAAGAGCCAGTCCATGTTCTGAGACAACACGTCCACATAGAAATATCAGGAATATGTTATAGTGATGGGAGTTGTAATGGGTTTATCAAAAACACGAAAACCTCAAACTTAAACAATAACTCGCAATACTAACAATACTAACTCACTTAACAAAAATCGATAAGAGAAACGATTGCCATTACCTCTGTGGACAACCAGCCATCCTTTTGGTGTATGTTATCCATGAATGATCAATTCAAGAGTGTTCGATTGAGATCAATACATATAATTACTGCAGTTGATTTCTTCTTTGTCTCGTCCCACCACTTCTCAAACTCCTCAGTCAGATCAGACGGGTATTCACCACCAGATATGTCATCGGAGCCAATTCTTGAAGATTTATTCTTATTTCCCACCGTCTCACAGGTGTATGACGTCTTCGTCTGTGGACCTGGGAATACTGTCCGATGGCTTGCTCACACTGGCTCGTTCTTTTTACCCTGCGTTTTATAACAAATGGAATCGCTATGTTAATGTAACTCGTGATCAACTGATTTAGAATATTGTGGTGTGCATTACCATCATGTAATCAAGTTTTGTACACGTATGTTAATTTTACCTTTATCCGACCACGGGCATATTTCTTTATCAGGGTACTCACCACTCTGACATCAATACTTCCAACTGGCGTCTCATCCCCTACCGTGTTGTCCATATCCTCTTTTTTCTGCATCGCACAACTACTAAACCGTGCTACCATGTGGAGGGACTGGAGAAGAGACAATATTATCCTTCAGAGGAGAATACGTTGGTGACACTAAAAATGGTGAACTGGTTGGGTATCGCTCAACACACCCAATCAGTGGCTCCACATTTTCACTATCATCCTCAGCTGCATTTGGATTTTCATCGTGGATGTCTTCAGGCCCGCTTGCTTTAGGATTGGCTGTGGAAGGGTCAACATTGTCATTCGTTGGGGTGGTGGCAGGTGGAGTTGTACTGGGGATGTGTTGGCGATCACCGCCTGCGTCCCTAGAACCTTCACCGTCAAACCCCCCGGGGAAGGTGGGCTCTGCTCTCTTTCCCTGTTGGACTGTCCACTTGTGATCGGAGGGATAAGAATGTCTACACATCTTCTTATTCGTCTCAACTCATCAAACATGGACAACTAAATACTCTTAACTTCCGCAAGTTCAGTCTTAACTTCTGCGATATCAGTTTTAACCTCCGTAAATTTTCTCTTCCAAGGTGTTTTCTTCGAGCGGGGAGCTGCATCATCGGAAGAGCCATACTCATCAGCATCCGGTGCTAAACCCAAATGCATCGGGCTACCCTAAAGACGTATAACGAACTCCTCCTCCCAAGTGACAGCGCTAGTGTACGAAGCAGAGTTACGCTCAATGTCCGAGGGCTCAACACGTGCGTTAACCACCACCTACAAGATATAATGAGTTAAACGCTCTAAATTATTAAAAGAATCAACGTTGAAATAATACTGAAAACTTACATTTGAAGCATTCTTATCCCCACCACGGAGATAAAAAATACTTTCTTCCTCAGATCCGTGTACTTGGCCCGCACATTAGGTGACCAGCGCAGAATACGTGGGTTATATCACGACTACCTTCCAACAAACCTCCATATTTATCTCCCAGGGATGAGATAGCATCATAAGCCCAGATGAGCAGAGCAATGGCAAAGCCATTGGCGTCGACCATCGCTCTGCCCCCTCCAGCATTATCATACTTTGCCTTCTTTTCGACAACCCTATTCCTTAGCAACCTAAACTCGGAATGAAGGTGATTGAATGCGACACGGCCCCATGGAAACGAGTTGAAACTCTCTAGATCGTCCGCAAGGTCTATGTATTCGAGGTCAAGATTACCACACTTTGAACCCTGTGGCAACAACACACAGCCCAACACGATCATAAGAGCTACCCTTAGCTGGTCTTCATTGTCTAACCCATCCGATAGCTTGCTCCGAATATCAGTCATTGAAAGGACAGCCAAGTCCCCAAATATCCGACTCCAAAATTTAATTCCTTCAGCAATGGTGGGGTAAGGGCCAAATGCCAAACCCGTAACAAGTGCAAACTCTCTTGGCCCACAATGTGTTATGGAATTATTCACCCGAAAAGTTAGGACGTCCAACGATGATTCCACATCTAGACATAATAATAGCTGAAGGTAAATCTGCCCTTGGAACTGAATATCGGTCAGCCCCAAAAGCTGCCTGAAGCAACTGTCCAGGAACCTTGCCAACACTGTATGGCGGAATTTTTCCCGGATCTCATTAAATACTGCAAGATCAGCCCTCTTCGAAATGGATGCTGGATTTGGATTTTCAATATGTGCCCTGTCCATCCTATTCTTTGGATTGGATCACCTACCAAAAAAATCTTACATTACGCTTACTGTAATCAGTGTAATAAAATATTAAATCTACGGAAACAATAAGTGATAAACAATTTAAACCATTTAAATGTACTACGTATTGGAAAGGATCTGTCTTCTCGATCAAGTATGTGATCATATAGTTATCATGTAGGTGATCATATAGGTTTTCATGTAGGCAGTCATAAAAGTGATCATATAGGTCATCATATAGATCATCAGTTATATCCATCACAGAATAATAGAACATCACGTTATTAGAAATTAAGCACTACCATTGTAATCCAAACTCTACACCATTGTTGTAGTATACAAGTTTTCACCCTTTGAAAAGAAAAACTACAAAGAGAACAAAGAATATCAATGCACTCATATTCCCTCCCCTAGATCAGAACTGTATTGATGATGTTAAGGCTACATCAGATCAAATATAGCAATAGCTAAAAACCTCTTTCCAAAACAATGTCTTACACTTTAATCACCAGCCACTTCTAAATACTCATTTCAAACTACATGCAATAAAGAATAAATTTTAATTCCCTTCACCAAATGTTCCCCCATTATATTCGAGATCCAAAAAGTTTCCGGTGAGAAATTAACATTAGGTAAGCACTTAATGATATGTGTGACCAATATTATATGAACCTCGCCCACAGCGTATTGTAATTGAAAATGACCACAATTATGCAATTGATGCCTTCAAAAAAAAGGGAATTACTCTCTGTATCTCTATATAACAATACAAAACTTGTGTTCAGAGGAAATTGTATACAACTCACACAATTTTTAGAGTAAAATTCCCCCTTTTCTATAGCACTCAAACTTCAATAACAATACACAGAAACAGATGATTCAATATCACTTCGAATCACAAATTGAACAAAAAAAATTAAAGATGAAAGACTCGCACAGCACGAACAACGAACAGATTCTATTAGCAAAGCATACCTTCGAAATGAATAGCGGAGATTGAGGAGGGCGCAAAGAATACATCGACGAGGTTATACCGGAGAGCTTCAGAAACTAAGAAGACAGCACGAAAAGCTTCTACCAGAGTTGATTCAACAACGGCGAATATTGGGATTCGAGATTCAGTCGATGGGAAAAGCTTCGCGATTTCAGTTCATCTAGACGTTTGATTTCTGAAATTTGACAGAAGATAAAGGAGATTGATCGTTTGAATTTTGAAAGAAAAAAAACAGATTTAGGGCGCGGTGGGCTTGAAATATCAAACGTGTGCTTGGGGGTGACGGGTGATTTGGTTTTGGGTCGGGGTGTGGGTTTGTGGGTGGGTTCGGGGGCAGGGGGGTTCGATGGGTTTGGGGGAGTTTACAATCAAAGGTATTACGGTCATAATTTTGACTATTGGGTAGATTTAATATCTCTTTCTAAAAATGTCGGTATTCATTTTGGTTTAACAATTTTATATAAAAAAAAGCCTCCCTTTCTTTAATTTTGAATCAATTCTTTAATTTGTCAAAAGTTTGATACTTGGAAATTCAATTCCTCTGCAAATACTTTTTTTGTCCTAGTTCGTTTTAAAAATTTTGACCAAAAATAACCCCATAAAGCTGGTACTCCGTACAGAAAGGTTTTGCAGTGATAAGGGGGGTTGATCGGAATTATCTAAAATTTAGGGGAGTTAAAATGCAAAATTGAGAAATTTAACAGTGGTTTGGTTTCGCTAATCGCTACTTGGCTTGCTGACTGGTTTGTTTCAGATGGGGTCCAAGGAGGACAACAAAATCAGAGAGAGTTCTTGTGAGAGAGAGGGTACTGCGGCTATCTATCTATGCAGCTACTTCTGGGTAGCATCTTCTTCCATTCTTCACAGAATTTTATCGGGGTTCCTCCTTTTCCCTTTGATTTTCTATAATTTTAACGCTCACTGTGTTATCGCTCCATCTCTTCATCATCTCTTTCTGGTTAGTTTTTTTCCCCCTTGAATCTTGATTGTTTGCTTGCTATTCCATGGTTATCGAATGATTCAGGAATAAGGGTTTCCGTTCTTCTATTTGTTTGTATGCTCACGAGAATTCTCCAAATAAATTGGGTTAGGGAATATGAAATTTAAAGTTTTTTTTTTTAATCTGTACCTTTAAATTCGTATCAGTTCTTGCGATTATCTTGAGCATTATTACCTGATGGAGGAATAGATTGATACAAATAAAAAAATTGCGCTCAGATATGAGAAATGTGTGGTTCGTGATTATCCGGGTATCATACATGGGCAACCTTTTTATTGTTGTTCCGCTAATGAAATGACGATGTACTAAAAGGGAAATAACTCTGTATGCTTGCACAGTTTTCAAGAATTTTAAAACCCTATTCTTGATTCTTGATGTTGGTTCAAACTTAGATGATTAAATCGTAGTTATGTTAGGTCTCAAGAATTAGAGCTCATTAATTGTTGCAATCTTGTTTTTGTGCTTGTTAATTTGCTAATCATTAACTAGTTTGAAGAAGATGAATTTGGCTTTTCATGTGATGAAGTTGCTATCGTCCTGTATTTTCAGTGAAGTGCATACAGCTCCGAAGGATCTTCAGCTTTCTCGAAATAATTTCAGCATGTACTTTTTGTGACCATTCATCACTCTATTTTCTTGCTGAAAGTTAATATTATCTCTTATACTTTAGATTCCCATTCCATTAAATTTTATAGTTCACCACTTCACCTAACTTGTTGGCTTCTTTTATTTCTCTTACATTTGGGTTCCATATTAATTCTATTTCCTTTTAGGCAGAGTCATTTTCCTGTCATTTTAGATACTCCCATTATTGTAATTTTACTCGCACTTTCATTTTAGCAGGTTTTGAAGAGTAATGCCATCAGCAATGAGCTAAATTTGATCGAATCTGAGCTGTAGCTGACAGCATTGTTTTTGTTATGGATAGAAAGGGAAATCAACAGAAAAATGGGCTGGATCAGGGCCTGTCGAACCGTAAAACAAGAGTTACAGGTCCTGGAAAATCGCCTTTAACCACCAAAGATGGAGGCATTGCCAATGATGAAGCGGTGGGTTTGGGTGAAGAACTACCCAATGGTACTCATTCTATGTCCACAAATAACAGCAATGATGGAGATCATATTCAAGATGTGAAAAACAGTAAGAAAAAAACTAGAAAGTCTCAAAGAAGAGAGAGGAAAGGTGTGGAAGAGACAGTTACAGTCCCTGCAGTTTCATGTAATAATAGTGCTGAAGCAGACAAGAGTGGTACATCTACAGCTGAAGCTTCAAACATCAGAGATGAAGGATTAGAAAACGATTACAATGATAACAGTTTTAAAAATTCGTCGGATAGTATGCACATAGATGATGGACCAGAAAATGTGGAGTACCCAGAAACAGCAGCTTTTAAGTTCATAAGAACTGCTGCTCTTTCTATAGCACGGTCATCTGCCAATTGGGTAGAGAGATATAAACCCACATTTGTCATTCTAAAGTCAGATATACTCAAGGCCCGTGACCATCTCCGAATGAAGATTCAGCTTGCACAACCTATTGTGTTCAGGTGGATTGTGCATATTGGGAATATAATGCTTCTACTCTTTATGGTTTGGTTGGACTGTAGCATAAGGGGCATTGATTCTTTTCTGCGCATGGGGACAACATCATTTTTCTCAATTTTATGGTGTAGTGTTTTTTCATTAATTGCCATGGTTGGTTTCATGAAGGTCCTACTCACACTGGTAAGTCATTTCCATCACGTTTTCATGTGTTGCCACATTCCCCTGCTTAAGTCCAGATTATATAATAAAACCTTACAAAGTTGATTCAGGAGTGTATTGCTACTCTCTTTCAAAAATTTTGAGATTGTCTGTGGATATAGCTTGAATTTCATTTATAAATGTTAACTTGTTCTTGAAGGATTTCTATTCACATCAGCCATTTGTGTGTTTTCTGGAAATGAACTCCAAATTTAAGTTACTTCCACTGATTGACCATTTAGGTCTGGGGTTTCATCTCTAAGATACAGTAACGAATAAAAGTGAACTAAAGAATTGGTCTAGATTTGCTACTAAGATACAGTAACTTTCCCTTGGTACACCGTACACATTACTATACAATAACCACCGAGCAAAATTTCCCTGGGGTCCCTAGGGTGATGCACAGTAGTTTGGTTTGTGTTTCTTATCCACATGTCACGTATAATGTAGGTCGCAGCAGCTGCAGTTGGACTGTTTCTTGGTTTATCACTTGCGGTTGTACTGACTGGCGTGGTAGGCATAGCATTTCTATGGTTTTATGGGAGCTTTTGGACTACGGGGCTTGTTATCTTTCTTGGAGGTGGTAACTGTTTCCTGGAATGCATAGCATATACAGCTTTATTGCTTTTCTATGCAGGGAACCTTAGACTTTGATTAATCCTCATACTGAGATTATCGATTCATAAACATGCAGGATTGGCATTCATAACAAGTCACGACCGCATTGCCCTCTTCATGACAAGTATCTATTCCATATACTGTGCGTGGAATTACGTCGGATGGCTTGGCTTAGTTTTTGGATTGAATTTATCATTTATATCAAGCGATGCTCTGCTGTTTTTCCTGAGGAATATCATAAATGAGCAAGGGATTCCACAGAGCTCTCCTGAACAAGCAACCGGATCTCAAAGCCAACCGTTCCATCCTAATGAGTCGGTACATGCCTCAACTGCCGATAATGGTTCTGCTGGTGTACAGGCTGATCGCAGCCCTGGAATGCCTTCGACTAGTGGATCTGAATCTGAAACAACATCTGAAGATGAAGTTGCAAGGTTGTTGAACTGTACAGATCATTATGCTGCATTGGGCTTGTCTCGATTTGAAAATATTGATTTAGCTTTTATCAAGAAGGAGTATAGGAAAAAGGTAAGTGTCTGTATATTTTGATGTCAATAATTTATTACTGTTGTAATATCTTGTTAAGGGGCGTTTGATGATGTGCTTACTGGTCTTTATGAGGCAGTTATTAACAAGCTATAGACTTGTAAACTCAAGGCTGCTTAAAAGAAATATGTTATTTTTAACTAACTGATTCGTTTTGGTTGTTAGGCAATGCTTGTTCATCCTGATAAAAATATGGGTAATGAAAAGGCTGCTGAAGCTTTCAAGAAACTTCAGAATGCTTATGAGGTCTTCTCTTCTTTCTCAATCCGGGTTAGTATGAATTTTACTTATTATTGCTGTAATTGAGGTGGGTTTTGTTTCCATAGGTTCTACTGGATTCATTCAAGCGTAAGGAATATGATGATGAGTTGAGAAGAGAAGAGCTACTAAATTATTTCCGTAAATTCCAGGATACATCCCATCAGGTATGGGGTTCAACCTATTTCACTTTTTCATGATATGACTTCCATCAGATTCCCATTTGTTTGAACTTCTAGTGTTAAATGCATTTTAAGATTGTAAGGTAGTAAGAGAAATCCCTGCAAATGTATTAAGTCACATTATTACTGCATAACAAGTTAAGACTTTGCTAGCAGTTTGTATCTGCAAAATGCCTTTGCTTTAATGAGGTTTATACTGATCACTTCACTGCACAGTTGCATGAATTTAAGTGTGGTGCTTGTTAAATGCCTATATTTACATAAGTATTTGCATAATTGTGATTCTTTCTTTTTTTCCAGAATAAGTCGCATGGCCTGTTTAAGTCCAGGTCCTCTCACCCAGAAGCCAATGGTGAGGACCCACTCAGAGAGTCCCGACATATTGCATGTAGGAAATGTGGTTTTTTTCATCTGTGGGTTTATACCAATAAATTAAAACCAAGAGCGAGATGGTGTCAGGTAGTCCACACTTCTTACAATTATAATAGTCTATAGGTTCAAAATCAGCGAAATCAGATATTATCTTTGAGACTCCGGTATTCTGTGTCTTTTTGAAGGAATGCAAAGATTTTCATCAGGCTAAAAACGGGGATGGATGGGTCGAGCAGTCCTCTCAACCGTTTTTCTTTGGATTATTGCAGCACGTATATTGCTTCATTTCAAATTTTACATCCGATTTTAGTTTTGTATCTTCATAAACCAATCTTTTTAAGTAACTATGTTCAGGTTGAATCTCCCTCTGCATATGTCTGTGCTGGTGGCAAGGTATACAATGCGACTGAATGGTACATATGCCAGGTAATTGCATCACCCTCCACCCCATAATTCTGCTTAGAAAAGCAGCATTTTCTTGAACTTTTTAATGAAGGGGCAAATAGTTGACCAAAATAAATGCATGGGGGGGGGGGGGGGGGGGGGGCAAAATACTAGAGATTTAGAAGAATAAAAATCAAGGGCAAAAATAAGCATTTATATTCTGTTTACACCCCCAATATATGTGTACTAAATTCACTTGTTGCACCCTTGCTATGAAATATGTAAAGAGAATTCCCGTATGGTGATGGAGAGTGCATTTCTTTTACGAATTAGTCTGACATTCTCATGCTTCGTGTAGGGAATGAGGTGTCCCGCCAATACTCACAAACCCAGCTTTCACGTGAACACTAGTAGCGTCTCAAAGAATGCCCATGCTAAGGGATCTAGTTCCGGACAAAGGGGTGGGATGCCACCACCCAATATGGAAGAGACAATGACTGAGGAAGAATTTTTCGAATGGCTACAAAATGCAGTTCAAAGTGGTATGTTTGACAACTTTTCTGGAAATACAGCCGAGAGCTCATCCGGGGCTAACCCTAAGAGTGCAGGAAGCAATAGCAGCAATGCCAATAGTAAGAAGAAGAAGAAGGGAAAGAAGCAGTGGTGAGCATAAACGCAATGCTGTCTTTCTTTACATACTCCTACAAAATGAAATTGTTGTTTCTTCTTTTTTTTTTCTTACCCGTGAAACGTAAGGCTAAGTTAACTACTACTAATTGTATACTGCAGATGAGTTTATACCCTTGACATCTTTGCTCAATTATAAGAGATTGTATAGCTTTTTGCCCTGAAAATCGAAGTTTTTGTCAAAGAGTGTTATGGTATGCATAGCCGATGGCTTGAATTCTGTTCCCTCACAATTTTTATGTGACAGAAGTGTTGGTGGTGTGTATTAGAACAAAAACAGACATTAAAATATACGTATGTGAGGATATCCTGATAAAATTAACTCGTGTACATTTGGAGATCAGACTATCAGAGAGCTTGTCTCTCTGTTGTCATTTTTCAGGAGGAAGGGAATAAGATGTTACATTTAATACAAAATGAGAAAAGAAAATCTCAAAATCTTTTTTTGTATATGAAATTATAGAATGACCCATAGTTTGTGAATTTGGTGAAGGCAAATAGTTCTTTTAAGGAAAAAAAAAAGAATAAAATTAATTAGTTTTCTCTATTCACACAATTAAATTAAGGTCAGCTATTTTCACTCCGAAATTACTTAACCTATCCCAAAAATATTTAATAAGACATAATTGTTCTTATAAAACTTATATCTGTTCGGTTGCAACAACTGAACAAAACAAAGAATTCATCTATGTTATTTGTTCGGCATAATAAAGAATTCATATATGTTATATATGTTCAGTTGCAACAACCGAACAGAACAAAGAATTCAGATATGTTATCTGTTCGATTGCAACAACTGAACATAACAAGATTTGTAATTTTTTTAAATTCATATCAACATTACCTGATAGATAAAAAAACAGATAAGTTTCATGGATATCAATCTTTAAATAAAGATGGTGATTCTTCTTCCAATGAGAGTAAACAAGTTTCTGTTGATTCTATCAACGGAAGTGGCGTAGTAGTGGTGAATTGTCATGAAATTTATTTATTTTATCTATTTGGTGATATTGATATGAATAAAAAAATACAAATCTTGATTTCGGTTTCAACAATCGAACAGATAACATATACTATGAATTATTTGTTCGATTGTTTCAACCGAACAGATAAGATAGATGATTATTCGTTTGTTGCAATCAAACATTCTTTTTCTGTTCGGTTGTTGCAACAGAACAAATATAAATTTTATAAGGATAATTATATCTTATTAAATATTTTTGGGGCACGTTTAGTAATTCCGGAAGTGCGAATAGTCGTGTCCTTAAATTAATATTTGGGGAAAATTTTGTGAGGACAAAGTTCATTTTAAACCCAATAAGTTATATATTCATTCACCGATAAAATAGATTATTAAGCACATAATATCAAAATTAAGACTTTTATTAAGGTATTCTATTTCTAGTTTGACTAATTATAGTGTACACCTGGGTGCACCTAAAGATTGGGTGCACCCACATATAAATATACACAAAAATATATACAATTAAGAGCAAAAATGTATACAATTTAATTGTTAGTTTTTTTAATGAAAAATTGAGTGTAAAAAAATATACAATTATTAAAAAGCATGTATACACTATTGAATAAAAAGTTATATACATATACACGTTAGTTTTTTAATGAAAAATTTAGTGTGAAAAAAGTATATAATTATTACAAAATACGTATACAAAATAGAATAACATATATACAAAATAAAATAACATATGGATGCACCTTCAGTGCACCTAATATACACTCTTCTAGTTTTGGTGCATATGAAGAATTAATAATCAGGGAGTGATATGATAGAGATTTAAAGAAAAAAAAATTATTATCACAAATGCCTCAGTATTCCTTTAAAATAACACAAAGCCCCCTTTCTCCCATCTCTTATACTTCCATGTCGGGAAGTTGAAGAGAACACAATAATGGATGCTGTTGCGCTAAGGTGTACTCGATTTCCGTTCAATTGCGGAAATTGTTTGCCAGCTTCCAAAGATGAATTCAAATATCACTCTCCTTCTTCTTCGCTTTCATTTTTGTTGCCGTCTTTTTCCCAGAAATTGAGGCTCAGAGGCAATTCAGCCATTGTAGCAGCAGCCAAGAAAGAAAATAAACAAAGTAAAAGGAGAAGAGAAGATACCCATAGCTTCATTCCTAAGCCCGATGAAGCTACTGGACCTTACCCTGAAGCTTTACTTCTGAGAGAGGTCATTTTTTGTTTCATATTTATTTGAATTCTGCTTTGCTCTTGCCTTAGTGTTGGGTATTTACCGTTTTTGTTTTTTCTTCCATTATTTATTGGGTTCTATTGTTGTGTAAAGAGAAGGTTTTGAGGAGGGTTTTTTTAATATGGTGGTAGGTAGGAGAAGATCAGCTGGTGGAGGTATTTTAAGGTGAAATATTAGATGAATATGGTAATTATAGAGATGATGATTTTCTTGTTTATCATCTTAGAAGAACGTAGGAACATTTGATTTGTGGAAATTTGGGTACTGCATTCATAGCTCAATAATACTTTCCATCATGATTGTTGATTCTATGTTTTCACAGTTTGATTTTGATGAATGTTTTGACAGAGGAAAGTTGAAGAAGATAGCAAGCTAATGCCGGAGTTTGCAGATGCGGAAGAGCGTCAGCACACTATTTTCACGTTCCTTTACATTCTCTCCGACTTTATACTTTCTGTAATGCTAATTAAGAGTAATGATATCAATTTCTTTTGCAGGTGAACTATTTAAGGCTTTGAACCTGCAGCTCGAGAGTGATATGGATGTAGATCGAAGTAAGAATATCTTTTTTATTTTCTTGGTTGCAAATTTATGATCATCGCCCGCCTATAAAGATGTTATATTTTGTACCTTGTTCTTGTATTGTGGTTTTACTTCGCTCTGTGGATACTTGCACTCACAGGATTGAGAATAGAATTTAATAGAATAGAGAGACCTTGTGTGCATGAATGTGTTGTATTAAGTTATCAGATGAATTCAGTGTCCAATACTATTCTTGGTGAAATGACCACAATACGATATGAACCCCCTTTTTTTTTATGCAGTGAGGCACTACGAAGTGGTATATCTAATTCATGAAGATCACAAGGATGAAGTCGAGAATGTCAACACCAAAGTTAGAGGTGAATTATGCTTTTCCTTGTGTGATTTTGGCATTTTTCATTATGTTTTAGGAGCTGACTATTAGTTGTTCTAGATAAATGTTCCAAAATTTTTCATTTTATTAATTTTCTTTCTAGTGAGCTACTTTACCTGCTCTTATTTCTTCAATTAAATGTTTCTTTAGAATTCGTGGAGGAAAAGAAGGGTAAGATATGGAGATTCAGCGACTGGGGCATGCGCAGGCTGGCATACAAGATAAAGAAGGCAAACAATGCACACTACATACTAATGAACTTTGAGGTGGAAGCTAAATGGATCAATGATTTCAAGAGCATGTTAGACAGAGACGAGAGGGTCATCCGCCACCTCGTCATGAAACAAGACAAGGCAGAGACGGAAGAGTGCCTCCCGCCTCCTGAGTTCCATTCTTTACGTGCTGACATGACTGATGAGGGTGATTTTGTTGATGATGAGGAGTATGATGATGAAGATTATGGCGATGAGGATGAATTGTATGAAGATGATGAAGGTATTATCTACGTGGATGATGTCGAAACCGGTAGTGATTCTGTAACAAATACGCGAAAACCTGAGAAAGTAAGACGATAGATAGTGTTTCTACAACTGGTTTTATCTTGCAAGAAGTGATTCCTTGACAATATGTCACTACTACTAGCTAGTTTAAATAGCTTTGTTCTCATTTAGAAGTTATCTTTAGTTGTATTCAAGTACATTATCTGTGGCTTATTTTACTTTTCCACATTTCTACTTGATACACAAATATTTGGGTCAGGTTGAGAAAGTGAGTGAAGAAACTGAGAATAATTTTAAGTTTGTATATCAGATTTACAGGTCAATGCAGCATTCACATGTTGCATTGCTTCAACGGTACCAATCCTGCAAAACAAGCTTCGAACTAAAAAGTTCCACAGTGAGACATCAGGGAAAATCCCTTCACTGATCATTCTATGAATATATACACTAGCAGCTTCTACACCTATCTCATCGCTTATGCTACATATAATGCTAGTGTAAGCAACTATATCGGGATGCAGTCCCACCTTCCTCATCGACTCAAGAATTCGCATTGCACACTCCACCTTACCCTGCTTAGAATACGCGTTGATAAGCATATTCAGTGTGAAGTCATCGGCCTTTATCCCTTGGATCACCATTCTCCCAACGAGCTTCCACGCCTCCTCAAAATTATCACTCGTACACAAACCGAGTATAATAGTGTTGTAGGTCACTAAGCTAAACTTAATACCTCTTTGCTCCATTGAAGAAACGAGCTCAAATGCTTGTCTGGTGTTGCCAGCTTTGAATAGACCATCCAAGATTTCGTTACATGTGGTAATGTTTGGGACACACCCGTGTCTTTCCATTCCATCAAACATCTCCATAGCCCAATCAACTCTACCTTTAGCACATAAAACTTTAATAAACACATTGAAAGTAACTGTGTTGGGTGAGCACTTATCTCCTATCATAGTATCAAGAAGATCATAAGCTTGATCGAAAAATGGAATTTCGACAGAGTGCATCTATCATGCACGTATATGCTACCACATTTGGACTACTACCAAGATATATCATCTTGTTCCATATCTCAGATGCACCAATCAAATCCCCTGATTTGGTAAAACCATCAATAATTGTAGTGTACGTTGTTATGTTCGGATTGCAGCCATTTACCTCCATTTTTTCAAGAAGAGAAACAGCATCTTTCACTTTCCCAGCCAAGCAGAAGCCATGGATTAGCGTGTTATACGTAACTTCATTCGGTGAAACCCCATCATTCAACATTTGACTCAACACATCAAGAGCTTCAATCAATCTACCTTTCGAGGATAGACCCTTTATCAATGAAGTAAACGTCCGAGTATTCGGATGACATCCTCGAACAAACATTTTTGCCAACATGGCAAAAGAGAGGGCAATGTTACCTAAATCAGACAAACAATTCAAAACCACAGTATATGTGATGACATTAGGAGTAGCCCCCCTCTCCATCATCTCATCCACCAAATCCATTGCCTCCTTAATCATTCCTCCTCCACAATATCCAGTAATCAACGCATTATAAACAGACACACAAGGGATGAATTTCAAAACCAAATCTCTTGCCTCTTTCAGCTTCCCATTTTTACACAGAAACGACACTATAGTCGTATAGCTCACGCTATCCGGTTCACATCCATTGTTCGACATTTCTTCGAGCAACTTACAGGCACCACCAACACTACCATTCTTGCACAATGCCTTCAACAGAATATTATATGTATACACATTTGGATCCAACCCATCTTTCTTCATATTACTATAAATCGGATTGATCATACGAAACCTATTCTCACCAAGCAATGCATCCAAAAGATGATTATACAACCTAACCGTCGGTTCACATCCGAACTCATGAATTCTATAGAACGTTTTCAACGCTTGCTCAGCTGCCCCAACTCGACTGTAAGACTTAATCAAACTAATAAACAAATCTTCGGAACAATTTATTCCCTCAACCTTCATCTGCTGCAGTAGATACTGCACTGCATCGATTTCACCATGATGCCCCAATTTTTTAATCACCATCTTGTAAGTTGAAGGGGTGTGCTTGAAAGAGTTTGAATTAGCTATGGATTTGAAATAATCCAATGCCAACACAATGTCATTCTCATCATTCAATCTCTTTAGGACTTCAGATTCTTCAATACAAATGGCACCTTTATCATTCCCTGTTCTTGGATCAACAACTGGATTTGTGCTGAGGACAAAAGGAATTGATGGCTTGCGCACTCTTAACAACAGAGAACGCCCCTCTTTCAAATACATAATGCAAAAGGCGGAAATTATATTTGAGAGAGTTATGAGGAATTCAACACGACATAGAAAGTGATTGAGCTGGATTGAGAACCCAAGAACATTGCGAATTTGAACTGTAAAACGCAGCAATAATCGAGCCAAATAACGTTTGCAGCAACGAATCCGAAAATTGCCAGAGTTCACCTAAGAGATTATTGAATTTGAAGTAAACAATTTGTGGCAATTTTTAGCGCACCCGGCCTCAACCTGAAGTACAGTTAACAGTTCTTCATTTAAAATAAATAAAAAACACGATAAAAAAATTATTATGGGCTTTGGGCCTACGGGCTTTCATAAGTGAGGCCCAACATTATCTAGATTATGAAGCAAATGAGCCGGATATTAATTCCTTTTAAATTAATGAAACCCAATTACAGTTTGTGATATGAAGCAGATCCGCCCAAATCCGATTGCGAGGGGCTAACCCATATTTCTGGTTTAAACAGGAGTCGATTACGAAGTGGAAATTTTCTGCCAGAACTCACCGATCTCCGTCGTCTCCTGCTTAGCTATTGAGGTATTTGATTTTTACTTAGTAATTTATTTTTAATTATAAGTTTCTTGATAATTTGGTTAATTCGTTTGGGAAACCTAAGTTCTGATGTTAATGCTGCTCAGTTCTACTTAGATCTGTTTAACTACTGAATAATTCCTTTTTTATTCATGTGAATTACTAGTGTACATCTTCATATTAGTATTTGTTTCATAAAACACTTGGAAGTCGAGATTTTTCATACTTGGGTACCGCGAAGTATTACAATTTATGCATCTATGTTCGTTTTGGCTGATGAAAATCAACTGGGAATTGGTTGGACAAATCGAAATCATTTTTTCATTGATTTGTTGTTGTTCTACTGGTGGGGGCCTATTTGTATTATTGATTGTAAATCTGTCGTGATGGTTTGAAATTGTGTTTTCATGTTGATTTTTACTGTGACCTATATTTAAATTATTTTTTTTCTTTTTTCTGAATTTAGGAAAAGAGAAGGCCATGGCAGTTCATGAGGAATCAAGTGCGCAGAAAAAGAAATCAAACGATGCCTCAGTTGAGATTCCAACTTTCAATGTCGAAAATATGCAAAACAACACAAGAATTATCAATTATAGGTTTTTCTCATTGCGCAACCCCGATTTAAATAACCAGAATCACAAACTTTGATCTTGATTACAAATAAGTTTCTCCTCTTGATACTTGCTCTTTTCCTATTTGCATCTATGGAACGTTTAGCTGTGTTTGTTTCATCACTGTTTCAGCCGGACGTTTATGTCGATCATTGGTGGAGTCATTGCCGGGATTTTGGGTTTCAATGGCTTGACGGGATTCATTTTCTACTTCGCTGTCATGGCAATTACGACTGCTGGACTTGCTGCAAAGACCGGTTTCTCTGTCCATTCTTATTTCGATAGCTGGAACCAGATCGTGTTTGATGGCATTCTAGGCGGACTTTTGGTAATTTTTAACAATTCATTAATATCAGAATCCCAAGCTGAAATTCGTTTAATCTTTAATGCACAGATATATTGCATTCTTGTGATGTGTGCTTTTAGCAAACTAGTTCATGTGGGAAATTATGTAGTATTCTGTGTATTAATTCATCTTCCCTTAACTGATCTTAAAGGCATTATAGATGTCTCTCAAATATAGGCTTCGAATATAATTTATACAATATACGAATAATAATGTTATCCTAGCTAAGCTTTCTTTGAGTTCTTGATTTGTTATTATTCTAGCATAGCTTTCTTTGGATTCAGGGATTCATTATTATCCTAGCATTATAGTTGTGTTTATTGTTTCTTTGATAGCCCTTGATGTATATTCTGATCATTGATTAATCATACAGGTATAGAATCCCACCTAAATATCTGTCTTCTTTCTTACGTGAAAGAAATAATCTAGTAGTATCTTTTTATCAACCGCTCTATTTGAAATCTAACCATAATATATCTATTATTTGAATCAATTTGAACTAAACACTGCTTGTGGTGAATTGAATTTTCCTATATTATTGACCTGCCATCTCATTTGCATGCAAATTTATCTAACTATTGCTATTTTCTTTACTTCTTGCAGTCGTTCGTGCTATTCTGGACGTATCCTTACTCTCTGAATGTCTTTATATATGCATATTATGTGCGGTTCATTCTTTTAATTGCTATTTCTAATCAAATATGTTACTCGTTTTTTTCTTGTTGCATCTGCTCCATATAGTTTGATCACACTGAAAGTTTCTCCATGTTTCCTTGACGCCATATTAGATTTGCCTATGACATTGTTCATATTTTCTGAAGAATTAGAGAGGGATATTTTTTGGGGAAGGGAGCAATGGTGCATCTCTTGTACTTTGAAGAACTGGAGAAAGGGAACAACATTCAGTCTTGATTTAGTATGCAGTAGTGTACCACATTGACAGCCCTGCTTTATTTGTGTTATGTTTAAAAATTTTATTAAAATATGCAGTTATGTTTCTTACTTAAAAATCCTTACATTATTCTAGAACATGGTATTTTCTCATTTATTGATGACATTCGGTCACTTGTTTATTCAGTGGTTGCAAACTCTGTGAAGCGATTAAAAGTACATTTTTTGTACAATTTTTTTTTTAAAATAAAATTTAAAGTCGTGTGTCTAGACTTTAGATTAATGTGATCAAATGAATTACTTCCAAGTGAATATGAGAAGCGACTTATTTCCTACTTAAAAGTGCTTAAAGCATCATTTTGGTAGTTTATATACAAGTGGAGTATTCCATTTTTTACAATTTTTTTATACTTTTGGGCTACATAAAAAATTTAAGGGATTTCTTAGTAAAAAGTGTGATTATTTATCTAACATTATAAACCAATCTACATTTTGCTGAAAGTTTCTTTCATTTCAGAATTTTGAATTTTCCTATGAAAGAATATAAAAAAACTTCTTAAAAAAATAAAAAATAAATAAATACATACACTCACGCATATGTTATCAACGCTAATATACAATAGCTCGTTTGGTAGGAAGTATAAAGAAGAGATAGATGTCTAAACCTACGTAATACGCTGTTTGGTCTTACAAATCTGTAAACCCATGGGCCTGTTAAAAAACAAGGGCCCGGTGTGGGTAAACCCCTGTTTTCGGTATTAGACATCCCACGTAAGATGTCAAATGAGGCATTCCATTTTGTACCCGTATGGGTAAAATTCCAATTTCACCCCATACAGTTACCCACGTTCGCGTATGTAAGTTTATTTGCAGAATACATGTTCAACCAATAACCGTAGACTACAAATCCATGACGAAATACATTAGCGATAAAATACGATGGAGTCATCTCTTTCATTGAAATTTTGCTAATATTCTAGTTTGTCTTGAATCTTGGGTGCTAAACTTGTAAGACAGAAGGCTGTAGCGATAGCATCTGACGGAGCCATCTCTTACATTGAAATTTTATCAAGTAAATATTCCAGTTTGTCTGGAATCTTGGGTGCTAAAGGCGAAGATTTTTCAGATATGTTGTTCCTTCACAATTTTCTGCATTAAGACAGAACATCATAAAAAAAACACTATATTATAACACTAATGTAAAGCATGATGTCGGTGCGATTATACTCAAACTAAGAGAAAGTTAAAATATTTAAGATCAAGCAGCAATGAGAATGACAAATTTTTTGAATTACGTCATGATGTATAGTGATAAGAATACTATAATCCCACATTCTTCGTGATTTCAGTCCTGGGGTGTATCACTCCATCACTGATTACAAAATATTTTAAATTTAATTCATTTTAGTGTATGCAAGTATATACCCGAGATATGTGCATAAAACATGAAATTACTTGATACCTTGTACTGCCTTCCTTTTCTTTTGAAAGCTTCCTGATGTTCTTTGTATTCTATGTCAAGCAGCTCTGATAGACCCGTGATCGTGTACAGCAGGCAAAGGAGAAGAACGGGGGATTGATTATTGATTGATTATTAATTATTAGTCAATTAGTACGTTATTTTGGGTACAACTTTCGGAGTGTGTTTTGTGAATGGCCACACTCTTATTTATATTTGGGTGGTGTTGACTTAGAAGGATATGCTGAAATTATTTTACGATTATTGCAGCCTTTGGCTTGTGACAGAGATCTCACGTCTCTGTGTCCTCTTTGAGGATTTATTCTGTGTTCATCCATCTCTATACTATCAAGCTCAAAGGTATAATTACTTTGAAATGTGTATCCATCAAATAAATTTCACAAGTTATTTTCATATTCAATGTGTTTTCTGAATGTTAAGTTTCCCCAAAATTTGAAGTACACCCACAAGCATGGCTTTGCACAATGCATTAGAATGACTTTTCCTTGGATGTAACACATTTATTCTGCTGACGTGTATATATGTATTAAAAAAACATATTTTGAAATCACGCAATGCTATGCCTACATATTGAAATGCACCTAGAACAGTTAAAAATCTGGTGTCAATAATTGAATGAATTTGTGTTGAGATAAATAATTCAGTCACCATCAACATTGACTAACAAAACCTATTAGAACACATTTACATGGCTACATTAAATAAGTAAAATAGATTCGGCCATTCAGTTGTTATAGTAAAGTTTGGTCAGATGTGGTAATGTCATTGAGATTTTATTTTCTCAGTTTGTGTTTGAATATTGTTCAGTGTTTTTATTCGCTATACACAATTAGATTTTGAAAACATAATCTATTGAAGAACACCTTCACAATTAAAAAACTTAAGTCCATTGTTATAAAATTCTGATTTGAGTGAATTTGTTTGTGAAGGTTCAACATGATTCCAATTTCTAGAGATGAGATTTGCTTGGTATTGGAGGAAATAATTCATCAAATAGTGGTAGTCTTATGCCCTATTGATTGCCACTTTTGAAAGCAACAAAAAAAAAACGTAGAAGAAGTTATAGTATGTTAGATCGAATCCCTTATCAAGTAGACAACTTGGCAAGGTTGATTCATGGTAATGATGATGACTGTAAATATCAATTAAGAATGGATTGTAGGACCTTTTATCGTCTTTGTAAATTGTTGGCAACTGAGGGTGGTTTGACAGATTCCAAATACGTCCCTATTCAAGAAAAGATTGCCATGTTCCTATCTATACTTGCCCATCATACCAAAACCAGGGTGGTCAAATATGACTTTCGTAGGTCAAGCGAGATAGTTTCCATACATTTTCATTCGGTTCTAAAAGCAGTCTTGAAAATTCATCCTTTACTATTAGTTGATCCATCACCTGTACGCCGAGATTGTACTGACCATACATGGGGAGGTTTTGAGGTAATGTAACTCTTACATCTTCACCAGTCCTGTTCCATCTATTTTTACCACCATTGTTTGATTGATCGATATCAATGATATCTTAGGGTTGTCTTGGTGCCTTAGACGGAACATAATTAAAGTTAAAGTTCGTGGAGTTGACAAAGCAAGATATAGGAACAGAAATGGGGCTATAGCCGTCAACGTGTTAGATGTGTGTGACAGAAATATAAATTTTGTATATGTTCTACTTGGATGGGAAAGGTCAGCAGCTGATTCGAGAGTGCTTCGTGATGCGGTTCATCGGACTCATGGCCTTAAAGTACATAAGGGTATTTAGCCACCGATCTTTTTCTAACTTTAATAGATTTTGAGGGCTGAATTTTCAAGTAATATATTAAAAAAAAAATACTTAAATGTATCACACAAGTCATTCTTTCTTTATAAGTAACTACTACTTGATTAACAATGGTCATCCAAATGTGGAAGGATTTCTAGCTCCTTATAAAAATGTGAGATACCATCTAAATGAATGGTCATCAAGAAGACCCAAAACTGCAAAAGAATATTTCAATATGAAACATATTAGAGCACGTAACATAATAGAACGGTCTTTTGGATTGTTGGACATGCGGTGGGTTGTAGCGATAAAGAAAATGAGTGGAGGAGAGAGGTAGGTCAAATGTTTAAAAATGGTGGAAGTTGGAACAGCTCTAAAGAAGTAAAGGAGGTGAGTGAGGGCGAGATTAGGCCTAACGAAGCGGGAGTAAATTAGTTAAAGCATTTTAATTAAATTTTAAATTTTCCTAAGGATATAATGGTAATTGAAGCATTTAGATTAAAATTTACTTCTCATTTTTTTATATTAATATTAAAAAACTGCTCTTAACCATCGTAATTTTCCCCTTTCTTATTACAAAGCAAACGCTGAACAGATGAGCAAACTAATATAAGACGACCCGCCAGAGCATAGCACAAGTTTTAACAAGCGATTACATCTTTTGAGAAATGTTTTCATAGTAACAAGAGATATCAAATTGCCTTTTCCTACTTTTGTTTCTATAGATAAATGGTGAAAAATATAGACCTTCAATCATAACGTGGTATTGAATGCACCAAACTTTCTATACAACTCCACAAAACCTTCTTGCAACTCTCCTAACAATTGAGAATCTGATTGGTTTGAATATCGATTCAGGCTCAACGCTGCATCAAGCCCTCACGTAGTTTAGTTTTTTCGATGCTTCCCCGAAATAATCACACCTGCAATTTTTATGTATCAATCAATCATCAAGAGTTTATGAGAAGCAGGCAATGAATTCTTCATTTGATTAATGAACAATTCGAAATAAGTATAAAACAGAAGTCCAAGGAGAAAGGCTTACTATAGCTTGAGGAACTTTAACTAATACAAAAGCCAAGATGTATAAAACGCCGGCAATTACCATGGCGGCGACAAAGTTTTGTCCAAGCCGCTTATTGTCCTTAGATGGTACAAATGCTGTTTTTAATGTATTTGTAAGTTCAAAAAGCCTGTAAGATACCTGCAACGTTCAGGGTTTGGGAATCAAAGGTGCAAATCAGCACCATCTTTTGATGGTTTGATTATGTAGGGAAGAACAAGCGCAATAAAAGGGTGAAAGAAATCATACTGCGACATAAATGGAAGTAGTGAGCATGAAGTTCAATAGTGGGTAGTCCGGAATGAACGAAAGCAGCAGCTTTGGTTGACCATTGGGCACACTGGACCTGCATTGAATCAGCTGCTGTTCAAACTCATGCATCTTATAATCCAGGTATGTGGCCATTCTTAGCTAATTGTCATACTGGAAAGAAATTAAATCTATTTTAAGGATTAAAATAAGAACATTAACATGTTATATTATCAAAAGCTTCAAGAATAATCAGATCTTGTGATGATAATTTATCAAATGTGTGTTTGTTCTTTGTCGTGGATAGTGTCATGCTCACGCATTCACCGGATTAAGATTTTTTCAAGAAATATACACACATGCTTGACAGAATTGCATACCTCAACCATATATGGAACTGCGAGATATAAGTCTCTAGAGTGATTTTCCCAAGCCATCTGTTCATCAAGAAAAACAAATGTCGGGCTAGAACTTCCTAAAAAAATGTTCTTATATGGTTGCATGACAAATTTAACAGTAAATTAATACTTACGCAAAAAGTGTCAAGGAGTAGCAGCGAAAATGTTGAGTCAGATTTCTCAGGCATATGTACACACTATAAACAGAAACATGCAGAGATAATCCATATCAGCAGTAACGTTATGTAGTACAAGCTATTCACCAAGGGGAAAGAAAGAAGAAACTGGAGAATGAGCATACCTTATAGGGATCCATGATGTATAAGGATGATATTTGTTGTATGTAATCTTTGGAAGCTTGTATATGAATTCCACCCATAGATATCCACTCTGATTCGAAATAATTACAATCTTTTACAACGGAGACCAATTTTGATAAGTTAAGTAAAATCTTAAAGATAGAGGCATACTGTCAGCGCAATTGCCATAATTATTGATTTGATCAATGTCCTGCGCTTTATTTCAGCTTCCTCCAACTTTTCCATCCATCTCTCAACCTGGAAAACCCTCCTAGAGTCTTAGGTGAACACGAATAAAAAATTCCAGATGCATCTGAAATAGAGGGAAGTGAGCATAAGGCAGATAAAACTTACAGTTGGATGGTAGTACGCATAAATCATCCCAACTATCCATATGTAACGATCAAGACCGGAGCGGAAGTGCCATTCATGCAAACGGGGAAGTTTGACTTTCGATGCTGGGTCAGAGTATCCTGAAATACATTCAAACATTGAGAGTGAGACATGCATTTGGACATTTAAAATTAAGTAGTACAGCTAGTAACAAACCAAGCAGGAAACTGAAGGGACTCCAGACCAGATCAAACACCCCAGGCACTTCCCAAACAAGAATGACAACCAAGAAGCACGCCAGTATCTTAACAGCTATAACAGATCCGCGATCATTATACTTGTTGAAAATACCAAGGGCTCCATACACCATGAGCGTAAAAAGGGTATGCATGGGACATATGTAGTATAAGGTATAGTCGTTATTTAGCACAATGCAGCAAAACAACACCAAGAAATTAAGCCTCCACATCATCTGCAAATCAAAACCAATCTTTAGATCCTAAATAGAGTGGCAACAGGAATATTGTTTTGAAATGAACCTACCTGCATGAACCTAGCAAGGCTAAAATCCTTGCGGATGTAATAATATGAGAAATTTCCAAATCCAGTCATCCACACATATGCAGCGATGAAGACTCTTATGGCATTGTAGATTTCTGTTGCAGCGAAGTAGTGATACATAAGAAATAAGACCTGTACACACAGGAGAACATAACGGAGACTATTCATTCCAGCTTGAAAAAGGATATGAGAAAATAACTGAAGGGCACTCAGATTACAGGTAGACTTGATTGCAGTCCAATTGAAGATTGAAACTAGGAAGCGAGAAAGAACGCAGAGTAGCCCAAGCTCTTAACAATCAGTCTGATTCTCATATAACCTCTCTCTCAACCAGGGAATATTTTTTTATTTTTTAATAAGAAAGCATAAATTAAAAAAAAAAAAGAAGTAGATTTAAGAAATTTAAGGAAGACAAAAGTATAACAGATCTCCAAATAGATTCATGAAAACCCAAAACATAATTCTCCAACCAAAATAAGAGATTAAAACTTCAACGGTTTGTCAAGCAAATACCTGCATCCAACCTTTCCACTCCTCAGTTTGATGCCTGTTTAGATACATTATAGACTTCCCAGAGAACGGTGACTTGTCATTATGTATCTTGAAAGAAGTGATTGCCGAAACAATGATAAGAAGGAAATACAGGAACAAGAAAAGGTCCCGGTTGTAACTCTGTCATCACAAAAAATAAAAAATGAAATGAGAAAGCTTACAATAAATACGTAAAAATATATATATATTGGACACAAATTTATACTAAATTTTCCGCATTATCATAGATTTGAAAAACAGTTAAAAATTCTTAAGATGTCCACACTCTGCTGTGTAGTAGGAGAATGTTGAGTATGTTCACTTGAGATTCCCCAGATCAGCATTCATTTGTGGAAATCTAAGCTTGAGAATAGTATCATATTTCATTTCACACCATGCCAACACTTCGTCACACAAAAACTAGTTTGGATGCAGTAGTTTATTTCTTATGAAGCAACACATCAATGTGTTATATATTACCTGGGAAATAATCCTATAAGAAGCTGCTAAATCTTGCCCTTGTGACCAGATGGTAATTAAGGATAAACTATTAAAAATCCCCAAGTACCAATACGTAAACAATATAGCAGGTATAATCAACTTAATCTGAAACATAACATAAAACAAAAACAAAACTAGCTATGCAAGATGATCTAGCGTTTTTTTTTTTTAAGCATTAGCATTAGCATTTCAATTTTTCCAACGCCCTTTTCTGAACATGACAATATATCCGTACAATATTTGATTGTTAGGGACTAGGGTTCCCTATTTGTTCTCGTATATTAGAACTCAATCCTTTATCTCAATCCGGTAATCTACAACAATATAAATTAATTATATGATCCCACATTATATGGTAACGGGCATGCATTAATTAGAGAGAATAGAAATAGGTTAGCAACCTTTTTCGATTCACCAAGAAGATTTGTACGGTCACATACGTAGAAGTAGATTAAAAGGGCACCAAACTCTGATCTGCACAAGATAATCAAAACAAATAGGAACTAATACAAGAGTAAACCCTCTTATTACAAAAATCTGAATATTACAGCTAAGAAGTTGAGGGTGCATTCTTACATGGCTCTCAAGGTCAATCGTTTGTCCAGCAAGAATGACTCATCCAACTTAATAAACCTGACAAGATAATGAACTCAAGCACATTAAACTGTCGTACCAAGTCTAAGTGTCATTTCTTATATACCTGATGATATGAGATGTCACAGACGAATTCTTTACTCCAGGTGAAGCTGTCTGAAGGCCACCTCCTTCCAAGAGAACAGCTTTGTCATCATCTTTGACAGATCCAGTCAACTCAACTAAATTGATATCAGAATTCCTGCCACTGAGATGACACAAATTTAGACGGGGCGAATAGAAAGCAGGTAACAAATACGGTAAACTTCTAAGACATCAGCAATTATCAATACAAAGAAATAGCTTCTGTGATCTTAGATGAATGGTTGGTCCACTATTTATACGAATACGAGGATCTGGTTTACTAATACCATGCTTATTTGACTGCACAATTCAGAAAATTGGCCATTTCACTTCTGTATGAAAATTTTACTACAGTTTTCTAAACTGAAAGAGCAGACAGGCCCTAGGCTCTTGTCAATTCCGTGAAGACATGAGCTTTATTATTTCATTATTATGCCAACATATGCACTAAAATGACAAAAAGCCATATTAGTCTTTGCACACAATGTTCCCTTTCTCCATTTTCTAGTCAAATGTTAAACTAAAGGTGCAGCTGGGCAGAGTTATTCAACTTACGCCTTTGCAAATGAGGAATTTTTCCTGCACTCCAAATATTCAGCGTATATCCAAGCAGCAAATACAGGTACAATTCCAAGGAAAAATGATACCTGAATTCCAAAATTACCAAAATAAATAAACAAAATCAAGATTATAGTACTACAGCTACAATACAGAACCCAAAAAAAAAAAAAAAAAAAAAGCAGAAAATCAGAAGACAAGATAATTCAAGTAAAAACACCACATTATACTTTCAGCGATTCTCTCATTTCCTTCAAAAGTTTAAAACTGGCGATGCACATTTTACACTTCAATAATGCCACTCAAATTCTACTGCAACGCTTACCTAAAGTACAATTACACAGATAATACTGAAAAAAAACCTCAAAACTCTCTGAGATTCACACTTTTCATACTAAAAAAAGCAAGTTACCAATCAACTAACCTGACCGGGCGTTAGCGGTCCATAGATCACCATTTTTCTCCTAATCAACTTCAGAAAGAATTAACGAGCATTAAAACCCCACCAGTGACAAATTGTGTATGTATTCTCGGTGTATTCACGCTGGAGAAAGAGCAAACGGAGATTGAAGGTAAAAAATGGCAGATCTGAGTTAAAAATGATTAAAAAGTTTTGGCGGTGGGATAATAAGTGTTGTGTTCTAACTTCAAGCGAATAGTTAGATTCTGGCATTTATATTATTATCTTTATTTTATTTTATAAATATATATACCAGAAATGTAAAGGCTTATATCAGGTGTTGGCAAATCAGTGTTAGTATATTAAAATTTCTATTAAATTTAAATATTAAAAAAAAACTCTTTTCTATAAATTTTGTTGGTTTAATTTTGAACAATTGAACATCTATTTAGATCAAAGACTAGATCAATATGTTATGAACACAATTTGAAAGTATTAATTAAGAACTACAGTTTCCACATTTTATTGAATGTAGGCTATATGACTTAAATACCCTTGCAAAATGTATAGTATTGATATATTATAATATTAACCTATTATTATAAAATTAATTAATACGCACGCGCAATTAAATTTAAGACATATTCTCTTGTGAGACGAGTTATTTATGAAACGGGTATGAGACGGGTCTCCTTATCACCAAGTATACTTATTGTATAGATAAAGTATGTTTAATATTATTAAAGTATATTTTGTAAAGTATATTGGATTATGCATTAAAGTATGATTTTTAGTGTGTTATAATATAATTTATTATTAACATACTTTAACTACAAATAAGTATATTTTATCTATACAATAAGCATACTTTAATGATAGATCGACCCGTCTCACAAAAGAGTCTCTCCAAATTTAAAGGTAAAACTCAATCCCACTCCCTCTCTTCGTAGAAGTTGATTGCGTTTAGATTTAGGTTGAATGCATTTTCATGTTATCTAGGATATTGACTTGAGTATTAATTTTATACTCCATGAATGCGTGTTTATTATCTCAAGTCGTTATACTACATGTATGCAAAAATCCCTTGTATGTTTTGATCTTGTGCAATCATTAATTTCATGTCCAATATTAATTAAATGTTGGAGTGCATTTGGTTTCCAAGTTCCTCGTATGCCTCCTTTATTTGCTTTTCCACCTTCAGTCATGATGTATATTAAATAAATAAATATTTTTAGGGGTTACTATTTGCACCCTCAAAATAATTAACGCACTCCATAAAACATTCATACTAAAATATCTATAGTTGATAAGACTAATATAACCTTTAAATTAAATATGTTAAATATATGGAGTATATTTTCTTAAGTAACGAGTATATATTTATTATTTTTCATTAATTGAAGAATGAAGAACTGAAAATTTTATCGTGTCGTTTTCTCATCTTCGTTCTTTTTCTGGTCAGTTGACTTTCACCGTCTTCGTTCTTCATTCAGATTGTGAATACATCTCCTTCTCATCCCTAATTATTTCGCAAGGAATCCGATAGGAGGTGAGAGTATTTGAGGAGTATCTGAAAACGGCCACCGTCAATCTCTCCTTCAACGATCTTTTCGGCGAACTCCCTACATCGGTGGCATGTCCAATCAGAAAACAAAGTCTTATACGAGAAATTCAGAGTTCTGTGGGAAGCCACCCAATAAATATTGCGTTGTCCCTTCATCTTACTCATTTCCGCCCAATGTCTCGACAAACTCATTTTCTCCGACGATTGCAGCCATTCTGAAGGCAATCGGGTCGGTCCCATTGACGGATTCTCCTCAATCAACTCCCACCTCTGATCGAATACAGTGCAACATGGTTCTTTCGATGGTCAACTTTCATCATCTTCGTCCTTTATTCAATGGTGGATTTTTTTTATTATTTTTTTTTATCAACAATAGTGGATTGATTTGTGAATACATCTCCTTCAATCCCTAATTTTCTTTCTCTTCCGCCCAATGCCGGATTGATTTGTGAATACATCTCCTTCAATCCACCGAAGAAAGCAGAATTTGTGTGGTTCAGTTTATATTCTTCCACAAAGGAGAATTTTGCACTTTTTATCCCACGTGACACATAACATCTTCAAAGTAGTTCCAATACTTTCACTTTTAGTGCTAAACAATTATTTCTTTGCAGACTTGGTCCCATAAAACTTCAACCTAGCATATTTAGTCTCATTCAATTACACTATTGGTCCCAATATATTAAATTCATATTTTATATTTATTTATTTAATACTTATTATTATAATTATAATTATAATAATTATTATTATTATTTTGAACATGTTTTGAAAAGTAATAAAAATATAACATTAAATAAAATAATAAATGAGTAAATAAATAAATAAAATAAAATATGAATCTAAATTCTTATAATCAATAGTGTTACTTTATATCATATTTATATATTTATTTATTATTATTATTATCAATGATAATAATAATAATTATTATTATTATTTTGAACATTTCTTTTTTGAAAACAATAAAAATTTGGTTATATTAAAAAATAAAAATAAAAAGTAAGTAAATAAATAAAATAAAATATGAATCTAAATTTTTTGGATCAATAATACATCTGTATAAGGCTAAATATGTAAGGTTGAAAATTTATCGGACCAAGTTTGCAAAGATTTAATTTTCAAATAAAAAATAAAATAATAATAAATAAGTAAATAAATAAATAAAATAAAAGAATTGTAAGTATATATTCATGTTTTATTTTATTTTATTTATTTATTTTTCAGCATGTCGTTTTTGAATTACTAATAATTTGGTAACATTAAAAAAAAGATAAAAATAAATAAGTAAATAAATAAAATAAAATATGAATCTAATTTTTTGGAACTAATAATAGAGTTGTATGAGACTAAATATGCAAAGGTAAAATTTTATGGGACCAAGTCTGCAAAAAAATAATCATTTGAGACTAAAAGTGAAAGTATTATGACCATTTTGAAGAGGTTATGTGTCCTGTAGGACCAAAAGTGCAAAATTCTCTCCACAAAGTAGTTCTAAAATATGGAATTTTGATTCACATATAAACAATATGAATTAATTTTTAATTATAAGATGGTATAATTGTCTTAATTTGGGGTATATTTAACAATATACATATAAATTTAAAATATACTGGGGTTTATTTAATAAATGTGGTACGTTTAGTATTTTTGGGATATGAATAGCCGCCCCCTATTTTTAGTGATCTAAATATTTGATGCAAAACAAAAAGTTATATACCTAGGTCTCGTTTGGTAGACATTAATATGGTATAAGCAATATGGTTTTTTACATTGTTTGGTAGGCCATAGATTATTATTAATGGGCCCTTCCTTGTACATTTTAATCCATGTTAGCACAAGGGTTAGTTATTAAAAAAAAACATTTTCGTTCCATGTACTTTTTATATTTATGTATTGCACTTAAATAATAAAGTGAATAAAAGTGACAAAAAAATATATTCGCAAGAATGCAAAACATGATATTCAATTTAACATTAATTTTTTACTTTGAAATATAATACTTCCAACTTTTCAAAGAAATTGTTAGGGCGTGTAATTATTATTACTACTAGCTAAATGACAAGAAGATTCCTAACACGTGCTTATGTCAAGATGTAAATCTTATCACTTCAAGACCATAATAATTCACACCCAAATAATTAATAACGAATATCTAAGCTATATGACAAAATACTTCAGAATAAAACAAATATTATTATTACAAAGAAAACTCGAATATCAACCAGAAACACACAGAGTCCACATGTGTATTGAGTTAAGGTCCGTTCTCAGGTGGCCGGAGGTCGATGTTTCCATATTCCGGTGGCCGGAAATCGACTTCTCCTACTTATTCAACGCCGGCGGAAGTTTCCGGTGGTTCGATGTTTCGATCGACGAGGTTTTATGGACGCTGGTTTCTGTCTTTGAATTCTTAGCTTTAACTACCATGCTTTGTTACTTCTACCTATTCTGTGGTTGTACCTTGTGAACAACACTTTGTACCTTTCTTTGTATAGTTTTTTCTTGCTATTATTATACTTTCTTCTAATGAATCTTCGTGTATTTTAATCTCTCTTTTTTTTTTTTTTTTTTAATATTGGTTTCTCTTCCTCTTTTGGCTAATTTTGTTACCTATTTAATTCTTGATAATTCAATTGCAGGTGTTCAAAATTTGAGATCTCAACTTCACTGATACTTGGATTTTTTATTTTTATAAATTGCTATCAATTCTCCATAGTTTATGAATGGTATTATATTTTGTTTTAAGTTAAATATGCAAGACCAACTAATATTTTATATTTTTTTATATAAAAAATTTGTTTGAGATGTGATAACGTCATTATGAAATGAATTCATAAATAGAACATCCATATTTTTAATGAAACTCAAATCTTTTTATTAGTTATTCAGCCTTAATGCTTAACTTCATCAATACATGCTTGGATTGGAGTAATCAAATTGCAAGAATTGAAAAGTGGATGCAGCCAAAATGTATTTAAATGAAGAAAGAATGAAAAGAAATCAAACCCAATAAACACACGAAGCTATGTAACTCAGTAGCACATTCCCTTTTTTTCAAAAATAATTTCATATTGTACTTCATTACTTTTAATATACATATGACACCATTGTTCATATGTAATATTAGAAAGGGAAAAAATGGCAGAATTTGGTGGTGTTGAAAAACTTGCTGTACATTACATAAGCTAAGCACTCATCCATGATACAAAACAGATATATTTAAGATCTCCGGTTGCCGGTAGAGTCGGCTGCACATTCATATGTTTCGCAGCTTATTGCACGAAGCAATCCGGTCACAGATTCCCTCATCGAAGATAAAAAGACAGATACTACAGTTCAATGGATAGCCTTTTCAGCTACGCTGCAAAATATGGAAAAAAAACTCAGTCAACTAAAAGAAATCATACTGTGTAAGAGAAATATTTGCTCATAAACAGAGAAAAAAACATACTTGGGAGATCCAATACTGGTTAATGGCACACCACCGGTGATCACACTCTGCGCTAAATTTGTATCACCTTTAAAAATACCATTTGTGTCTGATGATCCAACAATCGGGACAGATGGCTTACTCCCCGGAGAGATCCCAGAGTGGCAACCTGTTTAGATTACAAAAAAATAAAAATAAAAATCAGATAGTTAGAGCAAGTGTGCAGGATTAATGTGTAGCTAAAACGAGCTATGAGAGATTCAACGAACCCTGAAGAATGATGACAATGCAGAAGATGATAGTGAACACCATAGCCATCCAGCTTCCACTTGATGATGGCGAAGATGTAGTTGATGATCCCTTTGCCGCTCTCAGTTTCTTCAATGCCTTCATTCGTTCAACCCTAGCTCTTTTAATCATGGCTAGTTCAGTGATCTCTCTGATCAGCTTCTGATCAGCTGCATCGAGTGACAGTTCTCTCGGAGGGCGTGGGGGCTTTGGTGGCTTCTTACCACTCGCCAACTTCCTCTTCTCCCTCTTACCATTCTGCCCTGATCCCGGTGACACATCATCAACAACTCTCTGAATACTTACTAAAACATCTCCCTTCACCGTTTCGTCTAGACTAAGTGGATCCGGACGAGGAGGGCTTCCTACTTCTTTGCTCGATTCAGTACAGACGTCAATATCAATGACAAATTCTTGATCTTTTACAGATATGCAATCCATAATAGGACTAAGCATACCAAAATTTGGTCAACACTTCGAATCTAAACACCCTTACAACACTAATAACTAGATTATCTTCTACTAACTTCTCACTCTAAGCAAAACCATAGTTGAACGAATAAAAGTTACTCTATTTTAACAAACGGGATGGGAAGGTTAGACACCTAAATATTGGCATGAATGCCTTAGCTCACAAAAAACAGCTGTTCAGATTGATATCTCAACTATTACATCCCATAGAAAATTTGTAGCAGACCTGATGAATTAGATAAAAAACATGATTAGCAAGTTATAAATAGCCTTCTCTAAACTTCAATGCAGAGTACACAAAGATGCAGCAAAAATAATGAGAAATATAGGGTACAATAATGGAACTACAGACAATGAAAACGATACTACATTCTGCCCCTAAAATAATTGCAAAGAAAAGAACAGAAGTTAAATACGAACGCATTATTGATGTGGAAAAATAAAACAAAATAGGGGTCTACCACGTTCATTAGCAAATACTACAAGAATCACCAAACTAATGAGATTATAAAAATGAAATGAGCATCAAGATTTCTAACTAACAAATAAACAAATCAAAGGAGGAATTTTTTTCACCCACCTTAACTCAGCAATTCAAGAAAATCCAGATGAACAAGGAAATCTATGTCATTATGCTTATCGCAACAACCAGAGAGAGAGAGAGAGTGATAGACGGAGAGAGGGGAGCACCTTCTTTGAGACATTCAGTCAAACACTTGATAGCCCTGATCCAAACAACGTAGAATTGGCAAATGGCACTCAAACTTCGCTGCAAATCTCAAGATCCAATTTTTTAGTCTCTCTTTCTCTCTCGGCCCCTCATGAGCTGTGCACCATAAGTCACTCTGACAGCTTCTGAATCAGAAGTTTAGTTTAAATCGGCTAATCAAGATTTAATCACTCATTCTCGAGTAAGAGAGAGGAGAGAGAAGGGTACAGATCGCGCACGGGGGGTGAGTAATTTGGCAAGAAACTGGAAGCTGGATCAAACGAGTGGAGGGCACATCGCGTGTATCCTTAATTTCATGATGTTCGAAAGCGACATCCCATTAGCTCTAACTCAGATTTTTTATTTTTCAATTATTTTGTTTGCATCTCTAATTTTCTCCACCGACGCCCATTACTTTTATTATATCGAATATTCCATTCAATGTTAATTTTTATGTGATTTTGCTAACATCATAATCTAGACTATATTATATGTATCTATCTGCATTTTTAATATTTGATCAAATATTTATTTATATAAGTCACCGAGAAAGAGTAACACTAATAAAAAATATGTCCAACTACCAAAATAGTCCATTTGTATTACATTTTCATATTGGCAAGACATGTGGAGGTGTAATTGCATTAGCACAATAAAGAAATTAAATAATGTGCATATAAATTAATATTATGCAATGCATTAGAAATTAATAAAGGTTAATTCATGCTAAGTAGGAGGGGCCCCATTTTTTTCAATTATTTGCTTCTCAATATCCACTTATCTCGTGTAAGGAATTTTTTATTTCGTATTAATCTTTTTATATTAAAAAAATGTTTTTCGTGTAAGGAATTTTAAAATATCTGCTGTGTTTTTTATAAATAAGTAGTAAATTTTCTGAATAAAATCTCTTACTAAAACATATTTATATGAGAATAAATAATTTATGTGTCAAGAGATGCTATAAATTTTGTGCAAGCCTTTTTCATAATAATAGCATTTTTTTTTTCATTTAAAGAATTTTGAATTTTATAAAAGTTAATTATTATTTTTTTTTCAAATCGATTTAAATTTTGTGTGACAATGATTGTTAAGCATGAGGGAAAATATTTAAAGGGAGAGAAAAAATAGTATTGTCGGGTGAATTAGAATAATATAAATAAATATGAATGTTGTAGAATAGAATTTTGGGGATTTGGTATAATTTAACAAAAACAATTAAACTTTTAGAATAGAAAGAAAGTAAAATCTGATTTGATGGGCTTAGAGTTTTTTATATTAAATCATTCGTAGATGTTTATTTTTATTTATATTTATATTTATTTTAGCTGAAATTTTTTTAAATGAGTTTAATAATGCATTGAAAAGGTGAACCTTCCTCAGCTAGTAGCTTGGTCTGTTATCTGTAAGCCCAATCCGTTAACCATAGCCCATATAAGAACTATTGGGACGTTGACGACGTCGTTTAATACATCGTTAATCCATAGCGATCATTCATTCAATCTCTGCACGATTTCGTCAAATTTCTCAATTAGGGTTCAATCACTCCGATTGTCGTTACAAATTCTGCGTCAGTCTTGGTGACAGGTTTAGGGTTTATCTCCAGTGTTGAAATTCTATGGATAAATTTGATAGATATAGAGGTGGGGATAGATTCAATAATAGCAGCGAAGAACCGCATGGTTACAATTCTAGCGGCAGGCATTCCCGGGCCGGTGGAGCTCCGTTCCACCGCCACCAAGATAGTTACCGAGGCGGGGGAGGTGGAAGCGACAATTCTCAAAGTTTCAGGAGTGGATTCTCGAGTGGCGGGGGACGGGGTAGTGGCGGCGGTGGAAGGGACAATCACAGGCCGTTTGACAGCCCGCCACCATATCATTCCCCGCCCAGTGGTGGTGGTGGAGGTATTGGAGGAGGAGGATTGAGACCTGGTGGTGATGGAATTGGAGGATTCAGACCGATGATTGGCGGTGTAGAAGGGTTTGGACCAATGGCTGGCGGTGGGGGAAGAGGGTTTCGGCCAATGGGAGGAGTCGGGGAAGGTTTTGGACCAATGGGTGGTGATGAAAGTGGGTTTCGGCCGATGGGCGGTGATGGTGGTGGAGCTGAAGGATTCCAACCAGTGGGTGATAGCAGCGGAGTAGGTGGAAGGTTTCCCCCACTTGTTGGAGGCGGCAATGACGGTGGAGACTTTAGACGTTTACCTGGTAGTGATCGTGGTGATACTGGAGGGTTTCGATCTATGGGTGGCGGGGGCAGTGATGGTGGAAAGTTTGGTTTGAATGACTGCCATATGCCTCAGCCTACACTTACAGGCCAGAAACGAGGTTTCCCCTTCACTTCTACTGAGAGGTCTCCAGGTACCTGATGAATTTTTACGGTTCATGTGTGGTTTGCTTGTAATGCTATTACTTAGCAATCTTTTTAATTTTTTTTAAAATTATAATTGCTTGCAACATTTCATGAGTTGATTATGGCAGGATATTTGATATGTTCTGCTGTATGCTGATAGGTTTTAAGAGTGTGCGAGTTGTTTGTACGTAAGCACTTAGTAATGTGCAGCTTGGCTTGTATGTAGAGGACACATTCGAGATTTTGAGAGATTGTCCGCCGTTGCACGCGGGCTTTTCTTGTTGCATGGTTAAGGGACAATTAAGGAAAAGCCCAGAGGGTGTAAACTTAATATACAAAAATGTCATAATCATGGCATACTGCAGTGTGGTATTGCTTAATTTGAACAAAGATTTCATTTTCTGGAAAAACATTTAAACTTGAAGGATTAACTGCAAATGAGAAATATGAATGAGTTAGTTCTCTTTTTAAGAATTCTGGGTGAAGTTCTGGAGCATGAACGAGTTATTGGCTGTACAAAAACTGATTTCTTATATTGGGTATTATGGAGCTTGGATTTTTAATCACGTTTTAAATTCACTTATATTGAATATTTGATACTTTATTTCATTATTGTGTTTTTTTATATCAGTATTATGTGACCTTATTTCTCCATAATGAATGTTTTACTTTGCTTCTATATTATTTTCAGATTATTTAGTGCATGCCTTTTTGAATGTGTTGCTCTTGTTTTGCTGTCTTGATTTTTTTTTTTTTTAATTTGTATTATCTCAAATTTATGTATTTATAATTGTTATTTTTGCGTGTGTGGTATTAGGTAGAGAAGGAGCTAGTTTTGCCAAACTTTTTGTTGGATCTGTTCCAAGAACGGCGACTGAGGTTGATGTAAGTTATTTGTAATGATAAATGGAAGTGCTTTAAGGACATGCTTTTGAGTTATTCACGAATTCCTGTTTCATAAATATTTTGTACAGCCGTGTGTTATTGATCTCTAGTGTAATAAATTTTATTGTGTCAATGATGCATAAATTACTGTTGTTATCCTATTGCTTTTCTCATCATAATATTTATAAGGGTTTGATTTTTAGAGGGTAGACAGTTCTGTTAATCTTTATTTATGGCTATTATAATAAAGCCTTTTCTCTTGGTATGATGCATGTAGTGTGCTAAAACCATCTCACATCCAAGAAACAATGGAAGCTTAAGTTTGTGTGGTAGCATTATACATTTATACTGTGTTTGTTTTCTTAAATTTTCTAGATAATATATTTTTTTATGTTCTGTTTTAATCTTGGTCTCATGGTTCTAGATTCGACCTCTTTTTGAAAAACATGGACGCGTTATGGAAGTTGCTTTGATCAAGGATAAAAGGACCGGGCAACAACAAGGTATGTGTATTTGCTCTATCTTATTCAATTATGATTTTTGTTGTAAATGTCTTTTCAGGTCCTTTTGGGGGGGCTGAAGGAAGCAACTGTAACCTTATGTTTCTCCTCAGTTGTTCATTCGCCCTCATCTTCTCTATTCATCTTCATCATCCAAGAGGAAGACAAAATTAAACATTATATAAGTTGATCCATGTATACTGATCAGCAATAATTATTTTTTTGTTTTTGTAAACCTCTTTTCTGGTGGTAGAGCCTAGGACAACATTTACTTTGCTTTAGACTAAGTTGTGTGAGAAAATCTGTTGTACAAAACAGGAGACAACAATATGATAATTCATTTCTCATCAATGACTTAGAATTCATTTTTAATAAGTTGCATTAGTTCTCTCTCCCTGTTTGATGTAGTTAGATGCTTCACACTCATAATCTGGAGTTCAATCCTGCAAAATCGCTGGATCTAGTTTTAATTTGTAGTGATCTTGTTTTGATGCAAGTTTCCATGTGATGAGATTGTAGATATATATTGTTTCATGTGAACTTTTGCCCCCAGTTTACAGCATATGGTTTTGTTAGGTTGCATTTTTGATAATTGAAAGCTGAATTTATAGATATTGATATGATTGGGTGGTATGAATAATTAGTTTTGGCTGCACTTGGACGTTTCTCCAGCATAACACCTTATTCAGTTTTAGATATCTGAGTTATTAATACATTCTTCTATGGCCATGGTGATACGCCCTGTCATTCTGTGTTGTTTGCACGTTGCAGTCAACTGGAAATAGTCTGTACATGTTAGGTGCTGAATATTTTGGTTTAGCATTTTTGCTACTTGGCGAACAAAGAAAATTGTTCTCAGATGAAATCATAGCAATTTGATGTTGAGGGATGACAACCATTTATTTTGTGAGACAGGGTTGTTCTTCTTGCCATTTCTATGATGCTATTGTTTGTTAGAGATTGTGCTTAATGAGACTGACTTTTTTACTTCTTGTTTGATATCAATGTAATTAATGCATCTTCTGGATGTTGGTTTGCTAAATTATTTCCCTGATGGGAAATTCATTTCCTAGTTGTGAGTTGATTGGTCTTTTTAAGACTGTGTTTTGTCTTCTCTGTTGTAGCTGTTATTTCTGCATTTCAATGCCCAATATATGGGCTTGAGTAAAATAGTTGGTGTTCACAACTTATGGATTATTTTTTTTTACTGGATTGATGTGAGATCAAGATGACGATTGATTTCTGGATGTTTCTGTCTATTTTTACTGCTTTAAGGCAAGAACTTCAGTATCTTGCTAGTCGTTATTTCAGTTCTCTTCTTTCATTGTGCTGCAAAACGTGATGTGTGCATGTTTGAGGGACTGGCCAAATTAATTATTGTCTTGCTCAAGTGTCACATCTGCAATGTCAGATTCAGCCTGATCTATTGATGTAGTCTATTTCTTGCTTCAGTGGTGTTGATAATTTATTTTTATCCATATATTTTATAATCATGAAATATAAGTTATGTATGATGGGATGTCAGCAAAGTGATTTTGCTCATGTATCAAGATATATATCTTTAATTTGCTTGAATTTTCTCACTGTTTGTGTTGGTGTTACTGATGAAATATTTGGTTGGAACTGGATGCCATTCTCTACATTTTATTTTGCTCTCTAATGGATTTTTATGGTGGGAATACTGAATTTTGTCAGACTACGTAAGATTTTAATTTTGTGTTTAAACATTTGTGAATCTTGAAATTTACTAATTTTTGTTGTTTTTCTTTCTTGTTACTACATTAGCTGGATCATTAAGCCCGATCTTCATTCTCTAATCTTGTTTTGCTACTGAAATTGTATGAATGTAAATACTCAGAGCACTTCCATGGGTCATGGCTGAGTTTTTTGATGGGTGTAGCTTATTTTAATTTTTTATGGTATGGAGAGACAAAATAGTTGTAGTGGAATGCAAAGAGCTACTCTATTAGCAGATAAACATTGATCAATCATGGTTGACTAATTCGTCTTCACCATCTTTGTATACTGCACGTGTGATATGGGGAAATATACTGCTATTTGTTTCAATAGATTAGTGTTTTTATAAATAGCAGCTCACTATCCAACTTTCTCCTGGCAGTCCTCTTCGGTTGATGTTACATGTTTCAGCTTGTTTAAGATTTCTTTGATCATCAATGATTCATTATTGCTTATTAGATTTACATTTCAGTGGTGTGATCTGGTTGAGTGTAATTGCAGTTTTTCACTTTATTAATTGACTATTTAAAACGGTTGTTGTGGTGATGTATCTCTATTAGGGGTTATTGTTTGGATGACTATAAATGTTTTTCTGGTGGTTAACTGTTTTTTCTCACAATATATATCATATGTTTGATTTGTTTTGATGTAGATGGTATTTGAACTAATTTAATGGAAGTCTGAGTTATAAGTATTGATACCGAGATGTTTCTATGGTTACAATCATTATTATTAGTTGGCTACTATATCTGTTCAGTGGTTATATGGATTGATTTCATTAAATGCTCTAAGTGCTATCCAGGTCTGGCATTTTCGGTGACCTGTTTTTTATTGATGATATGTTTTATCTGCTCATAGAGTGCGCCTAAATTACAAAATAGATAAATACGTCTATATGAAGGTCGATTAACTGAGTGTTGCCATTTTATTTTAGTGAAGAAGTATGAATAGTACTTGGATGCTTATTTGCATGAATTGTCCACATGCTTTGCCATTGGTGCAGAATGGTTGTGGTCTGTTCTGTCTTATCAAAACAAACTTAAGTATATATGTGGATAGATCTTGTCTAGTTATATGTGATTATGATATTCCACTATTTTTAGTGGCTATTGTGTTAATGACCAATGACTATTACACGTACTGGTGTTTTTTTGAGGCTTACATGCTTGTGGTAGACTTTGAGACTCGCAGTGGAAAATCTAATATTATTTCTGAATTGAATAAATTTTGGGAGTAATTGTGTTGAAGATTTAGTCTTGCTTATGAGTTAAAATCTTCACTACTTATACTAAGTTGATTTTCTGTCACTTATATTATTTTTATTTCTACAATTTATGTAAAATTTTTAGTTTATATCATTTTTATTTATTATCAAGTATTAATATTTCTTCCTGTTTCTATTACTGGTATGTGCATGTTCTCAAACAAATTGATGATATTTTACCCTTAGTCTTTGGTGTCTGATTGACTATTGTTGAGGATGTTATTTTCTTAGGATTGCTTTATTTGAGATTGTGTGGTGTATTAGTGGCAATGACATCTTTATTTTTGCTACGATTATGGTGATTCTCTGAGGGAGTTGCAATTTTTTACTTCCATTATCTCTTAAAGCTCTGATTACCTCAGAATGGTCTTAAGTTAGGAAGAGTGTAATGTTAGCAGTTGTTGTGCCCGCCCCCCCATTTTAAATGTTTATATTGATTTCCTAGCACATTAATTCTGTACATTAGAATGCTATGGTTTTGTATCTCTATCCATTACAAGCATCTGTATATATAATGTGGAATACTTAAGAATTTTAGTTACTTCTTTAGCTTTATTATGCCAAATAATGTAATCTGAGCTGCAATGTTACTGCAAAAAAATTTTTTTCTTGGATGATGGAATTCTTCATAAAGTCTGGATACCAACTTTTCGCTTATGCAGGATGCTGCTTCATTAAATATGCTTCTCCTGAAGAGGCTGATAGAGCCATTGGAGCATTACATAACCAGTACACATTACCTGGGGTATATATTTATTTGTCAGTAACTTATACCCTGATAGTTGTGCTCCCATATGTCTTATTTATTCATGGGTTATACAGGCAACGGGTCCTGTCCAAGTCAGATATGCAGATGGAGAGCGAGAACGTCTTGGTACTTTGTGATGATCTTAATTTTGTAAAGCTTTTAATACTTGGATATCTATTTGTTTCAGAGTTTGTTCTTGCCAGATCTATCCAGTCTTTATAGTTTTGGATTAAAAAACCTAACCCCCCAACCACCCCAAGGGGAAAAAACCATTTCATATTTGGTGAAGCACCTCTATATCTTTTTTGTTTATTTTCACCTGATTGCAGGTGCGACCGAGTACAAGTTGTTTGTTGGGTCATTGAATAAACAAGCTACAGAAAAGGAAGTTGAGGAAGTATGTTCTGTCGCTCAAAGCTTGCACAATCTTCATCTTTTGATCTTTAGTGCTTGATGTTATTAGAGTTTAACCTGTGTGAACTATCCTGTCACATCGTATTCTGTTTTATCTTGTCATTTGATTGTTGTTGAGGGCTGTTGCCCTAGTTAGTGCTTGATTATGCGTTTTATTAAAGAATGTCTAACAGGCATTTGTTGCTTTGTCATCATTTTTTTGTGTATTATTATTATTAGTTGAACTATTTTGATAATTTTGTTGTTTTCTTTTCATTATTTTGTAGATGATTGGTTTAACTATTTTATCTCATTATCATTTGTTCATACATGGATTTATTTTGATATGGTGCAACTTTTACTGAAGGAACGATGACTGGCTTTACTGATCTTTTTTCAGATTTTTTTACCTTATGGTAGAGTTCAAGATGTCTATCTCATGCGTGATGAAATGAAGCAGAGCCGGGGTATGTCTTCATGCATAAGGGGATGTGTTTACTTTTCTACATATATTATTTTGATTTGAAGTTTTCAGTAGATGAATATCCACTGTACTTACCGCGAATCTTAGAATTTGATGTGACGAACTCATTATTTGAATTGAACGACAAATCCTTTAGTTTCTTTGTCACTTTAAGGTGGCACAGTCTGGATCGGATGTGTGAGTTGTTGGGCATTGACATTTGATTTTTGGAGTTCTTACAGTTTTTTGTTCCTTCTAACTCATGATGCAACTATTTGAAGGTTGTGGATTTGTCAAATACTTTCAGAGAGAGATGGCACAAGCAGCCATTAATTCTCTTAATGGAATATACACTATGAGAGTATGCTCTTTTCGATTTATCAGTGTTGATTTATTTTCAATGACCCATGTAATAGTCGATTATGACATCGTCTGATTTTTTGTATTGCAGGGATGTGATCAGCCCTTAACTGTTAGATTTGCTGACCCTAAAAGACCTAGACCTCTAGAGTCAAGGTAGCTGTTGCAAATAACTTATATTTTCTCCTCCTTGATTTTTTCGAACATGTAGCAAGTTTATTGCTTGTTTCTTTTTTTATTTAACTTTTCTTCATTGACGCTTTGTTTGGGACTTATCATTTTCATCTCATAATACTTCTTGATTACTTTGGTATTAGTACTTTTATTACTAATTTATACGTGTTAACTGGAAAGTAGTTCGTCTGCAATTATAAGCTTAGCTGTCTTATCTGTTTTATGTAATGAAAAGTTTTGGTAAATATTCTATTAATCCTTTCACAGAGGCGCTCCTTTTGGGGGACCTGGTTCTGGCCCTCGTTTTTCTGCACCTGGGATTAGGTACTTTTCCTTCTTATACGCTTGTGATCAGCTGGTTCTTGCCTTGCTGTTAAACTTCTATGTTAAAATGCTATGAATTTACTAATGTTGAAATCTTCTACAGGCTGCCGCTGGAACATCCCGAGCCATTTCGTCCCACTCCTAACACCTGGCATTCACAGAGTTCGCAAAATCTAGGACCACCTGCTCATGTTGGCAACCATGGTTTTGGTAATCAGTTTCCTCCTAGAACAGGGGATATGACTATCTCTTCCACTCCGGTAAGAGAGCATTAACAATTTTTCTGTTGAGAATGTTAAATATTCTTGCGTGAAACTTTTTGAATGTTGTGTTGTCGTCCATTGATTGACTGTTATTCTGGTCATGCAATTCCCCGTATTTGCTATGCTGTGAATTTGGTACTTGATTGTCTGTGTTGTAAGAGGTATTCTTTGTTTTTGTTTCTTGTGGTGGTCAGATGTTACATATGTTTCTCAGGTGTGATTAGTGAAATGAAAAAGAAAATTTATACATATGGTTGTTCTTTCTTGCCTCTTTCTCTTATGTTCTTCATGCCCAACTATAGGGTTCTATTGGAGTTCGTCCTGGCACCGCCGATGGCTCATTACCTAGACCTACTGTTTCGTCTACTCTTTCACAAACGGTAAATGGAAATTTTAATGTTGCATTGTGTGTGTATAAATTGCTTGAAATATATTTCATTCCATCTCTTTCTTAATCTTATTTCAGAGTTTTAACCAGCCTTTACAACAAGTTCCATCATTTGGTTCAAAAGTATCACCAGTGCAGAGACCTCTTCAGTCGCCACAGCATTTGCCACCAGCACAATTACAGCCATTAAATGCAGCATCTTTCTCCAATATTCATGGTTTGCAAGGGTCTCATATGCAACCTGGTCAAATGCAGACTCCTCACTCTGTTGGACAAACTTCTTATGGGCAGGCTTCATCAGCACAACATCTGCCTGCTCAGAATGGCCAGCTTTCTGTCCCTCAGAATCAAGTGCATCACAGTGTATCATCAACTCATGGGCAAGCGCCTGGAATGGCAAATCAACAACATCCTCAGCAGCTTCAAGCTCATAGCCAACCACCATCAGAGTTGGCTCAAATGCTGTCACATCAGAAACAAACTCTACAGGCTACATTTCAGTCATCACAGCAAGCCTTAAATCAGCTACAACAGCAGTTGCAGCAGCTACAACCATCAAATCAGAATTTAACTCAGCAGGGTCTACAAGCAGCTAAACAGCAGGTTATTATTATTATTATTACTACTTTTAGTATGAGGATGATATGAGGTTTTCTTTAGGCAGTTATGTGCTTGAAGGAATTCCATTTTGGTATATCTCATAAACTCTTTTTTAAATTTGCATTTGCCATCTATATCATGATCATCATGTTGTCATTATACTAGTATACTGTACTACCTATTGGTCTATTTGATGGTTGAATTTGTTTTGAATTATGCTCCATAACGATCTAACTTTATATGTATTAGTTTGCTTCTGATTTTTTCCCTCTCTCTCCAGTCTCCTTGGGCTGGAACATTGTCTCAGCCAGTTGCCAGTAACCCTGGTAATAATCAGCCAGCAGGAGATTTAGCTGCTACTACAACTGCCCCTGCTGTTCCAGCTGTGACTCCTGTAATTGGTAATGCTGGTAATTGGTCTGAGCATACCTCCCCTGATGGATACAAGTACTACTACAACAGCTTGACTGGTGAAAGCAAGGTAAACTTCTTATGGTATGTTCCTGACTTGTTATGAAGGGTATGCATTCTCATTTCGAGTTTGTTATATTAGTGGGAGAAACCTGAGGAGCTGACATTATATGAGCAACAACAAAAGCCATCTAATCAAAATCCTCAAGCGCAGCCTCGTCAATCAGGACCATCTACACAGCATGCCACTCAGATGCAACTGCAGCTTCAAGGGCATCATCAGGCACATATCCACAACCAGAGCAAGCCATTCCAGCAGGCTGCCCAATCTTCGGTCTGTTGTCTCTTTGGAAATTTTTATTTTTTATAGTTGTGTATTTATCCTTGATTTCTGACGATTTATATTTTGGTTGCTTATGGCATTTGTTCAATACTCTCAGTACCCGGTTCCTGGATTTTCAGCAAAACCAGGCACTAAGGTATGATGCGTCAATTTTCACTTGGTTTTTTCATAACATTACTTACTCTTTCACACTTATTTTTGAATTAACCGTGTAATTTGATATGCTTCTTCAATCTCGCTGTATGCCTATATATATTATCCTGAATGCTGTCCAGTGTATAAATGTATGAATCTGTCCAACCTTCTTGGACTCTGGCATTATTTACATGGATATATATAATGATCACATACAAGAAACAGATTCTGATTGTTGACACTTGTTTATTTGTTGCACAGTAATATATATGCTACTTCTCTTGCATTATAACTGACTTATCTATCTGCACTTTTAAGTATCAGGAACCTGGCTATGCTCAAGTAACTACAATGAGTGGTCCAGCAAATGATCCCGGTAGATATCAACCGGTAAGAGTCAAGAAATTCACATCCAGTTCTTTCTTTGTTGATTTTCACCCTTTTAGTGTGCAATATCTTGGTTATCTACTTTTCTATAGGGTGTCCAGGCATCTCAGGAATGGATGTGGAAGAATAAGCATTCAGGTTTCTACTTTTCCTTTTATCGTATGTTGTAAAATGAAAGGTCAAATGATAACAGTTTTTTGTGTTTGTCTTGCATCCTAGAATTTAGAGTTATTAATGTTAGCCAGAAGAGGATAAACTTGTTATTTTACCAAATTATGTAGGAAAGTTCAGATCTAAGCAATATTTGCTACTACTTTGATCGACTTTTTAAGTGGTCAACTAGCTATAATTCAGTCAGCTGTGTGCAATTTTGGCCACTGTATGTGCAGAATACATTGGGCACAGTGGCCATAGCATATACACGATAGTGTTAATATGTTCATGGATGGTGGATAATAGATACCATGTTTTTTGTTAAGACAGCTACTGATTTTCTGTTGGATGGCTGCACCTAGTGTCACATTTTTAAATCCCTGAATGCATGATTACAAATTTTTGTCTTCCATGTCAATATGTGAATATCGTGTTACTCTGACCACCCTAGCAAATTGGTGAAGAATCCACCTGAAATACTGAAATTTTGCCATTTTCGTACAAAATTGGATAAGTTTTTGCTGCTCATTTCTTGTCAGCTGGAACTTGATCCACATTCCCCCACGATTGCTGCATACAAGTTGAAGCAAAGCAGAGAAGATACAATTGGTTAGGAAGACATGGACTTAAAACGTATGAGATCCTGCCTCCGTCTCTTGTGTTTTACATTATGGATTCAGGGCTGCAGCCTACTTCAGAAAAAGCTCATGTGCCAGTCCCATGTTTTAAAATTTACTTTTATATGATTTATCGAGAACCCAGTGTTGTAGCATTATCAAAACTTAAACCTCACTTATGTATTTAGTTAATAGGTTGGATAGATTTACACCTAGCAACAACTTTTGGTGCTGTAAATTTTATTATAGCTTCTCCTCTGGACTATGTTTGATCACTGATCAATTCCCGTCCACAGTTGAATCGAGTCTTTCTCGCAGCGTTTAATAGTTTTTGGATCGTCTTAATTATACGCGTGATGGATGACATTTAGATGCATGAGTTGGGTCGATTCAATTGCAGCCCCTGTAATGGTTAGGCAAGGCTATGCCTTTTCTTTTCATTGCAATTTAATAGTGTAGAGATATTTGACAAACATAACCTTTATGTGTGCACAGTGTTTCATGTGTTATAATAACATCTAAAAAGCACAACACGAGCAGGGTGTTAGGCATATGTTACGAAATAAAGAGTGTAATTTTAATTAAATCTGTTTTCAACGTCCACTTTACCACATTTTTTCATTCTAAAATCATGCTTGCTAATTATTCCTCTCTATCCTTTCGAAATTGGTGCTCTTTTTCATATATATATTTTTTGTATGACATTGCTCTTAATGAGCAGGGTGTACTTTTTTTTTTTTAATTTTATTTTGGTAACAGATTATTATTCTTCTATGACTAGTAATACTTGAGATTGTTTGTAGAGTTTATATTTTTGAAAGTAAATATTTACCCTTGGTTGCATGAAAGCGTGTAGGGTGACATGAATTTTGTTTAAATCTATTTTTCAGTGATTCAAGTGGCTACTACGTGGCATACATCCAATCACATGATGTATCATTATGCATGTTGGTAATGCATAATGAGTTTGTGATGTTTGTGGTCTAAATAATGAAAGTTGAATATTTAATTAATCACAGAAAAATGGTTGGAGTTGCGTGATTAATTAGAACTAGTGTTTTGTTTGTGTAAGCCACATTAGAGGATGTAGCTACTTTTGACTACAAAATTTATAGCTATAAAAACTTTAATTTCCACTACTCACTCAACTCCATATATATGTAATACATATAGATTCAAAATATATTGGATTCATTATTATTAGAATATTCATCTTAATTAAGTAATTGAATATTATTCATCTTATAGTGGTGATCACATTTGTTAGTACAAATTAAAGAACTAAACCGCAACCTAAATTCATCTCAGGGATCCATCATATCAACGCTAGCTAGCTGCCTCAACATTACTTATGTAAATAATATTCACATCTTTTTAATCACATGAAGAAATTTTTGTTCATGAATTCCGTGAAAACCCTTTTGCTTGGTTAATTATGCATTTCTAATATATAAAAGTTGAAATTACAACATTAATTAGGTTTCTACTGTTGCAAATGTTAGTTATAATTGGCATCCCTGCACATCTATATAATTACACGAGCCATGAAATATAAGTTGAAATTTATAACATTAACTTAGCTACCTACATACTATTAAATGGTTTAAGTACTATGGGAGAAAATTAATAAGTGATAAATCATTCGAGTGGAGAGGAGGCCTTATAAACTCATAATAATAATTATATTAAAAAGGAACCAAAAATCCTTCGATTCGCCTGATTCAATTTCTGTTTTACAATATATATTCTAAAGTTTCTGTGTCTAGCCCTAAAATTTTCACATATATATGATCATCAACCCATAATTGGATGTACATACTTATTAGTTAAACGTACATAAGTTTGAGTTAATAACATTATGAGGTTAAAAGTTGTATACATTCACATACAACACCATTATTATTTTCCTCAATCTTGTACATATACTGAAATTAGGATATATACTTGCTTCCATATATAACAATAAGTCAACATATTTTAGTGATGCCAATTATATTTACATGTATATAATTAGTCGGCTAAATTCATTTTCTCTTACAGAAAACTGCAGCTGCTATTTGGAAATGCCAATTGAACGTATATAAATCGTGAAGAAGTCCACAAATCTTGAAACGGGCGTGCGATACATACCCCACCAACTCGAACACTCACGTATATGAAAGTGACAATACATTATATGTACGTACCTTGATAAAAGAAGGGGCCATTCCATTTCAAGTACATCACTCCCAAGGATTGCGGTATAGAAAGTAGAAGTAATTTAATGAAGCTATAGCAGCTATCAATATGGGCAATATCTTTTTTTTTTTTTTTCACACAAGTGATTTGAATGGGGTTAAATATGGATCTTACTACACAACAATCAACAAAAGATATTCAGACAATATTCAATGAACCTTAACAAAATAGTATTCAATCACTTTTTTGCACCTGCACAAATTGTAGTGAGATTGCAAAAGACTTGACATTCTATCTAAAAATCCAACGTAGCTCAGACTTGTTATAATTAAGGGTGCATTAATTGTACCCTCAAATTATGAGATGGTCACAACTAAAAAGTAAATTCAAAGGAGTGGATATAATAATATAATAATACATGTAATTCAGGGCCTACACAAGAATGTATAAATATATGTACACCCTCAATGTAAAAAACCCTAATTAAGTTTTGGGTAATTCACACGCAAAAGGACAATAATGCAGTTGCATGCAGTCAGAGCACCAAGATGAGCAGATGAATCATGAGGAATTGATAAAGAAAAAAGCGTTAAAAAATATAGAGAATTAAAAAAGAAATTAAAGTAGGTAGAGGTATGTAAAGAAAAGCCTAAATGTTGAAATGATCAAGTTAGTATTAAATTAATGGAAGCGTATATATAAGTGCAGTAGTGTGGGTGAAATAGGGTTAACAAATTATTTGTATGTAAAATTAATCTAGTGATGTTTGGGATCCTTTAACATCTGAGATGGCAACATGTCTTGAAGAAGACCATGATCTCTAATTTCTTGAAATGGAGGAGGAAAGCTGAATGGTGGTGGTGATCTGTGGGTGAAATAGGGTTGGTGGTGGTGGTGGTACATCGGCGGTAATGGTAATGGCATACCGCGTGGGGTAATCGGGCAGGGATGTGTGTGTGTACCTTCATAAGTGGTGACAACAGTGGACGGATCCTCTGAAGATCTTTCAACCCTCTTTTTCACTCCACATCCTGTGCTTGTGCAACGATAGTAGCTCCTGTATGATACCAAAACAATTCATTCAATCTTCTTTTATGTGTGTCTTTTAGAAAAGAAATCGAAAATACCTCGGAAAGGGGCTGTTTTTCACTGCTTTTTGTCCGTACTTTCTCCATCTATAACCATCATCCAACTGATCAACTTCGCTCTTTGTCATGAATGCAAATCTTGCTTCTCTTGCCTTCTTCTGCTTCTTCTTTTTCGGTTTCAACCTACAACCATTTTTATTTCATTCATCAGATCCTTGTACTAGATCTTGCTGTTATGGATATGATAAGGTTATCTATCTTGAAGAGAGAGAGAGAGAGAGAGAGAGAGAGTAGTACTGTTTTTTGGTCTTTTCTTGATGATCTTCAGTACTCTTCTTCAGATCCTCAGTGGAAGATGAGGAGATGGAGGAGGAGTTGGGTGTAGCTGGGGCCTCCGGCGGCGGTGGAATAAAGCAGTTGTCGGCGATTATGTTGTGAAGGAAATCGTCGAATGCAGAACAGCTCAAATCTTGAATCAATTCTGTAAATGCTGGATTCTCATCACTAGGTGGTGGTGGTGCTTGTCGGAATAAGTCCGCCATGGAATTAAACGACGACGTACTAGTGTTGTTGATGTTTATATATTCCTCATCCTCATGATCACTTGTAGTGGCCTCTTTCTTTTTATCTTTGCTCTTCTCCTCCATGGGATAAGGATTAATTCTGTGCTATTTTCATTTTGATTTCATGAGAGAGAAACAAGTTAAGTGTGAATGAAGAGAAGAGAAGACAGAATGGTATGGTAGCTTTTCTTCTCTTCTCTTTTTGCTAATTGTTGGGGTGGTTTTCTTTAGTTTTCGGTCTACACCTTGGCTTGGCCCCGCCTACTCTCTTTTCTCTCTCTCTCTCTATATATATATATATATATTTTTTTTTTTTTAAATAATTATTATCTAATTTTATCCGCTTAATCTCTTTTTCTTAATTTATTCTTTTAATACTTGTCATTATTATACAATTTGCGCTGGACTTTCAACTCAACACTCCCAACTTTTAATATTTATTCTTTCTTTTTGTATTCTACTTCAACCTCTATCTACTCTTAGACTAATGCTTCATTTTCCAAACATTTCAGTTACTCATACACACTATATATATAACACCATAAATCAATCTCTACTTTTATATAAACTTGTAGTATGTTTAATACAAACGGACTCATATTTCAAAAGATTAATCTTATGCTCAATTTATACAAAATGAAGCTACTTTTACATCTTAATGGATTCAAATTAATATACTTTGAATAAAGTTTAAAAATTAATTTGTTCTTCCAAATACATTAATTCATGGCACTATGGAACACTTCCGCTTTTAAGTATTGTGTGGGATTTGATAAAAAAAAGTATCAAAAAAATTTGATCAGTAAGTGTCATATTTCCACATAATAAACTAGTATGCTTCTGTTTAACAAAATTACTATATTTTACTAATTTAAAATATAGGTACATTTTTAACAAACCTAAAATGTTTTTTTCAAGTTAGGTTTGGCATGCATATATTTCAGTATTTAACTTTCTTTCTTTTTTAATGGGATAGTAAATTAACCATCTTTTTATTTTGAATCTATTTACTACTCTTTTTTTTTTATTTGAATCCATTTGCTACTCTTTAATTAAAGATATCAAATATATTAATTAGTGGTTATATATTAACTAAGAAGTTTAATGAGTTGACTATACGGAAAAAATTATCACAATTAGAATGGAGTAATTAGATTTCAAACATTACGAGTGATTAAACTTTCGAAAATTAAATTCATTATAATTAAAATGTCTTAAGTATTTTTAGAAATTGAAATATAGGTGGGTGGTGGATTTTTTTTTTCTTTTGGGATGGGGGGTTAGGGGGGGGGGGTAGGGAGGGTTTGCATTTAATGCTTCGAACCGACTTAAAAGTGGTCCGAAGAAAAATTGTGTATATTTTTCCATACGAAAGCGGTTGACCGGAAACCGGTTTAAGTGGGAACATGGGTTCGGGTTCCACATGATTTTGATTTTGGTTTAATTTTATTCTCATTTAAGAAAAGAAACACTAAGCTATCAAACAGTTTGAATTCCATCCTAATAACATTTAAAATAATTAAAATTAGTAATACTGATTGATATATTGTTTAATCAAACTGTTTTATTAACGTTTATAGCCTACCTTGCAGAGAAAAAATGAAACACTCTTAATTTATTTGTAATTATGAATATTATACAAAAATCCTGATTTTCTATTTAAGTATATATACTTAGGATTAATATTAATTATTAGCTAGGATTCTGTATATGTGTATGTTCTGTAGTTCAATTAAAATATTCAGATATTGCGTGTGGTTAGATCCGACCAGCTGATTGACTATCGGATTCAATTATTAAGTTAATTTAATTATTATATAACAAAATCTAATTAAGCTTGCTGGCTAATGCTAATTCAAACATATTCCAGTCCCTAAATGATATTATAAACTAGAAAATAATCAAAACTATGTTGCAGAGCACTTTAAAGAAGATAAATTATACTATATAATATAATATAATATAATATAATATAATATAATATAATATAATATAATGAGAATTATTTGATGAGTTTCATCATTTTATGAGGTAATCTAAAAGAAATTACAAGTATATTATTACAACATTACAAAATTAAGAAGATGAGCAAAAGATTTGGGTGTATAAATTGGGCACGTGGGTGAGGATTAATTTTTGTTTTTACCTTTTTAAATTTTTTATTATATATGTACTAATTGGTTTCACCCCCTATTATTTAAAAGTTAATTTAAGCTTAATTACCTCCATAAATCATGTCAACTTTACCATATTTAATTTGTATTTAATTAGGTGGTACACTTCATTTAATGCCCATAAATGATACCTCATCAATCAATTTGATGTGATTAGTTTGTTGGGTTGAAGTTGATCAAGATTAGGACTTAAGAACTAATTAAAGTTTAACTAAAAAAGAAGTATTCTTAAATCACGAGTTTCATGGGTTTGATATAGTAATATTCATCATACTATATTGAAAATGATAAAAGAACCACAATTAATGTTTTATTAATTATGACAATATTTTGTATGTGAAATGATACTCCATATTAGACTGATCCATATTGCACCAAATTCTCTATACATCAATTTGAATTAGTTTTTATGCTAAGGGAGATGTCTCATAAAAAAATGCTCATAATTTGTAATATAAATTCAAAATAATAATATTTTAATAAAAAAATAAAATGGTGTAAGATGATCTCAAACAAATACTTAATCGAGAATAAATAAATATTTTGTAAATGATAGTGATGCTTCCTAAAGTTATGTAGATGGCTTTTGTGAATCCATGAGGGGAGGGGGAGGGGGATGGGGATTGGCCCCTCAAGCTAAAATAGTTGGAAGATCTACACCATGATTAACTCAAATTATTGCCATCATTTTATGGGAAGTAAGTGGGGATTTTGTTGTGGATATATAGATATTCTATTCATTAGAAAAGGGTCCCCCAAATTTGGTAGTTGCTAAATTTGGAAACAATTAATTATTTTTTATTTTTAAAAAAAGTAGGTCTTGTGTGAGACCGTCTCATATGAGACCATTTTTTACTTTTTAAAATCGTTATCACTTTCGTTATAAATCGTTATCACTTTCGCTATAAAATATTATCACTTTTTATTTATACTATAAATTGTTCATGAAAGAACATTATCACTTTTCATTAATTTATTATCACTTTCCTTTATAAGAATTATCAACCGTCTCACGTAAGCTTTTACGTAAGACGGTCTCACACAAATCTTTGCCTAAATATACTCTTGAAATTTAATTAAATATTAAAAACTCTCATCAAGAATGTGTGAAGTGAAGATATATACAATATAATCTGCACAGTAACCAAATATTTAAACACATTATATACATAACAAAGAATAAGCACAAAAAAATAAAATAAAAATAAATATTTAAACTCATTAATTATATACACAACAAAGATGAAGCACAAAAAAATAAAATAAAAATAAACATGGGATTATCTCACATAAATACAAATTAATTAAATAAAATACTTTATATTGTTTTTTAAACCGTGTTACAATATTTCATGATATCATAATATTTTTCTGAAAAAAATCTACAATTAGAAATGAAAACGGCTATACTGGAGTTCTGATAATTAGTGAAAATAAAAAAAGGAAAATTTAAAGTATATATTTAAAAAGAAAAAAAAAATCGCTTGTGGTCCAGAACATGGGACTACATTTGATGCCCCCATTTCATCATTACTCATCTTTTACAATCGATGCAAACCCTTTTCCTCTTATACTTTTTCAAACATTAATATATTAAAAAAATGTTTATAATTAATTATATTTTGACAACATCCTTAATGATATAGTACACATCAATCCCAAATTCCAATTTAATCATGAAAATTTTGTTTTATACTCTTTGACATAGTTCCCAATTGTTAGGGTAGATGATGTATGAAATAAAAAGATGAATTATTAAAGTGCATGTTTTGAAATAATAGTAAAGTAAATAAAAATGATAAGATGGGTATAACAATAAAATATAAATATAAATATAAATATAAGGAATAGGGTAGGGGCCGTCACCTGAGGTGAAATAATACAACAGTTTATAGCTTCTGTCCGAACACACAACTTGTATGTACATCAGGCCCCATTCTTATTCTAATTAATTCATTAATAAATATTGTCTTAATGATTTCATATTTTCTTAATATACTATTTATTTGTTCAGCTTTTAATAAATTTTATATAATTAATAATGCTTTTATTTATACATATATAGCCACCCATTAATTAGTTACTGTAAGCTGGGAGATCAAAGCAAGATTAGTTAATTAAGAAGCGTATCTCTCTTCAAAAGACAAAGTCTCGACTCATCACTAAAGTATGCTTATTGAATAAATAAAGTATGTTTAATGGTTGTTAAAGTATATTTTCTAAAGTATGATGTATTATGCATTAGAGTATGATTCTATTGTGTTATAATATGATTTATTATTAATATATTTTAACTATAAATAAGTATATATACTTTATTTATACAATAAACATACTTTAGTGAAAGATCAACTCGTCTCACAAGAGATTCTCATTTCAAAATTAACTTCAAAGCTCAAGTTCTATTAAATTAAAATAATTATATTAAATGAAATTGATCTTATTTTAATTACTAATTAGTTAATACTACATATTATGTGGAAGGAGTTTTCTTATATAGTTTCTTAAACAATGCAACGTTCAATACTGTGTTCAAGGAGAGTAATATTAATTAAATAAATAATTGGATCTTTGGAAAATCAATTAATATGTTACATGTTATATGTAGTTGTACCCTATGTTGTAATGATGAAATAAACCAGTTGGTGTGTTCTAAGTGCTATAATTGCAAATAAAATCAATACATCCAAATAACAATAATTCAAGATATTTCTGAGCTCAAAAGATTTTGAAATCTTTGGAGCACATATTATTGTAGAGATTCTGTACGAATTTCCGCCTCTTCAATATTCATTATTAATAAACATGTTAAACAAAAATTAATATTTTTAAAAAAAAAATGTTTTAGTATATAAGTTTTATCTAGCATTATACACGTAATTATATATTCCCTCCGTACGCCACAAACATATACATTTATTTTTTGTTTTAATGAGTATTATTATTTAATATGTATAATATAGTTGTATTAGTGTTAAGTATTAGTGGAGTGTGTGGGTTTTATATATTAAATTTATTTAATGATGTGTGTGAGTTCTATGTATTTAAAAAAAGAAATGTATACCATTAATGCGAACGTCCAAAATAGCAAAATGTATACATTTTTTTGCGAATGGATAGACTACTTTCCTCGTTTCATACAACCTTACACATTTTTCTCATTTATCTAGTCTAATTGTATTTAACAACACCTTTTACATCTTAAAAATGAAATAGAAAATTTTATTTAATTAATAATCTCACAATTATAAACTTCATTCGGCTCTCTATATAAGTTTATCATTCGGTTGTAGATAAACACTTTAATTTGAGTATAATTTGAAAAGATATTGATTACAAATTACTTTTCAAGAGTATATAATATTCAGATAAATATTGGGTGCACGATATGGGCCAGAGACAGAGCAGTAATATATATACTATGTCGGAAGAAGGTACAACAGGGGAAGCACAGGGGTACAAGTTTTAAATTGTCAGATTAAAAAGATTTCACCTTTTATATTATCAAAATCAAGGCGACATCGTCACATGATATTTTAACGCGTTTTTGGGGTAATTCTTTTTTATATCTTTCTTCAGTTACACGCTTTTGTTTCTTTATCTCTACATTCTCTTTTTACCATTTTGCCCATCCACACGATGTAGTAATAATAAAAATAACAAGAAAAATCTCATAAAACCATTATAGTCTCTTGAAGTAATTTTATCCAACAAATTTAGCATTTTCAGAAAAAAATTTATATAAAACAAAAAAGTTGCAAAATATATATAGCTAGTGTGTAAATTAGAGCATATGAATGGTGACGAAAGTTAATTAATTAATAATGATAGAGAAAATGTCATGGTTAGATAAGTGTCTTCATTTTTGTTCATCACTTTTGGGGTTGACATGCATCTTCATATTCCATCTATGATGTCAACAAACAACTAATCTACTACTCTTAATTATTTTTTATTTTTACTTTTTTTTTCATCTCATTTTGACCAAATTAAATATATGTATGTGTGTGTTTGTGTCATATCTATACTACTATTACGAAGCCCGCGTAATACGCGGGATAATCGAATTTTTTATGGAATTGGCTATTCGTACCTCCAAATCTATTAAGCATACTAAAAAATTTAAATTTAAATATTTATAATTAATAAGACATAAATATCCTAACAATTAAGATTTATATTGTGTTCGATTAGAGTATTTCGAAAAATATATTGTATGTTTGGTTAGAGTACCCGAACAATATATTTGTTTGGAGCAATGAAACGATTCATGAAGGTTGTTAATATCAAAATATGTGAATGAAATTATAAAGAATGTGATTGAATGTTTATGGATAACTTTGGATATCAATTTTCTATTTTTGTGTGTACACTACCAATCAAATTTATCCATAATTATTTTATTTAATTATTTATTTTAATTTATTATAAAAATTAAAATAAATAAGAAAATTACATATCATCCTTATTTATAGTGATGACACCTCATTAATTAAAACATTTCCCTATAAGTATAATAAAAATTAAAAAGATATTCATGTAATTTGAGAATAATATTACTCCAATTATATTATATTAGCAATATGGATGTTAAATTGAAAATCATGTGATACCGATTAATTTGATATAATTTTTACTTAAAAAAAGATTCAAAATTAAAAACATTTTAAGATTAGATAAATTTTTAATTAAGACAAAAAAAATCGATTGGTTGTGAAATAATGTAACCACCATTTCCTTCCTTAGCAAGTTTGGTTGTCAAATAAACTATCCACATTTTTCTTCCTTAGCAAGTTTGGCAAATTTATTAAAAAATCAAAATTTTAAGAAAATTACACAACATTCCTAAATTACTCTCATGATCCACCTAATAAAACAAAAATCTTCCTTTAATATATAGTATATAATGGAAGTTTCGTGGTAATATCGTAATATTAAAATTTAACTAAAAATAGATAAGAATTGTAATAAGAAAAAATAGAAATAAAATTATATTAATTGGTTTAATGCAATGGTTTATTTATATTTATTGTGTAATTTACAAATTATTATAAAAATAATAATTCAATGAACATCTATATCGAGATATAGATGCAGTGCTTGTGTTACAAAGAAATAGTAAAAAAAGAATTTTAAAAATCAAACTAATTTTCTACCTAATCAACAAAAGTTCGAGTGGACCAACCCACTTACATAAAGTTCCACAAGGCATTGAAGCATTCAAACTAAATTATGATAATCTCAATGGCAGTTTCATGTTAATTATGGTATATAATCTTGACAAATATATAAATATACTATATTATAAATAAGGCTAGTTGCGCTAATAAAAAATTACAACCTTATTTGAATTAATTAATCAAGTCTTAAGGGTATAATTTTTTAAATTGAAAAATTATGGAAAACAAGTTGACTGTTGTTTTACTTCGTATTGAAGGTTTAGTAGAAAATTTCATTAATTTTAATCTTAACCATCAATTGCCCATGGTTTACGCTAAACATGCCAACTAATCCGTACTTAGCGCTAATCAATTTCAATTTTCAAATTTATAATGACCATCTATTACTTAATTAAAATGTTGATGCTTGCATTTGAAAGAAGTATATATATGGAGTATATGTTTCTGTTAAACTCGGTTCAAAATAAATACTCCAACTTAGCTTATATATTATGTGTATATTAATTTGTATTCAATAGTATTTCTGTGTTTCTTAATAAATGTTTTTTTATTTAATTTTCATTACAAAAACTAACATTATATATATAAAAAGTTTGCTAACAAAGTGTATAAATTCTTATTCATTACCGTATATATTTTTATTATTAAAATATAAATTCTAAAATTTTATTATTAAAATATAAATTCTAAATGTAGGTGGGCGAATTTAAATAATTCATACACCCGATCAAGAGAGAATTGTCATACGACTTACATAACCATATATATATATATATATATATATATATATATATATATATATATATATATATATATATATATATATATGCACACAGTGGAGTATTTATCAACGAGAGAAAAAGAAAACAAACAATTCATTAACAATTAATTACATATATATATGTATTACATTCCCTTGAACTATAATTAATACTAATATTAAACATCATATGCAATACCCCCACAATATTTTAATAGAAATAGACTGATGACTAGGTAAAAATCTATTAATTTTACACTCTCTAGGATGAATATTATTACATATTAATAAATAGAATGTTCTACAAATTATACCAGTGTTATATTTCTTTTTTGATAGATGTGATTCTTTCAAAATAATAAATATAATACTAATACTATTATTCACTATATATTAAAATATTATAATTTTCAACACACTACTTATTAAAATATATTATTCTTTAATATCTGGACAAACCGTAAATGTAACATTATTTATTACACAGAATAAGTATTGCATATGATAAACTCCCTCTGTCTTTTGTATTTGCGCATGCATGTATAAATATGTGGATTAAACAATATGGTTTTTAAATGTAGTGTAAAATAAATTAAGGATATTTAGAGTAACTAAATGAAAAAATAATTGAATAAAGTTATTGATTTTTAGTTAATAAAGTACTACAAAGTATGTGGGATGCTAAAATTGGGATTTAGGGTTTAGAATTTAAGGTGCATAAATAATATAATGAATGGTAATAAAAAGTGTATAAAAATACTTGGTAAGGATGAAGTATTATATTTTAGCAAAATTCGGTGAAACGGTGTACAGGTTCCTTCATGTATTAAATTTTACTCCTAATTAAAGTTTAACTTTTATCTTTATGATTCAAGCTTAGTTTTTAGAAATATTGTATTTTTGCTTTTATTGTTCACATAATATTTTAAAATTTTTGGTTTATGATATACTCAATTTATGAGGTGGCATGTGGTTCACTTATATATTATTTTATCCATGTATAAGGTTAATCTTTGTATTTAGGTTTAATGTTAATATATTCTTGGGACTTCATCATAATTCAATTTTTGTAGTTCATGATTTATTTTACTTAAAAATGGAGGATTACTTTTTGTGAGTGTTTAATTTATATTGAGTTCAACTTAATAATTTTAAAAAAATTATAAAAAATATGCACACTAATTACATTTATTTGAACTTATTTATCTTATAGGCACGTAAATAAGAAAAACAAATGTTCTAATTAATTTACACAACATTCTCTAACATGTATCTCTACTAGAAATATTATCTAATATACTAATATCTTCCATGATATTGCATCCATCTTTCCTAAATTCCATTATAATTTAAATTCTTAATTATCTACTCAAATTTTTTTCATCCCACATATAATATTATTAGTAAATATTGATACGTATGAAGAATTTTTAGGGTGCTTAGAGTAGAATTTTTAGGGGGCTATATGGAGTAGGGTGGTCCTTTTTGATCTCTTGTATGGCTAATATTTGTGTAAGAAAGAAAGACCATACACATGCTCTTTTAATAATAACTCTCACATGGGTCAATCTTATTATCTCTGTGTACTATACATTATTGGGTTCCAAATTTGTGCAAATATTTTTTATTTTTTATTGAGAAATGTATTCCTTTTTTTATTGGAAAAAAAGGGGTTATATAAGTATTTATTGATCATTTAACAATCATCTATTTTTTTATTTAATGAGATTTAATCTGCAAAAAAAAAATAAAAAAATCAAAAGTTTGTGATGTTCATGTAGCTAGAATAGATATGCAATAAGAATATTCTTAATTTTATTTGTGCCTATAATTTATGTGACACCTAAGAGGTGCCTACATATATAGCATGAAATTAATAGTATATTATATCTTAAAGAATAGTAGAGAATTGTTATTTTTTTATTTTGATATGGTGCTCAATTTTTTTTAAAAATTTCGGACACAATTTTCTAATTATATGTTAATGCAACGACATAAAATGTTTTTTTTAATATATAAATAAAAAATAATATATATATATATATATATTTCCTCTATAATTAGTAACTTCAAAATTACAGTGGCCAAAAAAATCTCCTACTATATAATGGAGACTTTTTATGCTTTTTTCCCCCTCTCATTTTTGCCCCCACCTTTTAAATGAAAAAAAATCTTGCCAAACTTGGTCAAATTAATTCCCTCTATAGGCTGACCAAAAATATTGTAGCCTCTAAATTCTAAAATTTGCAACCTTTCCATTGAATACTAGCTAGCTAGGTATTTTTGTATTTTATTAATAAATATATGTTCACAATATTCATTCATTTTTCAGATTATTGATTATTTCAATTCTTAAATTAGAAGGTTGAATTTAGAAAAGAAAATTACATCCTAAACTTAAAAATAAAATAAAAAAAATGGCAATACAAGTTACACCATCACGATCGAGTTAAATTAATTAGATGTATTAATTACATACATTCATAACTTTATCTTTAAGCTAATGTATATACTCCTATAATGGATATGATGCTCTAAATATATTAGTAGATTCAACGTAAAATACATGGAAATATATAAATTAACATAGCCATGAGGCCCATGACATGGCACTATTTGTTTTTTTTTCCTATATATAAATTAACACACCGATTAATTTTGCCTCAAGAAATTTCTTATAAAATGTTTGAGATGAGATTCAAATTTAGAACTTTGCCAAGTTAGTTGATATCATGTTAAATGATTATACGTTCTAAAAACTTAATTTTGTAGTGTGAATTAAATAAAAAATAAAAAGGTTTGTTGAATCTTTTTATTTTCCTTTTCTTTTCCGTGGGAATATATATATATACTACTAGTTATTCAATCTTTCTTTGGTTACTCGAAAATGAACTGCATGCAGTAGTGTTGATTAATAAGTTATTAATATTTTCTCATGTATTAATTAATTTATGGTTAGTGATTCTGCTTCTAGATAAGTAGATCATACGTTGCCAAATTGTCATCATCCCTTACATATGACTCTTACTTAAATAATCTATAATTAATAATGCATTTATTACTATATATACTTGATTCCCGTTAACAGTTCGCCGTTGTTTAAAATATATTAATTTATTTATTGATTAATTTTATTAATATTTATTGGATAAAATAAAATTCAAACCAATTATTAGACGTGAACATTCGAGTTCTATTTATAGAAAATACTGTATACAGAGTTTAAACTGGAAAATATCATGATCTATATATTTTTATTTATTGAAAGAATTAGCAATAAATTTATTATCTGGTAAAAGAATAACAATGCAGGGGAATAAATACTTTTCCTCGATCAAAATGATATGCCAAAGACTGACCCAACTTGTTTGACTTTTGGTAGCCATCAAATTTAATCATGTTATATTAATAATACTTTTATCAGTTTAATTTAAACAATTTTTAAATTTTTTTATGTCCATTTTAATTTTAAATTCCCAGCTCCCTGATTCTATTCTGACATTTATGATTTTATTGTTACATGCATGTATGCATGGGTTCCAAATTTGCAAATTATATTCATTTGTAGGTTGCAATTCATTAGATTCCCATTTTATACATGTTACTTTTTAAGATAAATTATACGTAACATAAAATAAATATAGAAAGTAAGTATTAATGAAAGAATTACACTGCTGAATAATGTGTACGGCATATATTTCATTTAAAATTTTTAGTGAAAAAAAATTATAGTAGACTGAGTATTGTGTTTAAAATGAATTCGTTATGTTCAAATTTTCTTTAAAAAAAGAAAGAAAGAATATTCCCAAATTTCTTCAAAGTTATTTGTAATTGATGTAAATTATTTGATTAATCTTCAATATTTAAAAACACACACACACAAACAGCTATGTCACTTGAAGAGGAAAAAAAATATATATATATGTATATAGTATAATACAAGTAGAAATTAAAAATAATTAAAATTAAATGTGATCTCATATTCTCATTAGTGTAAAAAAAAAAAAGAAATAAAAAAATAAAAAAATGAAAGATTGAGGGAGTGGAGAGAGGTTGACCTTGGGATGTCTAGAAGTTTGAACACCGAAGATTACGGCCATTATCCCTCAAAACTATTCTACATTTTATTTTTAAAATGTAAAAAATAATAATTTAGAACTAAATATACTAATTGTGTCAGCACATGATCAAAAGGTCAAAGTCAACAGCTGTTTTTGTCTCAAATATATTATTACTATAATTTATTTATCTCATTATAATAAAACTATTAAATAAATATTTGATTTTTGAAAGGGTTTACGCGTCAAAGACAAAAGAAGACAAAATCAGCCTTGTTTTGTGTGTTTTTAATATTTATTCTTATTTTGTGTGTCTCTTTTCACTTTTTTTGAACCCATAAACATTAACCCTTTCCACACTCATCTTTTTAAAAACTCATGAAAAGATAAATTAAAAACTAAAAACATTGAAAAAAAAATCCTATATCTTTAATTAAAGTACAAAATTAGGGCCGCTTTTGGTGACAGGCCAGTATGGGCCAGTCCAGTACATATCAGTGGGCTTTGGTTAAACTACATTACAATTAAGCCCAAGTTAGATAGTCCAAGTTGCACGTGCACACACACGTCACAACGTAATTAAACTTAGATCTAATTCAATTTTCTAGAAAGTTAGTATAATGAATTTACTATGTAACACTGACAATTACTTTAAGCTATTGAAACGTTATCTCACTTTTTTGACTAAGAATTGGATTTAATTAGAGGACAATATGGTCTAATCCAATATTGGTGGGCTCAAGTCAAACTATGTTGTAGTAAGCCGAATCTAAATAGCCCAACCCAACATTTGTTATAAGCCCAAGATCATTTCCAGTAGATTTATTTTATCATTTTCACTTAATTCCCTTACCTATATATTCATGATATATTCATTTCATGTGGGATGATCAACTCATGTAATAATTAAATTAAATTGACATAGTTCATACAGTTCTTTTAGAACAAAAATAAAATATAAGAGGACTACTACCGTTGCTAAATAATATATCATGTCATTGCTGCAGTTGTTGTTGAGATAAGCAGATCCTCATTCATTCCTAAGAGACAAATAAAGAAGAGTACAAAAAACACAACACAAGAATTTACGTGAGAAAAACCAAGGACCGAGAAAATACCACTATGTGAAAAAATTTTACAATCACATAGAATTTCTCTCTCCCGACCCCAATCCCTACACTCTTATAAATCTTTGACTAATACTCACCTTTCTCTCCATTCTCACAACCGAGAATCCAAGAAAAGAATTTAAACAGAATTAAACACAAAGATTAAAGTGTACTTGATTGGTGCACTTGACATAAAGTCCAAGGGCCTCCTTATATAGCCTAAAAAATCCCTTCCCTTTTACTCTTCATCTGATGTAGGACAAAGAAATAAAAGATAACTCCTTTTATTCTTGACAAATCCTAACAATCTTCACCTTGTCAAAATAAAAGAAGACACATTGTCTTCACCGACAATCTATTCTCAACCCCGAGAATCCTACTCCACCATATGAGTAGACCACTTAGAATCAACCATTCTAAGAATTTTCTACGGCACATATCGAAAACATCTGCTTATATTTATGGTGTTACTTCCAACTCTTGGCTCCCCTGAAAGTCCATCAGCATCGATATACATCCAGCACACACCCTACATCACCTGCCAAGTCAATGTCCTTGTGCAAACTTGTGGACTAGCTAATATTATTACATCCTTTTCCATGACAACTGAACATGTCATAAGGATCCCCAATAATATTAACTCAACATTCAGAGCTGTTGCCACACCAGCTCCTCCTTGACCTGTAACGTCACCATTGCTCCACCGTAAGCAATTACCGTGCTATTGCTTCACCTTGAGCAACCACCGTACCATTGCTACACTTTGAGCAAAACCCGTCTGTACTGACATGACGTCGCTGCCTTTTACCGCCAAGCTACACCAGGTTTGTCCGATCCCATTTTCTACTGAAAGTGTCGTCACTTGAAGCCGATTCTAACCCCCAAAATTCACGATACTTTTTCCCACTTGTCGGTTGAATTCACGCTATTCTTTACCGATCTAGCGCCACCCGATACCAAGCCACCACAACGTCATCTTCCCCGTTGAATCGCCGCTTCCCCACGCCACCAATCATTACCAAAAAACCCGTTCTTTTCAAACCTCCTTGAGCCGACACCATGGAAAATCCCATGCTGCTGTTAAGCCAACTCCACCACCGGGAGTCCCAACAATTCACATTGCTGCAGGTCCAAGAACTCCGCCAAAAATTGTTGTCCCGCAAATCCTACCCCTTGCCACACCCCTGTAGCCACAGCCCCGTGCATTTTACTACAAGAAAGGAGATGCTACTGCATTCGGCTGATCTTCTGACCCTAATGTGCCACTAGTTTTTTCCAACTTCTTTCATGTTACCCTTAACCTAATGAATAACCATCTTCCTCCTATAAAGTATTTTCTGATGTGGAAGGTCAGACTATGCTGCAACACAGAGCATACTAAGAACTTTATAAGCGCCCGAACCGGGCTCTGATACCACTTGTTGGGATAAGCAGATCCCCATTCATTCCTAAGGGACAAATAAAGAAGAGCACAAAAGGCACAACACAAGAATTTACGTGAAAACTTTAAAAACCAAAGAAAAACCACTGACCGAGAAAATACTACTATGTGAAAATTTTTTACAATCACGCATAATTTCTCTCTCCCGACCCCAATCCCTACACTCTTACAAATCTTTGACTAATACTCACCTTTCTCTTCATCATCACAATCTAAGAAAGGAATTTAAACAGAATCAAACAAAAAGATTAAAGTGTACTTGATTGGTGCACTTGACATAAAGTCCAAGGGTCTCCTTATATAGCCTAAAAAATCCCTTCCCTTTTACTCTTCATCCGATGTGGGACAAAGAAATAAAAGAAAACTCCTTCTTTTATTCTTAACAAATCCTAACAGTTATACCTCAAATAAAATACTGTATATCAAATTAGATTATATTTACAATTATAGGACAAACAATATCAATTTGAATTGATACCTTTCGGCCTTATATGTCAATCACTCAATTGTACATATAAAAAAATATAAATTATTACCATGGCCAATCTTACCTATTAAGTTTAATCTAGTAGTGACATGAGTAACTCAAATTGTCAAGCTTTGGAAGGCAATTAATTGACCCATTGTAACACATGTTTTAATTCATATTCAATGTGAGTAACGATTTAATTGTTAATATAAAATGAGAATTTTTCCAGCTAACTGACGTGGAGTAAAATAAAAGATACATAAATTAATCCCTAAATAAAGTTAATTAAATTTCTCTTAAATTTACATCTAATTATACTATGAAACCCATAATCCTTTCATTTAATCATTATAAAACGATACATGAAAACAAAAATATCCACTCCGGCCAATTCAAAGGTAATCGTTTGCTTTTTATGCGTAGATTAAAGAGTATTAATATTATATGTGTAGCGGATAGTTATATTAGAGGAAAGTGGTGGGTCACATGATGTATTTTTTTATTAAAAAGAGAATATGAATACATTTAAATTGGACACCCAAAATGGTAAAATAAATACATTTATATTTGCGGGAGGAGGCATAAAGAATATATAAATGTACAAATATGATGTGAGTAGAATTAAATTATTTAATTCTTGGAAATTTCAAGATTTTATATATAGGTGTGATTTTCTAAACAGGCAATATCCTTCATTTCTATCCGATTCCATAAAACAAAAGTCGAATTGCAGTTCATTGAGGAGAAAGAAATAATTACTCTATAATTGCAATTTTTTTTTTTTGAGAAAACTTTTGCTAGCTCCCGAATTATAACTGCATGACACTAATTTAATATTGTAATAAGAAACATAACAGCTTTGCTTCACCTGTAGCAATTTGTATTTACTAAAATCTTAATAACCAAAATATTTGAAGATATTTTAAAATAATAAATATATTAATTGGGTGGGTTGTGACACTGATTTCATAGCTAACTCATGTTGCAGTAATTTGGGACAACATGATAAATGCAGTATCTTTTTTGCTCACCATATAAGTTATTCCATAAACTTTGGTGCTATATCTTAATCTAACAATCAAGAAAAGCAATCAAATTAATGATGCTTTAATTTTATCTTAAACTAAGTATACCATTTTGATGTCATTCATGCCATAATAACCAACTATAATCACTAAAAAATTAAATTTCCACTCCTCAAGATTTCAAAAAATTATATGCAGAAATTAATATCTTTATGAGATTATGGAGCTGCAGTGAATTAAAAATCGATCAAAATTTTAAATTTTTTATTAAATAAAAAAGGATTGTTGTATACTATAGCCTATAGGGCCAAAATGTTCAACCACTGTAGAAATATAAAATATATTTTTGGTGCATTTTAGCACATGGTTGCCACTCTAGCATTGAAGGTGGGTGGAGCCCACAATTCCTCTTTTGTGAAACACTGGTTATAGTTTCATCTCAATGGATTTTAATCCCTTTTATTGAAACTGTCAAAAAAAATTTAAATTTCAACCAATTATTTATTGTTTTTTGGGACCCAATTTGGACTGCCCCATGTGCTTTGGTGCTTTTTGATTCATCAAGACCACTATTTAGGGCTTCCACTGAGGTAATATTTTATGCTTAATTAGATGTGATTATGAATAGGGATGTAACCAAATCAAATCGTTCGCGAACTATTCGAGTCTCGGTTTGATTAAATATTCGTTCGAACTCGTTCGTTAACCTTAACGAGCCAAACCAAACTTGAATTTTGGGTTCAAATAGTTTATCAAACAAAACTCAAGCCTAATGGTGTTCGGCTCGAAAGCTCGCGAACATATTCGTTTATAGGCTCGCAAATGCGTTCGTAAATTTTATAGTTATTCTTTAGAATTATATATTATTATTTATTAATTAATATTCAATAATTAAATATTTTATATTAAACCACACAAATATGATAATAACTTAAGTGATTGTTTAAATATTTTTTAACGTTTATTATTATATTTTGTTAGTTTGTTTATTTAATATTATGACTAACATTAAATGTTTATAAACGAAACATTCTTTTAATATCCAGACACAAAATTATTTAAATGTTCATGAAAATATATTCATAAACAAGTTACTTTATGTGTTCTTGAACATGTTCGCGAGTCTTAACAAATAGTTTGAGTTCGATCTCGAGTTCGATTTTTTTTTCTTGACGAGTTCGAGCTCGAGCTCGGGCTCGAGTTCAATAATTTCTTAACAAACGATCCTCAAACCTAGTAGTGTTCGACTCGGCTCGGTTCGATTACATCCCTAATTATGAAGATAAGACCATGTCAAGTTGGGGATTCAGGACAGGCTTACTCATAATTTTGTCTATCTCAATTAATTAATTAGTTTTGTGAGCAACAAGTTTTGTGTGTGCTCTCCTCTGGAAAATGCTAAATAGAATGTCTTTGATTTGAATTCATATTTTTTTTAAATGTTATATATTACAATCAAGAAAATATTAGTTTTTTTTCTTTCAAAATTTAACTAGTTATTTGATCAATTTAAAGTTTGTGTATAATTTCTAATTCATATAACATATGTACATGGTGTGTTTATCCACTTATATATATATGGATTTTATATTATGGTAGCATATTTTATACTTTCCTCCATGCCATATTGTTTGCATTACAAAGGAGTTTAAGAAAATATTTGAAAATAAGGAATCAATTGCTACACTGTTTAGGTTAGTAGGATGCCCTTTTATTTATGTTGGCCACACATATATATCTATTGCTGCAACATGTGCAACCAATTAATTAATGGTGACACATGAGTGTCATTACAGCAAAGCTCTTAACATGATTAGTCACTTTATGCGCACATTTAAATAAATGGACATCTGCAATATATCTTGTCCAAATTTAATTATAATTTGAACATTATAATTCATATCTCATTATAAGATTAAGTTCACATTTTTAACAGTATACATTAAAGGTAATTAAATAAATGCTAAAAAAAGAATTTAATCCTAAATGAAAAGAAAATGATTTAAAAAATTATTAAATAAAAATTGGAAAAAAGAAAAAAAAAAAAAAAGGAGGGAGATGTAATATTATAATGAAGCACATGGGTAGGTGGGTACATGTGCCTTTGTGGTGTTGGTGCACATGAAAAGTGGTATTCAGAACCAATTGTTAAGCCCATCCTCCACCCACCCCTCTATCTCTCTGCAAATGTGTATTTGTCTGACTATGGATCCCCCCTCTTTTTTTACATGGTTCTACTTTGTGGTCCTTTTATCAATCATTAAATTTCACAACTAAAAAAAATTGTACCAAACCCATAAATCATATCTAGTGATGAAATCCACAATAAATGAATCTTTTTTGGGAGTTTTTTTGGTCGTACCAAGACATACCGTAACTTCTCAACATGTCATATACTAGTAAAAATAAGTACTCACCCCATTCTCAAAGTATTTTATATTTTCCTTTTTCATTCGTCCCTCAAAGTATTTCACACTTTATTTTTATTAAATTTGGTAAAAAATATATTATAACAATACTCACTTTTTACACCTATCCTAATATAATACTTACTTTTTCACATCTCCCAACAACTTTACACACCTTTTTCATTAAATCAACTAAAATATATATTCTCTTTTTTACTTTATACATAAAAATAGAAAATTTTCTTAAATTTCGTGCAAACTGTGAAATACTTGTTGGGATGGATGAAGTACAACTTTATGAGAAATGTTTAGAGGAGTAATAAATTACTTTGAGATAGTGTAGTAAACAGCCTTCCTCGTAGCCTTACAAAATTACTACTCCTATAAGATAATACGTAACTGGATTATAGAAAATTTTTTAATGAATAGAAAATCAAAAGCAACATATTACATTAAAATGTATCACCTTCATTTAAGAGGTCCATTCAAATATCAAAAGTGATGCGTCGTTTTCATTGTTCCACATGTTACAGCCTCCCTCTTACCCATGAATGAGTTGAAATATCCAGATTATATATTCAATTCCGTAATAAATTTATGAAAAATTAATTAATTTTTTTTATTTCCACAATATTCAATTTTTTTTTTATTTCCACAATATTCATATTATTCTAAGTAAGCAAAGAAAGCTACATGTATATTAGTAGTAACTAAAATTAAAAAAAAAAAAAAAGAGTACTGAAAACAGGTGGAGTATATTAGTATTATTTATTTCATATATAATTAAAAGATGATGTAGACGCTCAGAATAAGATACACCAAAAAAAAAAAAAAAATTTGGAGTGAATAAGGCGATGACAAGCGTACAAATGTAGTAGAATTATGATGCTTTCAATCAAGATCGAACTCAAACTGAACAATACATGGACACGACTATTTAGTTTTGTTGGGGTTATGTTAAAACAGTATTATGAATAATAAAAGGGGCATGATTCGAAAGGCAACTATTCAAAAGGACCCCATTGCAAAATTAAAATGTTGAGACCACGTGAATAAAGAAGATTGTGACCTCGATACCTTGAACCTAACCCACATTATTTCCCCCTAATTATCTCCATTTCATAAAATAAGGTATTATTTCACTAAGTACAAAACTCACCACAAATTCCCATTTTTTCTCCAATAAAAATAAAAATAAAAATAAAAATAGAAAAATATAATAATTCACATTAGGATATTCAGAAGGTGGGAGGATATCTGAACTGTCAGAAAAAACAAAAAATAAACCATATTAGCTAGGTGGAGTCTGACTTGAGCCACTCCCAGCTGCCATCGAAGATGAGCCAGATGCTGAAAGCAGCTCGGTTAAGGCACTCATGGCTCGTACCTGCAATAACCACCATTTAGATATATAATTAAACATTTTATTTTAACCATATATATATACAGACGTGTGTGTGTGTGTGTGTATACTAATATGCTATACCTGCATTTCAAGTGCAGCGATGTAATCTGTGGCCTCCTCTAAAACCACCGGCAAAGGCTGTTTCCGGCAACCGGGAACCAACCGACCCAAAACTCGGGCTTTACGCTGAACAGCCGGTAAACCTTTTGATTTCAATCGGGAAACACAGACCTTAGATTTCTTCTGCACCCGGCTACTCCCGGTGGTGATTATCGTCATCGTCTTACGCTGTCGTTTCACAATGTTGTTCTTCTTCATAAACTTCAGCTTGAGCCGGTTTGTGAGTATAGCTCGGCTCCACCGAGTCCGGCCTTTGGCCGTCGTGGCTAAAACTCTGTACGCGGCTTCGCTCACCCGCTTCGGAGCCGACGGCTGAGGTCCCGATGGGCCATCGCTGAGCCGAACTTGTTGCAGCGCCTGAAGCAATTTTGATGAGTAAATTTGCTGCTGAGCATCCGATTTCCACTGGATTAGTGAATTGTTTTCCGCCGATTCGGTTTGGCTTTGGCTGAGATTCTGGATTTTCTTCTTCTTCTTTCTTCTCGTGGATGATCTATCGGAATTTACTGCTGGATTCGATGATAACAGTGATGACATCATCTTTTCCTCTAATTATTGTTTTGTGATTTGTATCGGAATATCGATTTGGTAATTTGGAGCTGCAGATTTTTAATTAAATGGAAAATTGAAATTTTTGATTAGAATCAGAACGAATACTGAGCAGAGATTCAAAGCAGGAACCAATAAAAGTGAAACAAAATTAATGCGAATGGAATAACATCTATCAGTATGCTGTTAATGACAATTGAACTTGCCAATACTGACTAAATCAATAAGCTCAAATTAAGAAATCTACAAATCAGAAGAGTCTTTAAATTCAAATAAGAAAAACAATTCAACAGAAAAGAAAAGCTGATAAAAAAATCGCATCAACGAGCCAAAACCAGAGTACAACGCATTGCGAGAATTAGATCATCAAAACGAATCGATAAAAAGCGGATTTTCTGATCGAATTATCCAGATAAAAATGAAAAGAGAAAATCGGAGAGATCATAACCTGAAGAATTTGAGAAGCGATTCGTCGTATCACGTTCCGATTGATTCACGAGATAATTTCATCAGGCGGTGATATAGGCTACATATGTATCTATCTATAGAACAAATGGAATGAAGAGAATTTGGTAGTTTTGTTGGTGTGTATGTGGGTGGGTGAGTTGGGGGAGGGTTAATGAGGAAGAAATGGTGGAAGGGTGGGAGTGGAGGAGGCTTTAAAGAGAATCACGGGAATATGGAAACACCAATTTATGTGGGCATTGTTGGAAATATATGATCTCGATATTTATTTTCCATTACATTTAAAATCTTCATATTAATAGTCTATATTAAAAAAAAAAAAAAGAAAAAAAAAAGGACTACTATTTCATTAGGGGTGAATCTTCATTTTTTTGCACGAGCCCGACCAAGTACAATGACAGTGAATTCATTTTATAAATTAGAGACACATCTCATAATTTATTTCCTCCATTAATTTTTCAAGTAGAAATGTAAAACTAATAATGAGATATACTCACTAAAAGATATTTTTCATCCTATTGGTGTGTTCCCTTCCAAAAAAAATATATATATTAGATGTTACTTTTTAAAATATGTGAGTGTTCCTTCTTTCTTTTCAATGATTTATAATTTGTATTATGTATATGAGTTATAAGATTAATTTTATTTATTTTGAAAAGTAACCTCCCTATCATACAAAAGAAATAAGAATATAAACAATAATACAATAATGCCTAGAGCATATAATTAATGCTATATTAATAATTGGAAATGTTTTAATAGAACTATATAGCTTATAACATATTGACAATGTATCCATTTCAGGAAAAAAAAAACTTTTAACATGGTAGTATACTTTTTTCTTATTATTATTAAATTTATGGGTTTTTTTTTTAAAAAAAATTAATTATTTTATTTTATTTACTGATAGAGATTGAATTGTATATTAATCTAACGGTTAAGAGTGTAAAAGTGCACCGGAACACCCGGTGCACTCAATTTATCCATAAATATGAAATCATGGAGTAGCAATTATTAAACTCCACTGTTTTTCATTATCCTATATACTATCTCCTATTTCATTTTTAAAATGAAATATTGATGTCTAAGTATTTCATTAATGTTTCAGAGTTGAATTAAAAATTTTAAAGTATAATATTTTAGTTATAAATATATTTTAAATCATAAATTGAAATACAAACGTGGAATAGAAAATTCCAACCCATTAACTTAGTCTTTGAAAAATAACTCGTACAAATGTTATATAAGAACATCAATTGTAAAAGTAAAAATAAGAAAATATAATAGCTATAAGGTTGAAAATAAATAAGAATAATTTAGAGGTGTATATAATAAGTAATAAACTTCCCTTTAATTTTGGAATATTCTAATTCGTAGGAAAATGAAACATTTTTTTGTGAAAAAAGAAATGAAGACGAGGAAAGAACAGGCCAAGCTATTTTTTGCATTCAATATTAGACTTTTGTCAAATACTACTACTCTAGTCTAACAATTGATAAGGCAAATTATTTGGTAAAACTCTTTAATATATCAATTTGATTATGAAATAAATCTAAAATATTAAATATATTCTCTATCATCTAATCATTAACGTGGAGGGTGTATCTAGCTTTAAAGTCCTTAAATTTGAGTAAATGCACGAATTTCTTATAAATGAGTAATTTTGTTAATTTATTAATTGAAATTGGGTTTTGGGCCATGTGATGAACATGGGCCCAGACAGTTGCTATGGCCCATTCTCATGTGCGATTCTGCCTTTTGTAAAAATTAATAGCTCCTTTAACGTTTTTTACTTGTTTTGTATAATTAAAAGAGAGCGAGAGAAGAGGACTCTAGTCTCCATATGTTATTAAATCTAATATTTCCCCATTTCGAATTCCTATTAAATAACTTTAAGATCAAAGTTTAGATCTTTAATCAGTTTGATGATAAGGTTCTTCAAGAATATTCACATTGTAAAATAATTTAAAGAGTGCAAGTTTTCAATTATTATATTCACAATTATGGAAAAATATTCTTGTTTATGCGATTAATGTCGTTAATTTTGGTTTAAAAAGATTATGCATATCGGGCTTATGACAATACAATGTTGTTCTTATCTTTATGTTGTGTAACATAAACCCACTTATTTACAAGGAAAACATCAATGTTTGTCAAAATATGTTTATAATAAATCATATTATAACACTTTAAAAATATACTTGTTAATTGTTAAAATATGTTTATAGTAAATCATATTATAACACTTTAAAATTATACTTCCTTCGTTCCACGGCAATGTTAATTTTTGTTTTTTGGCACGTGAATTAATGATTATTATTATTTAATGTGAACTGGGTAGTTGTATTAGTGGGAGTGTGGGTCCCATATTTTAATTATGTTAGTGGGTGTGTGTGGGTCTCATGTGTGTAAAAAAAAATGGACTCTTTGAGTAGGACGTCCAAAATGGAAAAAAAAAAAGACTCTTTGAATGGGACGGAGGGGATACATTAATGCATTATTTATCATATTTTAAGAATATGCTTTAACTATCAATAATAAGCCTACATTACATATTTAACAATCATATTTTAATATGTGAAACATCTCAGTTCACATGAACAAAATGTCTCATAAAAGAATTCTTATGAATGCATGCAGATTCAAACTAATCTATGAGCAAACTTGCACACCCTATCTTCCTCACCCTCACTCTCACGTATCGAATCAAACAAAATGAAATCAAACCTAAGAAAGGAGACAAGGATGTATAGTGGCTCGATCTTAAAGATCTACATTCACTTCTTAAGGAGAGAGATCACTAATATGATGGAATACAGGTTACAACTTCTTGAAGAAGATGATAAATTAAACTTCTAAGAAAACCCTAAACTTCTGAACCTAACTGATGAAGATGATGATGATCATTCTGATGTGTGTGTTTCTGCCTTTCCCTTTTATATCACACCTGCGTGTTTTAGAATCCATTAGCAAGCTTTCCACGTGATTCGTTGGCTTCATTCAGTTACAACTGATCACCAACCAACTAAGATTCTTGTCGTGTCACCAATCCATCAGCTCAGCATTACTTCTGATCCTACGGCTCTCCTTATGCAGCAGCACTGATCCTACCCTTCAATCCATCTTGCTGCTTATATTGAGCATCATCTCAAATCTTGTTTAACCAGCAATCTCACGTGTTAAAGCCAGCTGGATCAGTTGTTATGCAACTTACTAACTAACTCAACAAACTTAGATTCTTTTCTTAAATCCACCATCCAGCTGCATGCCTCAAGACTTCATCCAATGGTTCCAACTTACTGTCAATAGCTGATCACAACTGTTGATCATACTGATTACTTTCTTAATCATCACTCTAAACATGTATGTTGCTGATCTACACCATTCATACGTATGCATGCATGATCTATGTTCAACAAGAATTCTTCTTAATTTTATTATAAAAATGTTATTCCTTTTTTTTGTCTCGCGAAACTTATCTGGTCAAATGACTTAACACAAATCTTTGCTTATATTTAATGATGAGATAATGCCCGTATTCTTATCTGATTATTTACTTACCTTTCCATTCGATTTGATTTTTTGTGAACTTAGTATATTCGAGTTTTTTTAATAACGAATAAAATTTTCTAATTTAAGAAATGTCTCAAAATAGAATCTTAATCCCATTCTGTAACTAAACATAGAAAACTAAGTAAATATAATTTAAGTAAACAGAAACTAATAGAATACAAGTAGAAAACGACGCCTATAAGACTCGAATTTTTTTACATCAAGTCCAAATATTTCTTTATTATATAATAACAGGAGAAAAAATTTGCATTAGCTATATTGGTAACTTATAGTATGTCGTGAAATTGACAGAAAACTCACACAAGAAAAACTACACACGAACTCACATTACGGAATAAAAGAAAAGAAAAATGAGACGAGACACGATTTACGTGGTTCGGAGATGAAACTCCTACGTCCACGTGAGAGAGATCTTATTGCTACATTAATAGATGAGGTGATTACACTTGAATAAAGTTGTGAATACAACTTTATATACACAACTTAGTTGAAACAGAAAGTTACGGGACCAACTTGCTGAACTGACTAAGAGCCTACAGTTGGTGTATCAAACGGTTACCAAACTAACTAAAACCGATCCCAACTAACAGCTGATGTGTCAAGCTTTCCATCCATGTGCTCAACTGCTCCTAACTCATCTGTTTAGCCATCCAAAAACCCTCACGAACATCCCTGCTCACTTTATGTACCGGGTGTATCATCTGCTGCATTCTGACCACCTTCTCCCAACACTTCAATATGATGCATTAAGGTTTGCATCTCACAATCTCCACCTTAAACTTAATGCAACACATAAACCAAGAACTGTAATCTAACTGATGAAGATGATTATTATTCTGTTGTGCATTTTTATTCCTCTTAAACCACACCGGTGGGTTTTTAGAATCCATCAGCAAACTTCCAGATCAGCTCCATTCAGTTACAACTGGCTTCCATGTCATCAAACATCAGCTAGAAAATTCTTTGTAAACATTCCAAACACAATCAACCATGTGCATAGAGATTTACACTTACAAACCTCCACATTAAACCTTATACAAACATAGCAACCCTCTACTCCATTCCACTGCTTTGTAACAAGTGCAGCAAACTTCTCACTACTTTGAAGAGAGTAGCAGAACTTAACACTATTCTTTAATGAGTATAGCAAAACTCCATTACACTACTCCACCTTGAGTAGCAACCGAGCCACAACAAGTTCGAACTAATTTCCTACCAAATGTGTCATCTCTTGAAGCCTATTCAAACCCTCTAGGATTACCGATGTTTTCTCCCACTTGCCCGTTGTTACAACGTCACTCTTTACTGAGAAGACGCCACCGAGACCAAGTAGCCACATCTCCTAGCTTCCTGTTGAATCACTACTTCCCCAGAACACCATTCGCTTACCTAAAAAACCTTTCCGTACAAACTTGTGTTGAGCTGACCTTATCCTTGTGTAAAAAATCAAGCTGCTGATTTCATCCCCATGGTAAACCCATGTCCTGACTCCACCTTCAGGAGAGTCCTCATGCCATTGCTGCATCCCTTAAACAATGCTGCTAACACATCCATGAAATAATTTCATGTCTCCTTTTACGCAGACTCCACCTTAGTCTGACTCCTCTGTGAAATCCCATCTGTTGGCCAATTAATTTTACTTCTTATACATGTAATACCAGACCACTATTCCTTGTCTTCATGAATCTTGTAATTTGACCATCACTGATAGTGTGTATCTGAACAGCCACAAGCCTAAAAACTACAAACCGTTGCCGGAAATGATCCTGCTGGAATCGCGAATAACCGCCGGAAATTTAATCCTCCCGACGGAGAAAAATTGCTATCCTGCAGTTCTGAATCATTGCTGAAATTGAACCAACTTCCTCGTCGGAAGATCGCTGATGCATTCATCAGCGCCGTCCAGTTCTGTGGAACCTCCTCGTGTACACTAACTGTCACAAAAAATTCACAAACCAATCGCCAGAGAGTGAAGTTGTTGCGAACCAAGACTCTTGCCGAAAAAATCCACCCCTCTCGCATGAGCAACACCGTCGTTGGAGACCTATCTTCCTCCACCGCATTGGTTCCTCACCGCCCGTGAGAATCATAACCTCTGCCACCGCGCGAGTTCGTCTTTCACCGCCGGATAACTCACTAAAGTATAATACGTATTTTAAAAGTTTAATTATAAGTATAACAACGTCATGGCTCATGTTACTAATATGTAAAATGATGTTCCACTTACTAATATGTAAGATTATATAATAGATGAGTTATACTTATGGAATTGATTAATTAATTGATTAAGAAAACTACAAATCGAATCGAATTAATAAATAAAACTACTATTTTTCCTTGGCAAGGAAGCAAGATAACCCTATTGATTATTGTAATAGCTACTTTAATAGCTGTATATATAAATGATTGGTCGAGAGGTTTGGAATTTGCAGCTGTACTAATTAGACTTCTTTTTTTAATTAGGAAGATATTACTATAAAAACAGCCATTAATCCTTTAATAACTTTCCACAAAGACATACAGGCTGTAATTAGAATAAGGGAAGAAGCACTTTAATCCATGCAAAAGGAGCACATTAGCTTAATAATCCATTGATAGGGTATTTTCATTTTTGGCCAATTCTACTAATAATTCTTAACGTTTAGTATTAAAATTTTATTCTATTTTGTCTTTTATGTTGGTTTTTTTAATATTTGGTTGTATGTTCATGTTTGGGCAAAAACAAAATTTATATCTTTTAGGTTTTTTAGACTGTTATGCAAAATATTGAATTATATATCACAACTACTAAGATATTGGATATTTAACTGAGAGTTATTATTGTTTCATGTAATTTTAGTTTAGTATTACAAAGTTTTGTGTTCTGTTAACCCCAATCATAATATAATTTAAACCCTCTTAAATTAAATTAAATTGTGAAAAGCATCATTATTGCACCAAATGGAGTATTTACTTGATCCATAATACTAATCTGAAGCCTAGGAATTGAGACCTCTTAACAACTAAATAAATAACGTAACAAAACAGCTTGCGTAAATAGACAAAATAATGAAATATATACACAAAGACAATATATGTATACATATATAAATATATTTATTTATATTTTCGATTCTATATATGAGAAATAGTTAATAAAAATGTCCCACGCCCCTCAATAATTACTTGTTCTCCAATAATCAATTATTGGCTGATCAATAATTACCTATTAAAAAATTTAAAAAACAAATGATGCAAACTGAAGGGTGGGAAAACAAACCACTAAAAACAATTCATATAATTGGTTGTATAGCACCTTCAATAATCTATGTTGTTTATAGAAGGGATGCATTATTCGGCACTTAGGGATAATGAGATTATTTATTTAAAAAAATATGTTTAGTACATATAAATATACTATTTATCATCAAGAAATGGATTATTGCATAAAAGTAGCATTATCCAATGTCAGAGGTGGCTGCCCCCCTAACATGTGACACCATTAAACAATTATGAAGTTTTCAAATGAGAACTTAAATCATAAAACTTTATTCATCAGATGCCTTGAATCTTAGTCATTTTTCTGTTACTAATTGGAATTCACTTATTGGTGAAAAAAAAAAAAGGATAGGTATGCAGCAGGGCCAAACCTTCCCCAGCATTAATCTAAACCATATAATTTGCTTTTTTTCAGAAAAGCATGATTGATAAGGGTGATTAATACTGTTTGATGAGATATCTAGAGAGAGAGCTTGGTTTTTGGAATTGCACATGATGTTTTAGCTTGAGCAGACAGCATAAATTAGGTACATTAAGTGGAAATTGAGACCAATCAACTTCTGGGTTAGGTTGGAGTTGAGAAGCATATGTGATTAGCTCAATCATTCTCTCAATTAGGTTTACAAATAGGCAAATTTACCCCCCAAAAAAGATAGGCATTAAATTGCTTTCAAAGGGCATACAAGTAAAATCATAGTCTCAGTGCCTTCATGTGCGGACTTTAATAATAGAGGACAAGAAACTGAAGGTTGCATTCACCAAATAAACCTCACAACCAAACCAAAGCGAAAAAGGAGCAACATGGATGACTGAGAAGAAGTTATAATAGTTATGGAGAAAACAAAAGAGTTCATATTATTCACTATTTAGGATTATGATGTGTAAGAATTGTTTGGTTCAGTATATGCTGTTTCAGTTATACTGTTTAAGATACCGACAATCAACACCTTATCATTGCATGACACAAATAATAATTTTATTCAATAAATCAAGTATATGTGACCCAAATATGGCTAAATAGTTCGAAGCATGTCTGTGGAGTTGATCCTACACAGCCTGGAATGTTTGTTGTTTAGTAGGTATTATTATTCCAATGAATAGATTCCTACCCCCACAGGAAATCCATGAAGCAAATAATACAAGTGAATAATTATGCTAAAAAAACTCACTAGGTTTTGGAGATTATAGAGCAGAGTTTAAGAGTTCTAGCACATGTAATCTGTTTAGAATGATAGGATATAGTTTCACGAATCAGAGATTTCGTTATCCCTGTCATATTGAGAACAATGTAACAAGAATCTTTGAAAAAATGTCAACAAATTAGAACACGAGGAGGAGTTAGAACAAGATTTGGCAACATTATGACATGGTTATAAGGCATTGAATGCGTATATACCTATAGTGGTTACCTATGTTTGATGTGGCTGAATTTGTGATTGAAAATACAGCAGCATTCAACTAAAGAAGAACAGTTAGCAAACAATGTATTAGCTGCATCTTACCTACAAATTGATTATGAGTAGCCCGTAGCACATTCCCCCACGATTGCTGCATACAAGTTGAAGCAAAGCAGAGAAGATACAATTGGTTAGGAAGACATGGACTTAAAACGTATGAGATCCTGCCTCCGTCTCATGTGTTTTACATTATGGATTCAGGGCTGCAGCCTACTTCAGAAAAAGCTCATGTGCCAGTCCCATGTTTTAAAATTTACTTTTATATGATTTATCGAGAACCCAGTGTTGTAGCATTATCAAAACTTAAACCTCACTTATGTATTTAGTTAATAGGTTGGATAGATTTACACCTAGCAACAACTTTTGGTGCTGTAAATTTTATTATAGCTTCTCCTCTGGACTATGTTTGATCACTGATCAATTCCCGTCCACAGTTGAATCGAATTTAATAGTTTTTGGATCGTCTTAATTATAAGCGTGATGGTTAGGCAAGGCTATGCCTTTTCTTTTCATTGCAATTTAATAGTGTAGAGATATTTGACAAACATAACTTTTATGTGTGTACAGTGTTTCATGTGTTATAATAATATCTAAAAAGCACAACACGAGCAGGGTGTTAGGCATATGTTACGTATGCAGTTTGATGCTGCTAAAATATACAAGTAATTTTAATTGAATCGGTTTTCAACGTCCACTTTACCACATTTTTTCATTCTAAAATCATGCTTGCTAATTATTCCTCTCCATTCTATCTTCGAAATTGGTGCTCTTTTTTTTTGTATGACATTGCTCTTAAAGAGTAGGGTAGAAATTTACTTACTTTTTTTTTTAATAACATTCTTCTATGACTAGTAATACTTGAGATTGTTTTGAAGAGTTTATATTTTTGAAAGTAAATATTTACACTTGGTTGCATGAAAGCGTGTAGGGTGGCATGAATTCTGTTTAAATTTGTTTTTCAGTGATTCAAGTGGCTACTACGTGGCATACATCCAATCACATGATGTATCATTATGCATATAGTACTGTCTATATATACCTACAGTGGTTACCTATGTTTGATGTGGCTGCATTTGTGATTGAAAATGCAGCAGCATTCAACTAAAGAAGAGCAGTTAGCAAACAATGTATTAGCTGCATCTTACCTACAAATTGATTATGAGTAGCCTGTAGGGACTGTCTACACATAACTAACAATGGTTAGTTATGTTTGATGGGGCTACATTTGTAATCAGAATCCAACTAAAGAAGAATAGTTAACAAAACAACATTAATAGGATTACCTTCAAATCGATCACAACAGCATATTGGAATGGCGAATTAACAACAGCCTTGTTGATCACAAGTTGGTGGTGGTGTGGTGATAGATTCCATTGAGCTCCCACTTAAGATCAAACAATTAGGAGAACCAAATAGAATTTTTTGGAGACAAGTTTATCCAGCCACACCTTCTCTTCATAGATGAAGGATCGTGATGAGTGACTGTAGATTGTAAGCCATTATCTTGATCTCTTCCCTCTCAAGAACAAGAAAACTTACAGCACAAAGCAACACTGCATCTATAACGAGGGCTTCCAATTATTGAGTTTAATGAAGTGCCCCCATATTCAAATAAGGCTAAAAGCGTGCTTTGATTAATTGGATAGGGCAACTCACTGGATAACAAAATTCACACCCTGGGATGTGGGAGATCACACTAAAGGGAAAGAGCACAGAGTTGTAAGTATCTTTAACACCGTTAGGTTTTTTTTTAAACAGTATTTTACTTTTAAAAAATGAAGGGCCTAATTTATCCAAATAAGAAATGTAAAGGGTTTGTTTGATTAAAAAATTAGTGGAGGGTCAATTTGATCTAGAGATATAAGATGGGGTCTTATGTGACCACCCTTTGCCCTTTTCAAAAATACAATTGATCATAAAAACCCTTCATCTTACTTTTCTTGATCAAATAAACCCCTTATCTATTTTTTTTCATTCACACACCCTTTTTATTAATTATGCAATGCTGCTCTAATTTTTCTTGAATTATAGTATTATTTTGTTTTACTATTTATGTTCTTCTGTTTCTTTTAATCTTCTTTATTAAATTTTTTTTATATTATTATAAATAAGCAAAATGTAATATTGGTTTTTTGTTTATTCCGTTTTAATTACATTAATTAATTAAAATTAATTACATTCGGTAGCAATTTTTTTTAATATTTAAATGTATCTTCCAGTAACTTCGTAATATACATATTTAAACTTATTTTATTAATATAATAATAAATATGATCTAAAATTTATTATTTAAAATTTTAAAATAAAAACATAAGATAAATAAATAAAGAACATTAGTAATGTTAAATAATTGAAAATTAAAAAAAATCAAAGCAGAACAAATAAATAAAGAAAGAACATATATTATTACATTTTTTATTTATTAAACATATAATAATAATACCTTAATAAATAAATAAATTTATTAAAAAAAGATTTAAAAAATAATACTAAAAAATAAAAAAGGAAGTTAAGAAAATGAGCTGTTAAAAATGGGTGTAAGTGTTTAATGTTAAATTTATAGAAGATATGGGTATATTTGATTTAATTAAAATTAAAACAAAAGTTGAAGAGGTAAAAAAATAGATGAAGGGTTTATTTGCTACAAGAATATATGATAAATGGCTTAATTGATCCTTTTTTTAAAAAAAGAAAAAGGAGCTCTATTGATCCAATTATAAAAGGGCAAGGACATAAACGAATAAAAAATAAGATCAAAGGTTCATTTGATCTCAAGTTAAAGCGTCAAATTGACCCTTTGTCCTTATCAATTAAAATTGATCCAAACCGACTAAGCCCAATTATGAAAACGCTGGTGTACAGGCGGCCTTTTAGTGAGAAGCACTTTATCATAATTAATTGGGCCCATTAACATTAAATACCCGTTTGATTGGTGATTATAATTTCAACAAAGAATAGTTAAATAAATTAGATCATTATTAATAGTTTCACACTTTATACTATTTTGGATTATAAAATGTTACTTTCATATGTGAGCAGTATGGTCCATTAAGTATACAAGCTACTTGCGTAGATTATATCAAATTTTAAGTAAATACTTGCAAGACCATTTCAAAGAATAAGTTATGTAAAATGAAGAGTGATAATAGTATAATAAATTATTTTAAGAATAATTTATTGTATAAATAAAAAGTGATAACATTTTAAATAAAAAATTTAATATTCTCCAATAAAACATGAAAATTAATTAAAAAAATGTAAAATAATCTCACATGAGTAATAACAAAACCCAACTTCTATAATATAAATTTATTTTAAATTTTGTATTATATTTTATTCATTATCATAAGCTCGTGATAATATCATTGAAGAAATCAGACTTATATTATACTCTAATAAATATGACGATAAAATAAATTAAAAATTAATAATAAAGATAACAAAACCCAACTTCTATAATATTTATTTATTTTAAATTTTGTATTATATTTTATTCATTATCATAAGCTCGTGATAATATCATTGAAGAAATCAGACTTATATTATACTCTAATAAATATGACGATAAAATAAATTAAAAATTAATAAGAAAGATAACAAAACCCAACTTCTATAATATTTATTTATTTTAAATTTTGTATTATATTTTATTCATTATCATAAGCTAGTGATAATATCATTGAAGAAATCAGACTTATATTATAATCTAATAATATGACGATAAAATAAATTAAAAATTAATAATAAAGAACAAAATATCCATTGAAAGTATGATTGTATTTATCACGATAAAATTAAATATAAAAATTAATAATAAAGATAATAAAATATCCATAGAATTAAAGCATGTGTGACTGTACGTAGCTTCAAACATATGCATACTTGAGTAATTATATACTATGAGGTTAAATTTTATAATGCCCGTTACTTGATCTGCCCTAATTTTAAAAACAGCTCTTTTTTATATTCGATTCGAATAAAATCTCTTTACATGAATGCGTTTTTGTAAATAATATGATTATCTATAAAAGTTCATTCGTGTATATTATATGGTAAAAGTTAAATAAAATTCATTTTTTTTTAAAAAAATAGTCGTTTATCTTGGATGTTTTAATAGTGTAAATTCTAATATATGTAGTAAATTCTATTGTCTATGTAAGAATATTTATTCATGTAAATTCTAATTTGTTGTCCTATGTTTCATTCTTATAAATTTTTTAGAGCTGTATGTGTATGAACTATAAATGTTAAAAACGCGAAACTTCTAGTGAGCTCTTCGTCTAGAAATGTTTTGTTGTGTAAATTCAATTGAGCTATTTAATTTGTCTATTAGTGAAATTGATAAATATTATTTCACTGGAAATAGTTACAAAATACCTGCGTACAATGCGATTACAAGTCATATCCAACCTACTTAAGCCAGATACTTAGGGTGAATACATCAAAAGTTCAAATATAAAGACGCTATCAACACTTCAAATACATGTATCTCTATTAATGTAACATACATGTAAATTCCATTGAGTATTAATTCTACGTGTGAATTTTAATATTGTGTGAATTACATTGAATTATTGATGCATCTTATTTTGTGTAAATACACGTAGTTTTTTTTTTGTGTATGTAAATTCTTTCGTATGAATGTAAGATTCGTGTATAATCATTAGGTGTGTGTAAATAATGTGGAAATACAAAATTTTACGTATAAATTTCAATTTATCTATGTAAATTGGTATTTCTTATTTTGGACGTATAATATGAAAATGAGAATTACCTACACAAAAATATCTCACACGAATTTGAGTATATAATAACTTACACAAAAAAATCGTGAAAAAGGTATTTATTTTCATCATTTCAAATATAAAAAGTATATTCTTCAACAAGACAATAGAATTAGTTGACTTATTTTATTATTTTATTTTTCTGATGGGCTCTGTCCCTATTTCACATAATATTAGAAGGTTTAGTTAATTAATTCTTTATATATTTTCCTTATTTGGTAATTATATAAGTTGATTTATATCTTATCAGTGCTATCTCCACTAAAAACATCTGAATCATTAGTGCTTTGATCTTGGCCTGCCACTAATTAAAATAAATTAACCCAAATTAACAGTAATTAATTTTCTCTATAAATGATAGTATAAATTTCAGAATCTTATTTCCCTCAAAATAAATCAAAGAAAAAAGGAAAAGCTGCTGGTAATTAATGCTAAAATTACCTATCAATGATCTTTACTAAATAATATGGTAGCATAAAAAACTGCAGAAATTTTTATTCTCACTTTAAATATTTCTAATTTTTAATTTCTCAACAGGTTTATTTGGTACCATGAAGACCGCAATCACTTTGTTTCTTCTAAGTGTTGTCGTTTTGGGAAGTTTCCATGGGCATGCAGAGATGATGAAGATGAAGAATCGCCACCTCTTAAGTGATCCTAATCGATGGGTTTCGTCTCCGAACAAAGGCTCTGAGGTTAGCACCAACGGCGGTGGTGATGATTCAACACCTGACCAGAATACTCATCATTTCTTTGCAGACAGCAACGAGTATAAGCGCGCTCCATACCATAAACCCTAGGCATGATCCTATCGTAACGCGTGTATTATCTGATACACATCTCTAATAGTTTAATCTTTTACACGAGGTGGTCAGTTAATACATGTGATCGCGAAAAGGGTTTATGTGTGGAATGTGATATGTGTGTGTTTGTGGTAATTATTAACATGTTATGCAATAAATGTATAAATATCTCAGTGGATCTTGGCACTAAGTTGTTGTCATGCATACGCTAATTACATGTATAAGTACGAGATGTTGTGAGAGTTTCTCCAGCTATTAATAACTCGCTATCATGATTTGGTGTAAACTATGTTTGTGTGATCTACCTTAATATATATGAAACCAATTAATGTGTATTACATGATTCATAAAACTTAGTTGCACAATTAACTCAAAATAATTAGGGTTCATTTTTAACAAAAACATGTGATATTGATCCTATGCGTCTATTATATCTTTTAAGATTGAATATTTGTTCTTAGGATTTAGATTATTAATTAAGGGGTATAATTGTTTTTATAAATTTTAAATTTAAATATGGAGAATTTACATGAAATATGGTGTATAAGAAATACTGTGTCGATTTTTCTAAAAATTAAAAATCAAGATCGGTGATCAAAGAAGACTAGGACTAGTTTCCTAGTTGTTGGCTGCAATCCTTTTGTGGATGATGCGCGCTGTCTTGAATCTTCCACGAATTCCGATAGTTATCTTTCGATCGAAAAACAACGATGATAAAGACGTGTCTGTGTTCGTGTTGAGGATTATAACTTTCCATAAATTTCCCATTTGTCACTCAATGTACTTGAAACTCTCTCATTTTTTAATACTACATTATAATAAAGTATTAAAGTTTAAGAATATTTTCAATTTGAAATCTAAAAACTAAGTTAATAATCAATTCATGATCTAGAAATTTTCTATCAATTAGCTAGGAGTTAAAGCTAGGAGTTAAAAGTTACATAAAATTATTCATTTAAGACTCATGAGATCATAAAATATCTTTAAAAATTATCTGATGATAATCATATTGGCACATAATTGGCATTTTATTTTAATGATAATATTTTTTTTTTGAAAAAAATCAATGATAAATTTATTATAGTATGAAAATTAAAGTAGTTTAATTTTAGGATGATTCCGATCCTAAGATTTATATAGGGTGAGGTGATTAGTTATTTTTAAAAAAAATTTATTATTTTATTTTATTTATGGTGGAGATTAAATAAAAATTTAATGGAACAATTATGATCGTCCGAATACGTATATCCTAAATTATGATCTTCCAAAAATACATCTAGTTGGACTCATTTACTACATAATTACATCTTTCAGGTGCCTAAATAAACAATTAAATAAGTCATGTATCGAATTAGTAGATTTATTTGGGCTTAGGAGGAGAAAAAGAAAAATAAAGAAGAACTCTTAAAATTTCAAATAAAATAATTATACTATATATGAACCATGTACACTCTAAGAATAAATTCAAAATTTTAAAAGTAAATACTATTAAACTCTTGAGTGTGAGTAAAATATGACATGAACTATATGTGAGGTAAAATATTTCATGAACTAAGAATGAAATTATTGTTATATCTTATATTATAATTGTCACATCTTATTAATCACATTGTATTTATTAACTCACATGATATTAACTTTTGTGAATCAAATTATATGATTGCTTGCAACACTTCAATGCAATCGGTTTTACGGAATTATCACATAGCTAGTTAACTATACATTTAAGTCACACGGCCAATTCTTTAATTCAAAATTGAATCAATCTTTCGATCAATTTTTTTATATCAGTACTAGAGGTATTGGTGCATCATGATTAAAATTTCATGAACAAATACATAAAAAAGTTTCAGGTCAAACAGAACTGTAGATCTTTCAACCTGATGGCCAACCCTTAATTAATATATGTATATATAATTACTGTAATTAATGTATATATACATGATTCATTAATTCACTTAAATATCTCAAAGATCATTCTTACATAATCAGCAGTACCATCCATTGTAAATTCAACATTAATCGAGTACTTACCCAATTAAGCCACTAGTAATTACTGAGTGCTATCTCCACTAAATTCATTTCTCTGTAGTGTAGTGCCATTATTAATCTTGGCCTGCCACTATCAATATATATCCTTAACAGTTACTTTTTTTTTCACTATATAAAACCTCATTATTTTCAAGCCATCAACTACTCAAACAAGACATACAAAAGATTCATCAGAGTAAATTAATTAATTACCTAAAAAATATCAGCTTAATTTCTCTAAATTTTTTCCTCCTAATTCTCTAATGAATTTTTACTATATTGATTTTGGCAGGGTATTGTGAATGATCAATCATGAAGACTATACTGGTGCTATTTCTTGCCTCATTCTTGGTGATGGCTACAATCCATAGTGATGCAGAAACAACCCAAGGCTTGACGAATCGGCGCCTTTTAGCCTTTTCCTCAAGGCCTTGGTTTAACCCCGACTCTACCAAAAACGTCGGGGTTGACAATAATAGCAGCGAAGACAATTCCCCAGATCAGAACACCCATCACTATTTGCCTGATCAGGACTACAAGCCACGTAAACCCTAAAAGCTGCTTGGATTTATCATATATATATTATATGCATGTGTGTGTGAGAAATAATCACTAAAATTATCAAGTTTAATGACTTTACTGATTAATAACGTGGTCACTAAAATTAAGGCAGCTATGGCTGTCAGCAGTGATGTTGTTAATGTACTGTTGGTTGCGACTTTCATGTATTTAAAAAACTTTAAATGTGATTATTATAATGTTTTTAGTTGTTCGATGTCGTACCAAATTTCAATCTCGTGTTTTATTTTCAGCGTTGTATTATTGTGTGCAACATCATGTATACACTGTGTACTCTATAATTCATTGACTGCATACAGTATACTGTATAATAAGTGTTCGTTTTCTATGTACGTAGTAAAAGAAAAAATAATACTTTTGAGATATTTTTATAAATAAATAGTAAACTATATTACATTTGTATTAGTGAGCAATTGTTTAGAAAATAAAGTATATTAAGGAGATTAGTCATGTTGAGTTTATTACTAAAATCTTTTAATGGTTACTCTCTTGAAAATCATGTGGTCCTGTGGCATACAAAATTTAAAGGGAATCACGGATTTCCGGTTCACACAAGTGTTGGTATGTATATCTTTTAATATGAAGAGTTTTAGTTGGGCGGCGCGTTATAAAATATGATTAGATGAAATCATAAATTGAATAAAAAATATAAATATCACTCAAATTAATTAAGTATTGACATCAAATCCATCTTTTATCCTCCATTTGAGTAATATATAGTATGCTGCATGCATATAAGTGTATCATTTATTTAAACTGACCAATTGGATGGTAAAGTATTAGTTCAATTAAATATTAAGAAAGTATAATTAATGGGTTATTCAGATTAAACTCATAATTAATTATTATGTGTTGAAATATTTAGATGAAGCGGTGCACTGCAATTTTTTTTTTTTTTTTTTATTTAAAACGAAACGAAACGAAACAGCATTTCTCATTTCATAATCTCATTTCCTCCAATGATGAACAACCTTCACAACACCTTATCCTTCCATCTCCATCATCACCACAACCAAGAAGACCCGCACTAAGTTCCCGAGAATGACCCTACCCACCACCTCCTCCTCCGCCGTCATGGTGATGGAGGAGGAGGATTACGAGGTAGCCGCCTGCCTCTTGATATTGGCTAACCAAGAACAGTCGAGTGATCTCAAGAACCCGCATGAGGGAGAGGCACAAATGTAGTGTGTGTTTTAGGGTATTCTCGAGTGGCCAAGCTTTGGGTGGACACAAGAGGTGCCATAGAGATAGAGGATATTAATGGATCGCCATCTAAACTAATCTCTCCTTTTCCTGTGGACTTAAATCTTCCTTTTGCTCCATTATACCAACATCCCTTGGATTTGGATTTAAGGTTAAGTTTAGGACTTTAAATTCATGTTATGTATAATTACAACATCACTCATATTTTTATATTTCATTAGGTCTACTGTTTGCAACAAATTAAACAATACTTGCAATCTGTGTACACATTATTAACTTTTTTATTTGTGATAATAGATCTTATTCAAGTATAGTTTTCAAATTTTGTTTATATATATATATATATATATATAATCTTGGATATGAAAATAAGATGAATATTCTCAAATATATTTGAGAAATTGTTAATTGCAGTCGGGTGCATTCAATTTTTTTTTTATTTTTAAATTAGTTTGTAGTACGGAATAATGACACCTTTATTTTTATTTATTTTTTGGAAATCTAAGATTTCTTTTTTCTTTTTTTTATTAAACCATGGGATACCCTGGTCTTTTAATTTTATTCAATGTCCAATTAAGCTTTTTAGTTAAGCAAGTCTTATTTTTAATTAATACTCTCAATATGTCTTATTTTTAATTAATAAATATGCACTCTCAATATTCTCATAGATAATACTAAGTATAAGTATAACTGCCCCACCTCTCCATTAGAGCTAGAGATGCTATAAAACTGTTACCATCACGTTATTATTATTTTTCTTTATTTCTTAAGAACCCAACAGGTTGATAGGCATATATGATTTAATTTGATTCATCAATTGTTACCTATTGAGTTATACATACATGCTATGAATATATCGGTTACCATTTCATATATGTAAAATATTAGTGTAACATCTAGGGGTGGGCAACAATTTTTTAAAACCGCAAAAACCGATCGAACCGCACCACATTGCACCGCACTTAGAGTTTTTTTCACTTAAACCGCGATTAATTTTATTGGAGAAAACCGCACCGCTTGAATTGTGCAATTTCATCTATATTTACTACTTAAAAAATGGTATAAGAAATCTTTTATGAGATTATATAGTCTTGGTTCTTCCATTTTTATCTATATTTACTACTTAAAAAATAAAACATCACATCAATTACATATTGATTTAAAAATTGACATTCTCACATAGCACATACAACATACATTATATTTTATATATTTATTACATAAAATATCAAAGTACTTCTAAAAATTTAATAAAAAATACTTCTTTCGTCCCAGGTTAAGAGGATCATTTTTCCATTTTGGTCGTTCTACCCAAAGAGTCCCCTTTCTTTTTTTACATACAAGGCACCCACACACCCCCTCTAATACAATTAAAACATGAGACTCATACTCTCACTAATACAACTACCCACTACACATTAAATAATAATATTCCTTAATCTACGTGCAAAAAAACAAATGACCCTCTTACGCCGGAACGGAGGGAATATATATAACTATTTTTAAACTACGTATTTACATTATCGGTAATGTTAATTAAGTGTACGCTCAGGTGTATGGGGCACGTGTGACGGAGGAAATATTATTTGATTAGAGATGCTTCTATGCAAATAAGTGCATAGTTACCTCTTCTTTAAATGGCAGCGTTTCTTGTGATCTCTAGCATACAAGAATTTGCATATTAATTCTGATAAATAACGTGAATTAGAAATTATATATAAATTACCGATAAAAAGAAAATGAAATTGTATATAAATTGATTTTTTATTTTAAAGAATAAATATTTTAATAGATTCTTTTAAAAGAATAGAAAGAAAAATGATCGGTTGAACTTTTATTCTGGCGTAGAATGATTTGTAATTGGGCCCCAATTGTTGTAAAATTAAATTTTTAGCTTATAAAATGACCTGGGCTGGGCTGATATTGCAAGCTGTACTAATCCAAGTTTTATTTATTCCATATTTAAATAATTATAAGACCCGATATAGCCATGGAGTCCAATCCATTCCCACCCACATAAATAATTAAAGGTATAATAATGGAGTATATATTACCCTTTTCAAGTAGGAATAACAAAAATTTATAGTCAATTCTTTGAAAGATAGTCCTCAAACTAATATTTAAAAAAAATATATGGCATGGTGATTTAAGTAATTTGGGATTTAAAAAAAAAAAGTTGAGATGTAAATATGAAATAAATATTTTTTTATAAACATCCAAAGTGTGCGCGTGGATCTAATTAGTTCCTCCATAGTTGATAAAAATTGATCATATGCTTCCCAGAAACGTGTTGTCAAATTTCTATAATCTCCAATATGCTTACATTAGGGTGCTGTTCTTCAACATTTTACTCTTGGAGTTCTAAGTTTATTATATATATATATATATATATATATATATATATATATATATATATATATATATATATATATATATATATATATATATATATATAACTTTTCACGTGACCTGATGTAGGTTATTAACATGTTTAACCACACACAATTCAAGAAATGAGAAGGTCAAATTTGTAATCGCCTAACATCCTGCCATTTATAAAATGAAATTACGAGTGATTTTAGGGTGCATCCTAGCGTTTATAGGTTTAAAATAAGATTGGGGGTAGTTTTTTTTTTTTTTTTAATTAATTATATAATTTTATTTAATGGTAAAGATTAAATTCAAAATTAATATAATGGTTAAAATCTTAAGTATGCACCGTATTTCACTCGTACTCTTACATTATAAATACCAACAAAATAAATTTGAAACTTTATTGGATAAATCCATACAAGCATAGCCCTTACATCATAAAGAACTTTCATACAATCCACAAACTAAATTACATGTCTTCATCATGATCAACATCATTAGACATTCATATATTTGAGATCAATCTCAATCCAATATATGTATTACACCCATAAATATTACTTGATCACAAGTATAAATATCTTCCAACTTGATCGAAATTTCAAATTTGATTTTCACCCGTTATAAATCATCATATTATAAAAACAAAAGCAAGACACTCGTGGATCAACATTCATCACACACACACTTAGTAAATTTAGAGTTAATGAGGTGGAATTTTACGCGAAATCTTGGCATTAGACTCACGTGATGTCAACTCCATGTCATGAACTCTCGTAGCTTCGTGAAGTACTTTAGGTGGACTCGGCCTCATGCAATGAAGACAAGGAGTTGGCCCTCCTGGAACAAGTCGATCAAGATCATTGTTCAAAACTTCTGCATGGATTGATCCAACGGTCACAAGTAACGCAACAAACAAAATGATTGAGATCTTCATCATTGAATAATCACCTGCAGAATGAAATGTAATTATTAATGAAAAACTAAATATATGTTTATATGTATAATGCAGTGAAAAAGACTAGCTATATATGGATTTTACCAGTTGCCAAATGTTTCTCTGCTTTGCTTCTTTGCTTCACAATGTGCGCACTATATATAGAGGAAAATATATTATTAAAAAATGGCAATGTTTAAACTAAATAAATATATAACAAATAGAGGCGTATTGACTAAAAATTGGAAGAGTTGTTAGGATACCATATTCTTATATATGTTTCACAAGTATTAGGTGGAACCTCAAATAAGATTACACCATACTATATATCTCTAAATTTCAATATATATTCTAAATAATTAGTTTATAATTGTAATTTTACTTTTATCAATCATATACTAATATTCATTGTTATAATTAATTCATAACCTATTTTATTCTATCAATTCGTGGAACCTTGTGAATTATAGTCTATTTCACCCATATAGTTAATCTTTATCTTTGAATATAGTGCTAATTTTAAGAATTTAATTCCTACTTATAGTTCATATGATTTTACTTTTATGTGATTCAATGACCTATTTTATTTAATTAGGATTTAGTGCCAATTCTAAAAATATAAATGTAATTTCACTTTGTGGTTCATATGATGTTATGCCCTTAAATTTTAATATTAATTTATAGAGGATAATTATTTTTTATAACTTTTCATTTATAATAATTAATAATAATTCATTAAAATAATAATAATAAGGGAACAACTATTGATTACATATGTTGCGTTTTATAATTCATAATTGATTATGCAGGTAAGTTATTATAATTTTGATGGTGTTGTTTAATAGACTTGAAAAATAAATAAATAAATATAATATAAATAATTGAAGTAGAAGATGAAATATCACATCGAAATAAGTATCATTAACAAGTTAAAAGAAATTGAGCTTCTTTTACCAAAAGTGTTGTAGTCTTGTAGATACAATGTAATGGTAGCCACTCTTTCAGGGGCAAACTTATAATTAATTAATTTATCATTGCATTATAATCTCCACCCAAGTCTTAGGAGGAATAGTTAATACAAATTGCTTGTTTTTTGGAATTAATTAATGTTAGAACTTTCTGCAAATGCACATAAAAGAATTAATTAATATTATTTTTTTCTGCAAATGCACATAAAAAAGAGGTGAGTGGAATGATGAGAATGCTTGTGGAATTTAAAGCTTAGAATTTAAGAAAATAATAATAATATTTTGGTGAGCTAAGTGGTGCAATAATTCACGTGTTTCTCAATGGGTGACACGATATCGTTCCAATAAAGTTTGACAAAGATACAACACATTTTATTTGAACATTTCTACCAAAAGAAATAAATAAATTAAAATTCCAAAGTTTGTTTTAAAGGGTTTATTAGAGCTAGTCATTAATACTCAATATTAATAAATAATACATACATTTTTTTTATTAATAAAAAAGTGAATGATCCCACCACCTTTATTCTTTGTTAATGACTATAAAGTTGAGCAATTGGTAAATTATTTTGTTGTTTTTTCTTCTCTTATGATTGTTAGGTGTGACCCATTATAAATAAGGGTTAATTGCATTAAAATACATTATATTTTCCTCTTTCCTTAATTTAATCGCGAACTTTTTTTATTGTCAAAAAAATACATGATCTTCTTATTTTTTTTAATTTAATCACGAATTTTCTCTTTATCAATTAAATACATGACTTTTTTGTATTTTCTCAATTAAATCATAAATTTATCTTTTTTAATTAAATATAATGATTTTAATATTTTGTCATTTAATTAAAATTCTTTCCTAAATAAAAAAGTCTATTAAACAGTTTTATGAATTCTTACTAATAATAATATTTTAAGAATTAATAAAAAAATAACTTCTAAGACAATTATATTTTTTAATCCACACGGGTAATATTATTTAAGAATTATATTATATTATATTATATTATATTGTATTATATTATATTATATGTTAAATATAAATTATATTACATAATTTTATTAATACTAATTAAGAAGTGAATTTTATATTGATCTTTTTAAAAATAAAAGTGACACCAAGTGATATTTCTTGCAAACATTTTTTACTGAGTTTTATATTTAATTATTCATTCAAGTATTAATTTTTTTAAAAAAAATAATGATCCTCAAATTATTTAAAAAGATAATCAATTAAAATTGAGACAACTTACGTCAGTTTTTATAAATTATTTTATAATTTATTTAATATTTAAAATATAATCCATGCATTATATTTAAATTATTTAATGTGTATTGATTTTTATTAATAAAAGATTTTGGAACAAATGGTAAAATATAAGGAAAATTTTGTGATTAAATTGAAAAAATACAAAAAAGTCTTGTATTTAATTGATAAAGAGAAAATTCGTAATTAAATTGAGAAAAAATAAGAAGATCATGCATTTTTTTGACAATAAAAAAAAGTTCGCGATTAAATTGAGAAAAGAGGAAAAGGTGGTGTATTTTAATGCAATTAATCCTATAAATAATTAGTAAATGTATTAAAATGAATGTAAAAGGCGTTAATAATATGAAATTTATTAAAAAATCATTAATTATCACTCTTTTAAAAATATCATATTTTTTATTAGAGATATCATCATTTTTTATTTATAATGTGAATTGTCATAAAATAATTCACTCTACGACTATAATTTTTGACAATTAGGTTTCACCTTTCATTAAAACATTATCATTTCTTATACCTTTTAGTGAACTCATTCCATAAAATAATCACACACAAATAGATAAGCTTGAATCATTACACTCTTCAATTTTTTTTGTTTATTTGTGTCATTACAATTTAAAAAATATTAAAAACATTTAATATAAATAACCTTTCAATTTATTATCTTAATTTTATCTTATTTTATCTTAATATATTAAAAGAGACAAGGATTTGAAAAACTTTTTTAAACCCTTTTATCCCTCTATAATTTTATCATTTTCAATTTTAACCTTATAAATTATAATGTATAATTTATTAATTAAATAAGCTAATTATTAATAATATCTTTTTATTTTCTTTAAAATTAAATTAATTTAATGCAACCTTTAATCATTTTTCAATTTTCAATTTATTTTATGGATTCATATATTCATATTTCATATCCTTTATAATATTATAAATTAGACGTTAAACATGTAAACTTTTCAATTCTTATATTAATTTATTATTAAAAAATTTTATTTATTAAAAATAGATGTTGTAAATAATTAATTGTATTTTATTTTTTCATAACCCATCATTACACAATTATCACAATAAAAAATATATATATATATATATACATATATTAAAAATACAAAGAGTTTGAAACTTAATTTTGAATCATTTCACTTATGAGAATAATTGATTAATAAATTTATGTTAGTTTGTAAGCTGAGTTTTAAACTCCTCACTCTGTATTATCAATAATAATCGCATATTAAATATTTAAACTTTTAATTCTAAATTATTTTATTTTATAATAAATTTAAATCTATCATTTAGTTATTATTGACTCTCTAACTCCTCTTTATATTATCACTAACAAAGGATTAATGGACTCCTTAACTCCTCTCTTTATAATATGAAATAAATAATTATTAGACATCCAATTTATGAACTTTTTTAATTCTTATGATAATTAATTAAGAATTGTTATTATTTAATTCAATTTCATAGTTAATTATAATTTATCAATGAATTATTATTAACTAATTTATTTATATTAATTAGTAAGTAAAAAGATATTATTTATGTTTATAATATAATTATTATTTAATAAACTATATCAAATAATTAGCATACAATCCCTTCACATTAATAAATTTATGAACACATTTAATGAGTAATATGAAGAGTTATAAAATATGGAGTGTCATGTGGTGATGATGAAGTTGTTAGAAGCAGAAATCCTGGACGGATCCTCGACGACGGCATTAGGCTGTCATCACATTCGGACCATCACCCTATTTTTCCATTTTTATTCTAATTTTGAATTAACATGTTTTTGAATTAGTATTCTTTCTTCGTAAATTCATCTATTCTACTTTTCGCTCCTACTCTAATTAGGATGAGTTTCGTCTCAAATTCGTATTTTGGTCTATGAATTTATGTTTTTATTTCGTGATTGCGCTTTTATTTTGTGATAAGTCTATTTAATTACTCCATGATGAATTATTCACATGAAATAAGTATGAGAAATAATATGATTCACTGATTTCTCCATATATGTATATAGGGCAAGTGGATTGAATTTGTGATATGCTCACTTCCGCAATGCAGAAATTTATATGCGGACCATATAATTGAGAGCTTAATACGATAGTATGTTCGACCTGCTTAATATTAGATTTACTCAAATAAATTAGAATGAATTATCAAAAAAAAAAATCGAAACTATATATGAAATATGTACGAAACCATTTACCCAGAAGTTTATATACGTTATAAAGTTCACATTTCCGAAGTCTTACACAAATTATTAGATTAGTGGGTGAAGTTCGAAGTTCTCTTTTTTATAATTTTTATCACTCCCTATCCGTTCATCTACAATTCTCTGCTTTAATATATTATATTAAAGTTGCTTCTATACCACTTATTAAAAAAATAATGACCAATGACTACTCTAATATTCATTAATGTTTTACGTAATTAGTTTTTACACTTTTTTATTCATTTTTAAAGGAAAAAGGTAACTGATCATTGATGTATATTGTAATTGCTTGATTGATGTAAAAGTATGAAGGTCTTTAGAAATACTTTTATTGTCCTTGCTATATTTTATTACTTTCAATAACAAACATATTAATTCTTCTATATTAAATTCATATAATTGATAATATATACTATTTAAATTAAATATCTTACCCTTAATATTTTTCTTTTTAAAGCACGTAAATTGTTTAAAATGGAGTTGAGAGGATAAAAAATAAATCATGTATATGTGTTCTTGAAACAGATGTACAAATTCAAAGAAAAAGAAAATGGATGAGGAGAAGATTGTCAATCTGATTCTCTAAATGATGAAATTATTTATATCGAAAAAATGATTCTAAAAATGGATAAGTCATAAGGAAGAGACGATTGAGACGAGTGATTCGCAAATGAAGATTGTGAAGATAAAAATAAATGATAGTAGTATGTATAAAAATTTGTTTTCGTATTGTACTTAAAATAATAATATATGTGTATATAAATGATAGTAGTATGGACAAGAATTTGTTTTTGTATTGTACTTAAAATAATAATATATATGTATATTTATTTATTTGAAGGGTAAATGAGAAATATATATTTTGTTTCACAGAAAATTATTTGATTATACAAAGCAGTACAATCTACAAGCAACGTGCAATATATCATAAATAGACAAATTATAAAATAATAATCGAAAAAATTATATAGGTGAGGTAAAAGTTCAAAGATTTGTGCATCTCAATAAGTTCATGATTAGTAAGAATTAAATTATTAAATTAATAATTATTTATTGAAATAACATATGTAAAAAATAATCTTAATGTAAATTGAGAAAAATCTTTTGATACAACACATCTGAGGTAAACTTAAAAAAAACTACAACAAATAAACTTAATAAAATTATAAAAAATACATTTTAATCGGTAGAGATGATGTCTTATTTATAAAAAATAATTTACATAAAAATAGAACATGATAGCAAAATACAAACAACGTTCAAAGCACGTGCTAATAGCTAGTATTTAAAAAATGCTATAATTAACATACTTAATAATTATTTATTACTAAATAAATAATTTTTATTCTTAAATGTCGTTAAATTTGGTAAAAAAAAGTGGTGTAACATTTATTGGTAAAATACTCCAAGAAGAGTGCATTTGATTTGAACATTTGAAGTCATTTTTAATATACCATTAAATAAACAAATACTCTCAATTTGGACTGAAAAAACACAATGGTTAAGGCCCAATACTAATGGCCCAAAAAAATCCACAGATAGCAATTTAGCCCAATTCTTTCCCTCCAAGATTAATTCCAATTTTAGCCATGAAAAAAGAAAAGAGGGGGAAAATTTTTTCCCCAAATTCACCTAGAGTCGTACGAGAGAGAAGAGATTCTACGCCATGGATTCAGGTTCAGGAGAAGGATATACTGCAGACGACTATGAGTCGCTGATGTCGACGACCGACGCGGAGCTGTTGAAGAGCGCGTGGAGGAACGAGAAGGCGGCGCCGGAGATTCTCAAATACGACTCCGATTTAGTTCAGAGGTCCCGCCAGCAGATCCAATTAATGGTGAGTACTTTGATCAAATAAATTTGAACACTAATTGTAGCTATGTTCAATGTATTTGGATAACCTTTTGTCATTTAAGGGTGGTTGTAGATTTTACTGAATAATTCACATTTTCTAGTTTTAATTCGTTATTTCCCGCCCCTGCAAATAGTTTTAAGGATGATGATATGTATGCGGTTTTTGCTGATGACAGAGTCTGTTGTTCCAACCTTCTTCGCAGTCTCGCAGATTGTAGGTCGATTCATAGTGAATTATTTGAGTGAGTGGATACGTGTGAATAATTGAGTTTCCTTTTTACCTACTGAACCAGCAATTAATTTCTACCACTGAACCTACTTTCTTTATGGAGCACTAATTAACTTTTAACCCTAATTATTTAGCTAATTAGTGATGGCAAAACGGGATGTTTATGTTTTCTCAGCCTTTCCCTGGCTTCTGCAGAGCCTGTAACAGTTTTCCTGAAATTACTATTGGATTATGCACTTTTGCTAAATTTAACTGCTTCCTAGGTAAAAATAATTTTTAGTGTATGCTTATGAGAAAACTCTGCTTCTAATAAAAAAGTCCGAGAGTTCAATCGCACTCATTATCAAGTGTAATCGTTACATAACATTATCATTATCCTCACTGTTCTCACTGGTGCCAAAGCCAATAAGTATATATAAATGGGAAGGAAAGAGTACTATATATTTTTTAAAATTTATGATTAGCTATTGGCTACTCATCCTCTTTCCCATGGGTGTATCCAGTAACTTCTTCATTGATATTTTTGCCACCTTAATTTTTTAGGAAGAGATGGTAGATGGGTTCAACACGAGTGGCGTTGATCCACTGACAGTGTCACTTTACCAAATGGACTTAGATAGGAGCATGTTCCTATTGAGATCATATCTCCGCACTCGTCTACAAAAGGTAGCCATAAGCTAATACTGTGTCTCTTCTTGTGACTTTACTGTTATTTTATTTCTTATCTGAGCTTTGTTGCTTTTGATGATAATCTTTTATTGAGTTTGAACTTTGAACTTTGTTGATGGAGAATAATGAATCAAGCTTGTAGATCAAAAAAGTAATGTTGTGTGGACAGTGCTTGCAGTTGTATTTGTTCTATGATTACGTTGTACAAGCAATGAGATGCTTCATGCTTCTCGGTTAACACCATTATTCACTTGGAATATATGTCTGTTTGCAGATTGAAAAGTACGTTTTCCACATACAGAAAAGTGCAGAACAATTGAACCGGCTTTCTAGAGAGGAACAAAAGTTTGCCAAGAGGTGACCCTTTAATGAATCCTTGAAGTTGATCTTGTTTGTGGAGATACACTGTTTTGAACTTCAACATTAAAGTGCAGGTGTTGTACAGACTTAGAACATCACCTCGAGCAATCTGTACTATCTAAATTGCCAGATCAATATCAGTCTCATTTGAGGCAATCTGCAGCAAGTGAAAACGATGACATGGGTGAGTCTCATATCAAGTGCTTTATTCCTTGTTGGTAGCTTCAGATTATGACATATATTTCTTTTCATTGAACTTCATATGCATCTGCTAAGTTATAAATTTATACTTACACCCTTTGTGGTAAATCCCATTTCCTCATATGTGTTAGTTCCCGAGCGAAAGCTAGATACCTACGTTGTATGCCGGAGCAAGAAGTATTTAGGAGCCTTCCAACTTGATGATGGGTAATTTATATATCTACTCATCAAAAGTAGTTATACGATTTCCCAACCCTTTTCCTAATATTTCAATATTTGACAATTAACAGCGAAGATGAGGTCATTAACATTGAAGCAGATGATTTATATGCTCTACCTTACAAGTCTATAAAACCCCTCGTTGAGGGTGGGCAAATCGATCTAGTATGAAAGCCTAAAAGCTATGGATGTTGGTGAAACCAAATGCCAAGGGTGAAAGGGGCAAGAGCAGAATTGTCTCGCTCTATAAAGAAGAAACATAAGACTTGATGCATTGAATCTGGTAATGAACATCGATTGTTGTTCTTTGGGATGGGTTTTCAATGTATATAAGACCCTTTTCGTATTGAGTACGAATTTAATATGGTACTTGAGCATTATATTTATCTAGGATTAATCTATATACTCCATGTTGGTTCAAAATTCTCTGTTTTTTCTTAGCTCGAGTGACAGGAAGATGTCATTTCTACTATTTCTCAAACAAGCATGATTTGTATATTGGCTTAGTGTTTATCATTGTAATGTTATTCCTCAGACATGAAACCGTATGTTTGCCTAAATTTCTATATTTATTTTATTAATTTAGGAATTTCTGCTTTGATTAGATGGGCCAATAATATTCAAGCCCGCATTCCATGGTTCACGAAATTTTGACGTAGCATATTTATTTGAAATTTCATTGGTTCTGCTTAGGTCAAACATTATTTAATAGCTGGCATGTAATAAAACAAATAGAATTTAAATGAAATATTCACTTATCATCATACCTAGTTACAAAAATGACAGACTTTCTAAAATCTAAATCAAAAGGCTTTGTGAATTCCCTTGACAGAAGAAAATTAATGAACAAAAAAAAAATTGTATTCATTTTCATCATCATCTATAACCATTTCATGATTACATTTCACTAAAATCAAACAGACAGAATCTTGAGCAAACCCTCAAAGGTAACGCCTCCATTTACATCTCCCCCACCCAATCTAATCATGGCCCTCACATCCTCGTCACGGGCCTCAAGCCCGGCCCAATTCAGATAACTCTTCAAATCTGCATGCCCTACCTTCCCATCCCCATCTTTATCCATCATACGAAACGCATCTTCCATCACGCCGTTAATCCTCCCTCCACCGCTCTTCGCCTTCCCTTTCCCACCGTTCAAAACCCTTTCGAATTCCTCGTACTCAACGAACCCATCCTTGTCGAAATCCGCCACCGAAATCATCGACCCGATTACATCCTCGCCGGAGCTTCCCGGACCCGAGAACCCGCCGTAGACGGCGCGGAGATCGTCGTAGCTGATCCTTCCGTCGCCGTCGGCATCGAGGACGTCGAACGCTGACCGTAGATTCGATTTCTGATCTCTCCTCCTGCTTTGCTGCAATTCAGTTCCTGTTGGGCACATTTTTGCGTGATTTTTGCAAAAAAATTATGAATCCTTTTTTTTTTTTAATAAGAAAAAGGAAGGAAAATATGGCGAAGGAAGTGTGAAATTGTGATGGTGGTATGGCTGGGCGTTCCCTATTTATAGGGAACTCTCCCACACATCCTACATGGAAACTTCTATTTCTTTAATAGTAATAAATTCACCTTTTTTGAAACTTCACAAATTAATTAAGGGTAATTCTGGGGTGAAACTCCAGATTTATAGTTTTAATGTAGGATATAATAGGATTATAGTTTATAAAGCTAGTTACAAATAAGACTCATTAATAAATTATTAGTCATATTCGTTTTCAAATTACAAATTTGGCTTTTATTTACTGCAAATTTTCCAAAGATAATTTTCTATATATGCTACCTAATTTCAAAATTATTTCACTCATGATACTCTAAATTTTGCCTCTCATATCTTTAGTAATTAAATTATTATATATGAATAATTTAGACAAAATAATATTTCAAACTCTCTCTTCTCAGTTTAGAATATATGCTTACAAAATCATCAATTATTGTGGTGATATCACCTCTCGTCTTATTTACAGAACATAATCACATAATCACAAATTAATATAATATAATATAATAATAATAATAATAATAATAATAATAATAATAATAATAATAATAATAATAATAATAATAAGAGTGAAGCTCTTGTGACCCCGGGGCATACTGTGCGCCTTTAGAATTTAGTTTATGCCCTTTAGAATTTAGTATTATGAGTAAGGGTATATTGTTTTATTCTGAAGGGTATACACCATTTTGTTGTAAGGAGTATACACCTTTCATTAATATTTTTTTTTGTTTAGAAAATAAAGTGTACATATCTTTATACTAAAGGATATACGATTTAACACAAAATTTTAAAGGCTCATGGAATCTGGTCCGTACGTCTAGGTGCACACAAGTTTTTAGGGATAAAAACCTTTTTAGTCTCATAACTTTTTCCATGGTTTTTTTAGTTCCAAGAAAGATAAGTTTGTCAAATTAGTCCCACCGACGAAGAAATAGAGCCAAAAACGTCCTATTTTCGCAGGAAAAAGCCACGTCACAATCGAAATTGTCAATTTCCGACCGGTATGATGACGTGACGCCTTGATGGCAGGTGAGTCAGCGGCATAAAAACCTATTCAGTCTCATAACTTTCCTCATGTTCTATTTTAGTCCCAATAAAGATAAGTTCTCATTTTAGTCCCACCCGTGTAGAAATAGGGCCAAACTCTTCGTATTTTCTCCGAAAAATACTGACATCACTGATAAATGGCACGTGATTGTCAAGTGACAACCGGAATTGCCAATTTTCAATCGGAATTAATATTATTTTAATATTAACAAGACATTTTATTTTCTAAAATTTTAAATAATTAGAAAAAAATTAATAAGGGTCATCAACCCATTTCTCTTCTGGCACGGAATCGCAGCCACCAAGGCCCACATCACAAACACCAGAACTTCGCCACCGACCACGATTTCGCCACCAGCCATGACAACAGTCGGAATTATTTAAATAAAAATGTCATATTGGCATTAAAATAACATTTAATTTGTTGACTCACCTGCCATCAGGGCGCCACATCATTGTCTTGGTTAGAAATCGCCGATTCCGATGATGTCAGCATTTTTTGGCGAAAATAGGACGTGTTTGACTCTATTCCTACACATGTGGGACTAAATTGACAAACTTATCTTTATTGGGACTAAAATAAAACATGAGGAAGTTATGAGACTAAATAGGTTTTTATCCAGCTGACTCACCTGCCATCAGGGCGCCATGTTATCATACCGGCCGGAAATTGAGAATTCCGGTTGTGACGTGGCTTTTTCCGGCGAAAATAGGACGTTTTTTGCCCTATTTCTTCGCCGGTGGGACTATTTGACAAACTTATCTTTCTTGAGACTAAAAAAGACATGAGAAAAGTTATGGGACTAAAAAGGTTTTTATCCCCAAGTTTTTGCCTAATAATAATGAAGATTGTCTCTTGTACAAGATACATTCCAATTATTGTATTTATTGAAAAATATTTATTTTGATTTAAAAAATAATATTTTTTAATTAAACAATTATTTGTATTTCGGCTAATGTTTTCAATAAAAAAATTATATCTTTATTAATTAAAATGCATACAGTTTAAAACAAAATGTTATATCTTTACATATCTTGTAGAACTGGACACAAATTACCTACTCTTAAACTTATGCTTGATAAATTAACAAAGAATATTGTTTTGGGCGTGCTCTTTCATAAACTTCCCATATTCTCTATTAAGACAAAATCTCTTGTGAGACATTATTTACGTGAGATGGTTTGTGAGACGTATTAGAGTATAGTCTATTATTTAGATAAAATATGTTTAATGGTTGTTAAAGTATATTTACTAAACTACGGTAGATTATGCATTAAAGTATGATTTTATTGTGTTATAATTTGATATATTATTAACATACTTTAACCACAAATAAATATACTTTATCTATACAATAAGTATACTTTAGTGATGAGTCAACCCGTCTCACACTCGTTTCACAAATAACTCGTCTCACAGGAGAGTCTCATTATTAATTTCATTTAAAACTTTTAATATCACGTGCGACACTAAATTTACAGATTTATGGAGTATGACAAGTCCCAAAAATTTGTGGTTATGGATTGATAAATCAAAATGTGAAATCAAGTTGTTTGGAAGTACCAGCCTAAGCTTGGAGACCAAGTTTTAGAGTACTATTTTGTGATGTGGTGAGTCACCACACGTTGCAATTAAATCTTTGGTCCACGTAACTGCTGACGTCACGAGAGAATTGTCTATTTGCAACATCTCCATGTCCAGATTCTTTGACTTTTCTTACTTCTTCTTTACTTTATTTATTTTTAAATTAATTAATATATATTTATATATCTCCAAGTCCCAAATAACTGGATCTGCTGTTAGGGAGATCGAGAGTACATGCGTTTTTTAAAACACTCGCATTTTTTTAGGCAAAGAAAATGATTTACTAAGCCATTGAATTGAGCATTTCGAGTGAGGCTTCTGTACATCCGGGCGTACGGAGCACATTCCGTGCGCCTTTGCAATTTTCATGCCCCTTTGTAATTAAACTCCTAGCAATACATATGTTTAAATAGAATTGGAGATGAAGAGTTGTGTTCATGTGGGAGGAGCTTTTGCCTATTAATTAAATATAAACTCCTTTTCCACTTTGATTCATAGTGCCTTTTTCTAAAAAAATAAAAAATAAAAAAGATTAGTATTAAATATTTAAATATTTATTTTAAGAAATTGAAAAAAATGGAGAAACAAAACGGAAAAGAACTTCATTAATTAAATAAGTCCAAAAGCAGTGTTATATTGAATATATTTAAATGATGTGTGACGGACTCTGTTTGATGATTTGACCTTCATTATTATATTTGGAATTTAGGTATTTGCTTTCTTGGAAATTAATATTGAATTTTCGTAATTTTTGAGTAATTACTTCAATTTTTACTACTATTATTCTATGCATTGATATGGCCATTCATTGCTTTTCTATACCTAGTTTTAGGAATATTTGTTGGAATAATATAATATAATCGATTGAAAAAAAGAAAAAGAAAAGGTTTTGTTGATTGTGCTCTCCATATCTCGAATTCACTATACAATGAAATGACTAATGATCATAGAGATAGAGTGATTCAGTGAATGATATATTTAATTATTTAATAGTTAAATTATTATGTCATCAATTATATGAACTACTTACTATCTCCCACCATCCCTCTGTATTTACTTTTCATACAACTATTTAAACAATGGAGCAATATCTATTGATTTAATGGTATAGTTAATTATTTAAATAGTAAAACTATTATTATTTCGATTAAATTGAAAGTATAAATTAAAATTATTCTTATAAATTACATACATACGTTTTATATAAAAGTTAATAAACATAATTGTATAGATATATTATATATTAAAAAAAAAAAACTCTTTTTCACATTATTTATATTTATTACTAAAATTATGAAGAAATTCATTTTATACCCAACATTGCTTGCAATTTAATGAATGGTGGATATTGAGTAATGAGAATCTCCCCCCACCACACACCCTTAAGTCATATCTTTTTGCCATGGTTGGAAGTTGGAGCTTGGAATTGATCTATGGAATATTCGGTCTTTACTTTGTTTCTAAATAAGTAAATAGTAATTGAGAAAATATGATTGACTAAGACTAATCACATTTACTTAAGTTTTTGTGAAATACTTACTAATTACTAGTCCAAATGAGAAAGGTAATAGTTGAGAGGTTTAGGCATATTATAATAATTGGGGACATTTTAGTCTTTTAAATGGATTAAGGTTTGAGAGGTGATGGTTGTGTACTGGTCAGTGTATGCAGTATCTACGACTATGTGTAAGTAATCGCGACATATATTTTAGGATTATTTGCTAGAATTATGAAAGTTACTTTAAATCACTTAATTATGCATGTGTTAAAAGAAGAAATATGAAGGGCTACTTCTACACATACTGAGAACTTGGATTAAATTAAAAGCCCAAATTAAGAGCCAGTAAAGAAAAGCCCATAAAACCATTCCAGCGGCCCAATCGAAACCCTAATTTCCCAATGATCAGTATTTAAGTCTATACCTATCGTTCTCAATTCTAACGAATTTTTGTGCGATATATTTAATCTACCTTTAATTTTTATTCTCTTTGCAGTTCGTTTTCACTTATATATCGATCGCCTCTTATTTGAAATTCGTAATGGATTTCGAATCTATATACAAAATTCTGTATGTATATATTGCAGAAGAGGCGAAGATATATACGCAGGGGTTGAGTCGCTTTGCCTCAGCTCAAACCAGGCGTAGTGAATTAAAGATCTGCGAAATCTCATTAATGAATTTTCAATATTTTTAAAATTGATTTCGAAATTGGTTAGAATTTTTTTTTTTTTAATGTTCTTTTTGCAGTTCCAATGATGGCATAATATCTTTGAGACCTGATCGTCTAGTTTGATGACACTCGCAAGCAATTTCTGCTGAGGATGATATACCATTTTAGCTTTTCTTTTTCTTTTTTTATTTAATATTTTTGTTTTAAAAAATGAATTTGGTTGCTTAGTTATATTGGGATGTGGTGTTGGAATAAATTGAAATGATGATCGCACTGGGCTCTGAGCAGTTATTGATGGACAATGCAGCCTAGAAAGCTATATCTGATCTTGAATAATCATTTTTCTAATTTAATCCAATTAATAATTTAATTCTCTCATTTTTTGCTTTGTTTTATTTTATTTTATGATATTATAATTTAAAAAAAAATTGAATTACCATCTATATGAATTCAGGAACAGGAACAGTAGGATATGGGACTGAAAATTGAATACAGGGTGGGGTGAAAGAATTATTATCGGAATGATTGATAACAGTATGAGCATAATCTGGGATTTCCATTCCTGTTACAATGCTCTTCAATTGTCCAAGTACAATGTTTTTGGATTACGGTTCCTAATACATAAGAATTTAAAGACCTTAGTATTCAATAACATAGTCTGAGTTAGAGATGGAACATCCGAGTTTAATTATATGATACTCCATTTGATTAACTGCTTGAATATTTGTATTTTGATTATTAATCGTTCTGAAAATAATAAACGACTTTTGAATACATTAGAGCGTTTGAATTTGAAAATTTAAAATTAAATATTTGAATTTCATACAAAATTGTAAATTCATTTGTTTTTCAAACTCCAAAATAAAAGGTTAAAATTCATATTTCTACTCTTTACAAATTAAAATCTATTGTATTTAAACCCCAAAACAAATACTAAATTAAGTTAATTCACAAAATCCAAATAATCCTAAATCTACAACTTAAACCCAAAACAATGAGCTGAAGCGCTAGGGAAAAAGTAATGAAGTTCCATGGACCGGGGCTAAAATAAATCATGCAAAATGAAAGCAAAAGTACAATTATTACATGCTAAAAATAAGTATTCCAATAATCTTAAGAATTAAGATTAAAATTTGGCCCGGAACAGTTCCAGGCATATCACTGTCAGATGAAAAACATGAAAATAGTTCAATACCGAATAAGATTAGAATGTTTGGCATGAAATAGATCAACATAGTCTATCACGACATCGTAACCAATGACTTTATTTCCACCTTTACCAATCTATAAAACCCTAACATGCAATCAAACTTGTACATATTTGATCAACCTTGTTGTAGTCGATGGATCATCACATAGCAAAATCAGACCCGAACTCACGAGCTACAACAGAGTTCACTAACTAAACACAGTAAAACAATCAATCAGGGTTTGAATTACGGGTTTTGTACCACAATTACAGAATGGCAGTATAGATATACAATTCTTTCAATCTAAGAATGACTTTCAAGAATTTTATATATAAGATTAACTTCTGAAATCTGCCAACTCTGGTTTCTATTTTCCTTTTCTCGTCAAAATTTGCACAGGAGATGAAATCAACGAACAGGCGATGCAAAGAAAATAACTGCAAAATAAACGAAGAAACCAGCTAACAGAATTCCTGCGTAGATATAATTCTGGGAGTAGTGAGTTGGTAATTTGTATTCAATACTACAGCACTTCATCTTCTCCCTTTCGCTAGTCAAAACATGATTCACATACCTGTAAGTTAGACGACACAACAGTCAATAAAAAAAATCTCAACATTGATGATGCAAAAGAAGTAGCTGGAAAACGTACTGCTGAGTGAACATTGCACTTTGAAGAATCTCTGAACTGTTCAAGTTTGCATCTTGTAGTCGGTGATCATATAGTAAAGAAGACAAATCTACCAGCTGCTCCTCGAGGCTCTGAAAAATGAAAATGAAGGGATATCAATGGATGTAAATTACGTACTATAAATGGGCACTTGAACAGTATTTATGAAGAAGCAAAGACTAACATCCAGATATTTTTCTAGCCGTTCGACTAACTCATGTGGGAAAGGCTCTGGCAGGTTGGTTCTCTTCTTGTAAAACTTCTCCAGCCAAAGCTCAGTGCCCGTTTTATTAGTTTTACCTTTCACTGGTTCCCCCAGTGGAGTTTTGAGGTGCTCTGAAGCAAAGGCTTGAACAGCCTGTTAGAAAAAATTGTTATACGTGGACATTTCTTTCAATTATTAAAAAATAATGGCTGCATGATAATGAAATTACCTCTGAGGTGTCCCGAATTCGGTGAAGGGCAGCATCAACACGAGCATATACAGAGTTCCTCTGCAAAATTTAATGGTAAACATTTTAACACTGCTGATTCCTATAGTCTTTACTTAGTATACTCTTGTTCAGAGACAATTTGACACAAATTTCAGTAATAAGAGAGGGCTTACCAGTGCTATATCACGCAGTAATTGACTAATCCTAGAAGTGTTTGAAAATGGTCCAAACGGATGACAACCAGCAGCCAAGAGCCAATTCACCACAGGCCTCTCATGAACATGAGAAGCTTTTTCATACGGCGCACTCAATCCACCCACAACAGATGCTAGCCCAGCCAATATATGTCGCTGAACTTGTGATGGTATAGCATGTCTTCTCTCTAATTCAGAAACGTAACTGCCCAAACAATGAATGAGATGAGGGCAAATTTAAAATATGTTGAAAATCTATAGAGTGGATCACAAAACTCAATATTTTATCTAAATAAAAGGTGGGGAAAACTTAACAGCACGGCCAGCACATTTGAGTTTCCATATTGAACACATTTGAAAAGTTGAATTAATGCATATCGTCATCAAATGCATATCTGCAAATGAAAATTGAAGAACAAACTGTAAAACTTAGAAGTGATGTGCCAATCACACCTGAGAGGTATTTTGTCAGTTTGATGCTCAAGCACAATAACTACATCGTTACTCGTCCATACGAGACTTTCATCTTCCATCATAAGGTGATCATCAACATCAGCCAGTGACAGAACAAAGCTGCAATAGGGAAGATTATCAGTCCTTTGTGATATTAAATAATAATAAAGTCAAAGCGAAGTGTAAACGCCTATATGGAATTATAATGCAGTATCATTCATAAACTAGACAGAGGATAAATTGAGCTTACACTGGAACAACTCTAGTTCCATAAGTTCGGTACAGGTCTCCTTGTTTTTTCTTTTCTGATTTCCTTCTCTTATCTTTTTGACGCCTTGAACCATATGTAGCCCAAATAGGTTTATGCTTGAGGATGGAATCACTAGTTCCATCAGCATCATCCATCCAGGTCTAAAGAAATCGACATCAGGAACAGCCAGATGGACGTATATGAAAAGAAATAATACCATAATAGTGAATTTACACGATCTTCCTTTAAAAAAAAATTGCACGATCTTAGAACAATATGATATGTAGTACAACCAACCTGGCGAAGGTAAAATTTACTCGAAAGGTTTGGGTCAGAAACATCGAGTAAACCTGCTGCAAGCACATCTGCAGATCTTTCCATCTCCTGTAATTATTATAATATATATAAAGGTAATCAAGATCGTCCATATTTTGAAGGAAAATAAAAAACTAAAAACCATTACAAGGTTGCACTAGAAAGTTTAAGGAAATTTATATGTACATCAGACTAGGGGTAAACCATTTCAGGTTTCAATATATTATCAATAATTTAATCCAATTAGCAGTACACTAATATTCATTTAGAAAGTCGAAGTTAGCTGAAATCAGAAGAACCTACTTCTTTAAGAATAGCCCCATCTAGATATGTCTTTGTATGAACATGAAAACGTCCATCCTTCTTGGTTTCTTGAAGGGAATGACCCCTCATCGCTTTTGATACAGCAATGGACAGCTTTTCGTGGCGATGTAGTCCATGTGAACCTCCAACAATTACAACTTCCTGCCCTTGGTGAACCATCTTCTTAACCTGAACGTAGACAAGCAACACAAGAACTATGAGATTGCAATGGTGTAGATGCAAATTGAACACAACAACACAGTTATTCAATTTTATAGTGATTTGTGAACCTATCCTAACCATGATTCAAACAAGAAACCACTAAGCATGAATAGGAATTGCGGAACTCCCACCTCTGACTCAATTGCTTCAACATCAATACTGTAATTGTGGCCTTTCACCATGATATTGTACCTATTATGATTCTGAAGGACAATGATTGGTACGAGTAATCTAGTAGTCATATCAACAGTTTCATACCTGGTCCATAGAAGATAAAAATTCTCAGTGGATAAAGGGGATACACTTATTAAACCACCCAAATCAAAGACAGTTAAAGCAACATCTTACAATTAACAAGGACATGTTAGAAAGCTGGAAGTAATGTTGCAGAAAATGAATGTCAGTGACTCAAGATATGAGGAAGGAAATCAATGGCATGTGGCGAACGCAACCAGGTTTTCCTGGTGCAATGCCATATTTAACAGTGTACTAAGGATGTAAATTACACTTGGAGTGAGTAATTGATAAAAGATTCTGATCAAGTTGGAGTCGCTTGGGATATGGTAAATTAATGATAAGGTAATCAAGAGTGCGTAGACACCACTTAAAGGATAAGAAGACCATACATGTTCATATCTTTCTAAAGATGAATAGGGATAGTTAGACATACACTTTATGAACTTCAAACAAATCAACTGAAATGAAATAGTAGTGCATTCACTCTTGTATTCATGATAAAAACTATAAGGATTGAGGTGGACAAGCACAAGAATTCCACTTGGCATATAACAACATATCTATTGTCCAATCAAATAGTGTATAAGAAGCACACCTAACATCGGGGGCCATAACATGCTCAACTGTGGTTGCGATCGCAGCACCTAATTGCCCAACAAAAATATCATGCGTAGACTGCTCATTAACAGCACCTGATCGAGGAAACAACACATTCTGCAATCGAGGTAACGTTCTAGAATTGGCACTTCCTTCTTCAGTTTCAATCTTTCCATAAGTACAAGGTCCAGCAGACAGATCAATCACAACAAATCTGGAACATGATCAAGGAACATCAGAAGTTAAGGAAATAAAAAAACATAAGTAACTAGACGATACAGCAATATGATTATTCTGGAAAAACACAAAAAATACTACTCCGTAAAATTGACTTGACACTATATTTTATTTGAGCCATAACCCTGAAAAATGTTGTGTCAAATAAACTGAGTTGCGATTGATGCATAAACCTGAACACACTATACCTTCCTGATCCAAGCCAAACCTGAGATGCACCTCCTCCATCATACCGGTAACGATATATGTAATCCCCCTCTTGTTTCTTCATATCCTCTTCATTAAGATGCGGGATTCTACCATCCATTAAACTATCAAGATCGAGCTCCTTGTTTCTAGGATCTATCCTTATCTGTACATAAATCAATATAATAACTAGCACTCAGTTATGAAGAATTTATTTTAAAAACAGGAATCATAAAAGAAGTGGCATTCATTAACTTCTGCCTTTAAAATTGCACAGATATACAAAGATTCAGGTAACTGACCTTATCAAAGTTAACCACAAAAATAGCAGTTGGCTTAGGTCTGTCCATTTCTTCAACAGGGTATCCCCTATTTTCTAAGTCAAACAGGAAAGAGTAGAGCTTCTCAAATTCTGGTTCAACAGTTGTTGCTTCCACCTCAAACAAAGGAACTTCCCTTCCAAAGTCTGCCTGTTAGCTATAAAGTTAACCAAACTCTCAAATAAATTCCAGAGAACAAAAACTCTCAGAGAGAGCCAGAATATGCATATGGTGTCACCTCTCTTGCATTGCCAGCTGGAACCATGGCTGCTTTCAGTGATTTCTCCAAAGCAATTAGTTCTGGCTGTCCAGACTGCAATAAAAGCATAAAAATCATTGCTATATTTTCCAAAAGGAGGGCTTTCTTTGCCCTTAATGAAATTTGCTCATATCTACATCCTGTGTTCATGTTGATTTAAATTTTTCGTGTCGCAGTATAATAGGCATTTTCTAACGGAATTACATTCATTAAAGTCAAAGCAGCGTCAAGTGCTGATAAATTATCCACCAGGAAGGCAATTCTTTGAACAACCTGCCAATACTTTGAACAGTCCAAAACATTGATTTCTCTAGAGGTAATTGAATATAAAAATAGAGAATGCATATATAAAGAGAAGTGCAGGCTGATAGTCAGCATTATTAGCACAAAATTCTACAATCTCCATTTGATGGGGTTCTATGTTATAAAACAGCAACATAATGACCCAAGTCATAAATATATATAATATAAAAAAATCTACCATGAAGGCAAAAAACATCAAACACAAATGGTACTCAGCTACAAGGCAAAACTGAAGCTTACCGGGAATACATTAAACACTACATGATGCTCAATATCAAGGGGCTGGCCAGTCTCTAAGCATGAAGGTCTGTGAGTCGGAAAGCTAACTTTCAATAATTCCTCCAACTTTCGAGAATCTACACTATACCTGTAGCCTCCATCACCACTGAAGCCAATAAGGACCACATTAACTTCAAGAGGGACTTGAAATGGAACCTGTAAAGAAACTAAAGATGTAAGGGAATATGAAATCAAAACCAGAACTCAAATAGCTTCAGAACATAACCATTTTTTCCATTAGCCATCACTGAACAAGATGACAAAACTGGGTTAGATTTATATGCTGATTATTATATCCTAGCAACACATGGTATCCCCTGCAACAAGAAGAACATATGACAACTGGAACAAACATGCGATAATTTATACCCATGTAGTATTCATAGCAAAAGGAGATGATCAGAATTCCTTGAATTATTTATATTGCCAAATGATGAACGTATCATTTCTCAATTTATCCTAACAAACAAAACATCACAAATTAGAAAGCTCCTAAACCATTCACTTTTCACAAGAATTGTTAAATCAAACAAAACATCCATCAGCCTATAGATATCAATTAAAAAAGAAGAAAAAAAAATCCAAAACTAAACTGAATCTATAAAAGAGTTGGAATCACACCATCCAGAAAATTTTGACCTTCTAAATATCGAGAAGTTCAAATTCATTGAAAGCACAAAAACAAGAGCAGGTGCGGTTGTCAAACAAAGCCATAAAGCAATGAATTCAAGAATGCCAGTCCAGCTCACAAATTGTACCGCTAAACAAAATAACCATACGTATAATTCATCATTTCAGTTAAGCTACGAAAAAAGATGCTGGCAGTCTATATTCATAACTGGTATCGGATTACTCTGCAAATCGAAAATTACTGTAGCCGTATAACAAACTTGTAACACCAGAAAAGATATAAGCTATCCATCAAAACTCCACAACAAACACTATTACGAGAAATTTAATAATTAAAGCATACAGAATCACACGCAAGCTCAAGCAGTGCGATGCATTTCATCTACAACAAACACACACACACAAGTTAACTGCGTGATTCGTACCTCAGCGCGAGAGTGCAGCATCTGACGCAAATCAGATCGAACGGAATCCTTGATATCTTGAAATGCCCCGTGGTGCCAAGTCGGATGCCCTGGGTCTCTACGATACACCTGTGGCGCCGATTCTACCCATATCAAGCTCAGCAAAAATCCTACCAAATAATAGAAGATTTTAATCCGCTTCATGCTTCTCAGATAATTGAAAGATCGAATCAATGACCTCGAATATAAACAGATTAAGAGTAATAAATTCAACCAAAATTTTATTTTAATCTTTGAATTTCATAGCTTCCTCTCAACTTTTCTTAAGCTCAACTCTCACCAAGTTCTCACTTCTCATTTGGAGAAATCGATTGACTAAATGAGATGAATTCCACTGTTTTGGGCTTCGTGTGGGCCAATCTAAGCAATGGAATTGTTTTGATGGACTTAAGGCCCATAATAAATCTGGGCTTTTAATCCCGATTGGCCCATGGCCTTAGGGGATTTCTTCCATTGGAACATATGTTTTAATTGTTATAATATTAATTAAAGAAAAGATAACAGCAGAATAAAAAAGAGAAGAGAGAAGAAAGAGAAGAGAGAGAATAGCCAGGAAAAAGAGAGAGATATAGAGAGTTTTTTCATTCTCATTCATAAATTGTTCATACACAACGTATATACTACTCAACTCCCTATATAAGTGGAGATTAGGTCGTTCAATTAGTAATGGCCACATCACTTTCATTATATTACAACACTCCCCCTTGGATATTTTCCCGTCATATTCATACCTCGTTAAAAACCTCGCCAGAAAATCCTGTGGAAAAAACTAGTCGAGAAAAAGAGTACATATCTTATGATTTCCATGTGTTATAATAGCTACCTCGTTAAAAACCTTCAACTAAGAAAACCCAATGGGAAAAAAACTTAGTTAAGGAAAAAGAGTATAGATTGATCTTCAGGACTCAATCTTCAGGATTGCTAAAATTTATCGTTCTTCTTAAACATGATAATTTAGTCTGTCTCATTAAAAACTTTTTAACTAAGAAAACCTCGTGGGAAAAACTTAGTTAAGGAAAAAAGAGTGCATCATTGATTTTCAGAATTTAATCTTCAAGATTGTTTAGAAGTTGTCGCTTCCCTGAAACAATAATTTAATCTTTCTCATTAAAAACCTTGTAACTAAGAAAACATCGTGGGAAAATTTTAGTTAAGGAAAAAAGAGAGCAACATTGGTCTTCGAGACTCAATCTTCAGGATTGTTTAGAAGTCATCGCTTCCCTTAAACACAATAATCTAATTTGTTTCATTAAAAACCTTCAACTAAGAAAACCTCATGGGAAAAAGCTTAGTTAAGGAAAAAGAGTACATAATTGGTCTTCAAGACTCAATCATCAGGATTGTTTACCTGATCGCAATAATCTAGTATGTCTCATTAAAAACCTTTAACTAAGAAAATCTCGCGGGAAAAAGTTTAGTTAAGGAAAAAAGAGTACAGACCTTATGATTTTTGACGTGTTAGCATCAGTTGCCTCATCAAAAACCTTAAAGCTAAGAAAACCCAGTGAGAAAAAATTTAGTTAAGGAAAAATAGTACAACCATTGGTCTTCAGGGCCTAATCTTCTAAATTGTGTGAAATTATTACTCCCCCTGAAAACAACGTTATTTTGAAACATAACTACTGATCTTCAGGATCTAAAATTTTTGAATTTATTTGAACTCATCATTCTCCCTAAAGGCATCAGTCTTATGGGTCTACATAATATGATACTTCGAGTATAATTTTCAAACATATAAGTTGGGGGTAAGTAAATAAATAATAAATCATTTGAATTATTACATGAGTAAAAACTCTTTGTGTAATATTCCATCACTCTTCAGGAACTCATATGAATGAAATAAATTTATTATATTTCTTCATCTATAAATTGCTTATATTTTATACAACGCATAATTTATTATCTCATAAAAGATTACAAGGGTATATACAAATCATTATGCGATATAGACTACAAATACTTTATATCATCCATCATAACAATACACCAATCTTAATTTTAACATAATGGGGATCGAATCATAATTAGTATTCGATTAATATGCATGCCAATGTGTCATTGGTTTCTTATAATTAAACCAATATATTTTGTATCAAAGTGATACATGAGGATATATTCAAGTTTAACTAAATGTCTCCTTATCAGATAATCATATAAATCTTACTAGCATGATTATCATAAATGCATATCGGGCCTGACAATTATGAAGAAAAACAAGTGCTTTAAAAAGCACTAAATGTGAGACTTCTGGTCCAAAATATCCTCATTATATAGTTCAAGCATTCAAACGTTTATTTTCCACTCCAGGGGATTAAACAATAATTGACTTACAAAATTGAATGAGATTAATAAAAATTATATATAAAATCATCATCAAGTAGATTAACTGGTGTTTAAAATTGTTCCTTGTGAATTCTCAACCTACTGGTTGAGATGATACTTTGGTTTATCAAAATCTTTAATTCTGAAAAATCCGTCATTCGGCATGAGTAAACTTTTACTCCTACAAATTTCTTATGTGTTGCAATCTTGAACCACAAATATAAATATAGGTAGTATTCCTTCTTCAAGAGAAAACATCCAATTAAAATGTAGTATATTCACATAGTTTGTAATAGGTCGTAATGATTTATATCCATCAGAGATTTCATATATCCATCACGAGTTTAACATCTTGTGACCTATTAACTGCATGCCTAAATTTATTGCAACTGTCATATAATTAAGTAGCGAAACGTTATATAATGACTTTATAATGGGAGGATATTCATCATCAATTAATTTTGAGTCTCTGCAAGAACTCTTTCACTTTAATCTCGTTTTATTTTCACCACTTCACTCTTTGCACGTTCTTCTGGGATAAATATTTATATTCATTGACATACATTTCTAGTATTTAAGGATAAATTCTTCACGAGTAAAGCTCTATTTCAATTGTCCCTTTCTGTCTTACTCATTCTGAGTGCTTCTTGCACTTTGTCATTTCTTATAGACACTGGATCCAGATTTTTAAGACAAAAAGAATAATTAAATAGATAAATGTGTTGTCGACAACTTCGATAATACAATAAATGTATTTCTCCCAATGATTATAATAACTCTATATTTATTTAACTAGATCCTCGTTATTTCCCAAACGTTTGGATCTAGCCATTTCTCATTCCCAGTATTTTAATTATTTGGTGCACGTGTAATTTACTGGGTATTTATCTTCTGGACAAATTTATTTGAAAGTGTTCTTGTTTTCAAACAAACTCTCTAACTTATTTTGGAAGTGACTATTTGTGAATTTTATTTTCCGCGGACTTTTGATTTTTCATATTTATTAAACCTTTCACGCTTCAGGAGTTGAAAATTATTAGTAAAATGATGTCCTTGGGGAACTCCACTTCTAGTGGTGAATCGGTAATAAGTATTTGGGACTTAGTCACTTTTTATGATAATTTGACAGTTTATTTTCTAAGTAAATTAATTATCTACTGAACTTTTGATTCAATTTGTCTAGTGTAAGATAATGAAGATGCTTTTACATTATGAAATTTCTCGGCATTTCTATTGAATATTGGGCTTTTATCTCCCCCTAATGTCGTGAAATAGTCTTCATTTAGTGCAGTTAGCGTACTTAAAAAAAAAAAAAAAAAATATATATATATATATATATTGATCCCCTATTTGGGCTTTATTATTTATTTAAGAATAGACTGATTTATCATTAAATGCCCATTAGGTACGTTGTTGTGGTGATATATTTACAAAATGTAAACTACACACTTTAATATATAGTTGCATATGGGAAATGTGAAGGCTTATGGCCTTGATTAAGCACTAATTATAAGGGGGTATTATGTGATAATGAAATGCAGAAGCTAAATTTGAATTTAATTATTTTATATTCCCCAATAAGCAAAATAATTGTTGGAATCTTTATAATAAATTATTCACTGAGTGTGAACATAAAAAAAATATGATGTTCCACTTATATGATGTATGTATTTCAAGATTATTTCAATTGACTTCAATTGAATAGTCAAAATTTGAGCTCTCATATTTTCAGTGATATCATTGTAAAAGGACTTATTCTTAGTCCAATTTGTGGATACATCAATAAAATTTAACTTTGATCATAACAATTAAAAAATTCAACCAATATTTATCTTTAAATCTCTTGAACATATTAAGAGATTTAATTCCAACTTTAGTATATGAATGTCATAAAAAATTTCGTTCAAGCAAGTTTCACAGATTTATCCATGTGAAATAAAGAGGGAATAATATCATTTCATATTCCATGATTAAAAATGAACATCTGGCTCATCTTTCTTGCCCAAATAACCCAATTTCTCATGCCACAATTTATGTATTTTTTGGTCTGATAACTTTAAAGTCATTGCAACATGTAAATAATTTAACAAATACAACCATTTTATTAAATGTGACACTATTTCATGAAAGGAGAAAAAAATTGTTACTTTAAGATATCTTATAAATTAAGATCACACTTAATCATCTTCATAATTTACGAGCTCAAAGTCCAAAAGATCTTGCACCATAGCTCAATGGTTATGTCATGTGATCTTGCAGATAAAATCGTGGGTTCAAACCCTATAACTCATATTAGTTATAGTTAAAAAAAAAATCTTTGCTTCAGGCAAATTCATATGATCATATGATTCACCATTGATACATTTTCTTTTTTCATTATTTTGTATCTAATGATATCAACCAAATGTTTTGTTATACAACATACATGAGACCAATGATAATTATATTCATATTTATAGCAATTATGCTTCTGGAGAATTGTTAATTGTTGAATAAAATTTGTGTTTTAAGCTTGAATTTTGTTTCATTCATTCTATAAATTGTGGGTAATTATTGTAATGTCTTTAACTTCAACGATCTGCTAGAGCTAATTTGAATGATCTCAACCACCTCGATAGATTAATTTTAATTATTCGACTACAACCTCTTGTTTATCATAAAAAAAATACAACATACTTCAGGCACTAGTTTGAACCATAGTATTTCATTATGAGTAAATTATGTTTTTCTGCTAGTAATAATGCAGAAAGAAACTTTAAATACTTTTTGTATTGTAAAATGGAGTAATATTTGTAACTGATTTAAAATTTTAGAATCAAAAAATCCAGTCAATCATATTGAGTCTGATGGAAAATTATCACAGTTTGTTAACGATCCTTCAAAGTGTCATTTATTAAATGAATCATTTCTCAACAAATATTCATTGTTAGATATTATAAAGAAACATATTATTGATTATGTCTTTTGGACATTGATTCATTTAAAATTTTGAATAATAATTCAAAAAGTAAGGTTGTTAATATTAGACCCACATTAAGTATTTTTGTCATCATTGGTGAGCTCACCAAATTTTCTCTTTATTAATGTCAAATATTTTCACAAAAATACCACCATCGAAATATATGTTTTAATGCCCCCTTTCCCCTTATTACTTTCGAGTTAATTTATTTTATATTTTGAGCCAAGCCAATAGAAAGAGCCAATATTATTTAATTATTAAATTGTTTGCAAGTTATATTTCAAGGAATTACGAGGTAACTTACAACCAAATTATGATCAAATTGGATAATAATTTTTTTTATTTTTTTTATTATATCTCCAATTCATTTGACATAAACAACTCATATAACCATTAGATCATCTTACAGTGAAATTATTTTATATTTTTTAATTAATTATAATTTTTTATAAAATATTATCACTTTTTATTTATACTATGAATTATTTATAAAATAATATTATTATATTTTATTAATTGAATATCACTTTTTTATTATAAAAATTATTTTTATAAATATCACATAAATCAATTAAGTGAAATGGTCTCAAAAGAAGACTTTACCTTCTAATAAAGGTTGTTAAAATAGTTCTCTTTCCAAGAGAGTCTACTCTCCTATAAACCCCCTATGGCCCTATACTCTAGTTTTTAAATTATTTACAAAACCCAATTTACTCTACACTCTAATTTTATAATTATTTTTACTACATGAATATTAAAAAAAATCACTCCTCGAGAAATATTATTAATCTCAACAAAAATATAAAAAAATATAATTTATTAAAATTTGATGAATAATATTTTTTAGAGTCACTCTGTTTTGAGACGGGTTTTTTGTGAGACGGTTATGAGACGGGTCGATCCATTACTAAAGTATGCTTATTATATAGATAAAATATGTTTATAAGTAGTTAAAGGATGTCAATAATAAATCATATTATAACACCATAGAATCATATTTTAATTCATTATTTATCATACTTTAGAAAACATACTTTAACAATCATTAAACATATTTTATCTATATATTAGACATATTTTAATACGTCTCATACATGTAGCGTCTCACAAGAAAGTTTGTCTATTTTTTATTTAAAAGTGTAATGGTTTGTTATTTTAAAAATAAAAATAAAATTTATATGTAATAAAAAGTAATTTTAGTAAAATCAGGATGAAGTTAAATCCAATTCATATACTCCGTGTTTGTCTTCTTTCATAAATGCTCCCCTAATTTATATTCTTTGAAATTAAACATTTACATTCATTTTAATTTAATTTACAATTATTATATTAGGAGGCACATAGAAGTTTCTAAGTATATTAAATTTGTGTGAAGTAAAAAACTTTATTAATTGAGCTAATATTCAGGGAGTTCTAGAACAATGGATGTTTATATGATTTATTGTGGCCACATTTCTTTTATCTAATTTTGCAAAAATATAGTACTCCATATTATTTATAGAATATGACTGGTGGATCCATTATTAAAATATATTTATTAGTAGTTAAGGTATATTTATAAAGAATCATATTATAGCACTTAAATTATATTTCAATGTATTTTTTATCATACTTTAAAAAATATACACTTTAACGTACATTTAACGTGTTTCAAAGCCTTTCTTACATAAACACAAGGTCTCAAATGAGACTTTTTTATTATTTAATATTGCATTTAAATATTTGAGACTTTTTTATTATTTAATATTGTATTTAAATAATTAAATAGGACCATAAATGACTAGTTGTGGCCATGTACAATTGCCCACTTATGCAAGCTAAATATGTGTGGCATATGCGATTTCTTCTATGCATCATAAAACCATTAATATTAATAGGAAATTGATATTCATTATTTAATACTATACTTAAGTTTAGGGTTTAGAGTTGGTTGGCCAACAATAAAATAGGGTGTATATCTATCTGCATATTGTCTAATGTCTAGAGTTGTTCTCTTGTACTATAAAAAAGTATTTTAAATATATTATATTTTATTATAATGTTTATTTTAATTAATAAATACTCAATTGAAATAAAGAGTATCAATATAATAATATTTTATTAATTAAGAAAATTCAAATTTCAATTGTAAAAATCAGAGATATTATTTTTTAATTCTAATATATAATCAATTTAATTTGGAAGTTCAATTATTTATTTTTTAAATTCTTTTTCTCAATGGCTAGCTTTGAAAGGAACTTATGGATCCACGTAACTATAGGTTAGAAACACGTGGACATAATATTTTAGAAGCAAGGATACTGGTTGTGGTCTTATTATAGAAGTTCCTAGAAATTTTGATGACCCCTTAAGTTTGGCCTATTTAATAAGTTCAATAGACTAATGATTTTTCGTTAAATAAATAAATAATGATCCCATTTTCTATAAGCGATTTACTTATTAAAGAACCCCAAGTCATCAAATTTACTATTATCGTGTGTGTATATTTTTTTTTATCTCGTACTACACGGATTAATTAGTATACTTTATTTTAGATTAATAAAATAAATTAATTTAAATATGTTTTATTATTATTATGGGCAAAATATTTATGTTGATTAAATACTTTAGTTAAATTATTAATTTATATAATTGTTTGTGTTTTCTTTTTGCCTGTGTGTTACATGATATTCATTATTTCTTAAGATATAATTCGATTAAAGTTTTTTTCCTATTGAAGAATCGATTCTTTAGATGTAACTCGATTCAAGAATACTTGAATCGATCATCTTACTATTCAAGAATACTTGAATCGATCATCTTACTATTGAAAAATCAATTTTTAAAATGTAAATCTATTCAAGAATACTTGAATCAATTCTCTTTTTCTTGAAGAATCAATTTTTAAAACGTAAATCTATTCAAGAATACTTGAATCGATTCTCTTTATCTTGAAGAATCGATTCCTAAGAGGTAAAATGATTCAAGCCTACTTGAATCAGTTCTCTTCCTCTTATCAGTTATCTTCCTCTTGAAGAATACTTGAATCGATTTCGAATCTCTACTTGATTTTCTCTAGCGAAATAAATTTTTATACTTTCATAAATCAATTCTCTAGAGGAACCTGAAAAAAGTTCATATTCCTCTTGGAGAATCGAATGAGAGTATTTAGAATAAATAACCAAGAAGTCTTATTTATAGGTGGGGTGAGAGAGAATATTACATATAATATTCTTTTTTCCCTTTATATATATTATTTAATTTGACATTAATTAATTTATTACATTAAAAGATTTAGTAATTAATTAATAATTTTCAAATAAATAAATAAAATATAAAAAAATTTAATCACATTAAAAATAAGAAACACATTATTTAAAAAAGAAAATATTAAATGAGAAAATTAATTAAAACTAAATAAGGAAAATATTAAAAAAATATTAAAAATTTCAAAAAATTGAGAAAATTATATGTCATATTGGAGCGCTCTGGAGACGACACGTCAGCAATAAAAGTTTCTGCTATAGTATACTTAAGATTAAGATAAATAGTATAATATTTATGTTAAATAAATATTTTTATAAATATTATTATTTTTTAGTTGAAGCTTTATGGTAATTAAAAAAAATTAGAGTAATTAATTTTTAAATGTTGTCTTATAATAAAATGAAAGGAGTGTAATTTATTTATTTATTTTAAACGGTGGATCTATTTTTTATTCAATATATTATAATATTTAGATAATTATTTTCTTGAAATAATTAATCGAATAAAGACTTATCAGATATTTTGTAGATAAGAATAAATATTTTGAGATATAATATTGATATAATAATACATGTTAATATATAATAATAAAATATAAAAATAGAAAGATTATATATATAATATTAAAATAAAAAATATAAAAATATACAACGATTAACCACATCGCGACACATCATATTTTTAAAAGTTATTTATAATAGCGTATTCTCAATTAGTATATATATATATATATATATATATATATATATATATATATATATATATATATATATATATATATACTAAAGGAGAATTTAATTTTGATGAGGTGTCATCTCCACAAATTTTCTCAATTATTTTAATTATTAATTAATATAGATAATTACATATATTTATTTTAAGATTTGAATATAATTGTAATCAAATCAAAATTAATTATTAATTAAAATTTAATGTAGATAAATACATATTTTATTTAAATATTTGAATATATATGTGATAAAATAAAAATAAAATCATATTTAAAAACATAAAAAAAAAATATTTTTTCACCTATAAATATGACTCTTATTCTTGCTTCATACACACATAAACTATTCTACTAAAGCTTTCTTCAGGTTAGTATTCAATCTTTTATTTACTTTATTTAAGTTTAAATTTCTTTCAATTAATTTTGTTATATTTTATTTTAATTTCTATTTATTCCTACATATTTATTTCTTTTGAATTAATTTCTTTATAAATTATTTTTTTAATTAGCTTTTGACATTGTTATAATTTTATCGTTAACTTTCATATTTAACCCTTCCTTTATTCTTACTTCACACCATAGAAACCATTCTCCTGAAGCTTTTTTCAGGTTAGTATTTAATTATTTATTTATTTTATTTAAATTTTTTTAATTATTTTTTTATATTTTATTTAAATTTCTTTTCATTCATGCATATCTATTTCTTCTGAATTCTTTATACTTGATGCCAAATTTATATGAACTATATTATTTAGTTTATTTTTTTATTAATTTCGTTAATATCTTTAATATTTTTACTAATACTGATTGACTTTATTTATTTTTATTTCCTTTTACATTGTTATAATTTTGTCATTATCTTTCATATTCAACTCTTTTATATATATATATATATATATATATATATATATATCAATCATAATTTTTCTATTTTTTTTAAATAATTTTTATTATCAACGCATTTGTTATATTTATTTATTTTATTTCATTTAATTAAATATTAATTTTGTTACATAGAGATAATTTGATGAGGCGTCGTCTTTAAAATTTCTCGCTTTTTATTAATACAAAATATTAAATTTATATTAGGATGATTTTGGGGGTGGGTTAATTGATTTTATTTTAGGGTATAACAATTTACTTAATATATATATTAATTTTGTTACATAGAGTTAATATGATGAGGTGTGTATATAAAAAATTTCACTTTTTTTAATTCATAATATTAAATGTATATTAGGGTGATTTTGGGGTGCGTTAATTGATTTATTTTAGAGTACAATAGGCAGTTATTTTTTTTTAAAAGTTTTAATTATTAAATTTAATTTAGTTGGTAGCGAAGATTAAATTAAAATTTAATCTAATAATTAAGATTGTTAGATGTGCATGCCCCAATTGCACCTTAATTGGACTCTTCTTTTTGATATATTATTATAAAGATATATATTTTTAATAAGATTTAACTTATTTAAATATATGAAATTATATATTTATCTTAAAATTGAAATATATCATCATATTATTCTATTAATATAGAATAATATGATTATATTAGTAACTGTTTAGTGGTCTATTTATTAAAAATTAATATTTTATTATTACACAAACTAAAATAGTAATTCAAATACATTAAATCGAAATAAAGAGAATATTATAGATCAAAAGGTAAATCACTTGCATGGTGCATAAATCAAAATTTTACACTTAAAAGCAAAAATTATATTAAATTATAAAAATAAATATATTAAATTTAAATTATTATTTTTAATTATAATTTTACATTCCGTGTAATACGCGGGATTTGTACTAGTATATATATATATATATATATATATATATATATATATATATATATATATATATATATATATTTCACTATACATATTTTCAGGTATTTTCAGGTAAGTGGGTGGAGATATTTCACTACAAAAAAATATTTTTTAGCAACCGAATTTATCAACGGAATTCAATCCGTTGGTAATTACCAATGGATTAGCAACAAAAATGAATGTCAACGGATTTATTCTCTATTTTAGCAACGTAATTCAATCCGTTGCTAATTACCAACGGATTACCAAGGGAATTATTATATAAATTACCAACGGAATTATTTACCAACGAAATTGATTTTTCGTTGCAAAAAAATTATCAAACACCACTTTATCAACAGATTCCGTTGCTAATTGTTGGTAAGTCAATTTAACAATAAAATTAAAGCTTTTACCAACGAAATATTCTGTTGGTAAAAAAAGTTATTTTTAGTATTTTTTTTACTCTTTAAATGTCTAATGTTATTTTCTTAAAAAATAGTTATAACTTATGATATAAAAAGTTATCATACTGTGTTGTAAACAGCAACCATTAAAAAAAACATCATATATACTATAGTCTATAATTAAGTAGCTTATAATTGTATATCTCTGTACATTTATTTATACAAATTTAGTATCCTCGAATATTTAGTATTACTATTATTTTCTTGCTCGGATAAAATATTATAAAATCAATGAATAATTCAAAATTTGAACTTTTCAATATTTTAGCAAGTTTTTTTTTTCATATTCAAATTAAGAATGATTTTGAGATGCACGAGTTAATAGATTTAAAATAGTGTTAAGAAAATTAATTATTTAAATTAATTGAATGATGATAATTAAATTAAAATTTAATTTAATGATTAAGATTTTTTTTAGGTACCGATATTCATATCCCAATTCCATTTACACTTTAGTTACAATCTAAAATTAATTGATTTCTCGTGACCGACCAAAGTAAATTAGAATATCATTGAAACCGCGTTTGTGGCTTTCTCTACACCGGCCAACTACCTTTTAGCCCAATAACTGAACGACGCGTGTAGGATAACAGAATGGGTCCCACCAGGATCTTAACTGTTTTCCTAAAGTCTCTTGAATCTTTGAAATTCTTTGGATTTTCATTTTCCACTTAATTTCCTCCAAATGGATTAGGTTTAAAGCAAATCACTTTAATTTAACCATATCCTTGGTTAGGTGATTTTTTTATTATTATATTTTTTTGTCTTAATCTCCATTTGTTTCTTACCTCGTATGTTTGAAAAATAACTGTTGTAAAAAACTTTTATGAAATTGTCGCATACAAGAACTTATATAAAAAAAAATAAAAAATAATAATTTTTATAATGAAAAGTAATATTAAAATGATTATTATATTATTTCGAACAATATAGAGATCATGTGCTTGGAAAATGGATTTTATTACAAAAGCAACTAATTATATAGATCAAATGTTGAACTGATAAAAAAAATCAACGGATCATAATTCTCCATCAACTATGTGAGTACTATCATACCATGCCCATAATCAATTGATTGAGGGGGCCACTCCACTACACTGTCTGTCACCACTATTAGTTAACAAATGTAACACTCTAGACACCCATTTTTATCTATAAATTATCCATTTCCCCAACTTGTTTCTCCATCAACTTCTAGATTTCTTCATTAAATTCTCAAACCAACTTTCATCCACTATTCATCTCCATTCTTCATAGGAATTAACAAACTTTGATTCTTTCTCCTTTTCAACAGATATCTATATTTCAAGATTTCACACCTTGTCCATGGCACCTCCTAGTTTGTTTCTTGAAAAAATTTCCAGCTATTTTCAGAGAGAGAAAGCTCCATCTTCCAGCAGGTTTTCTCTGTCTTCTGACAGGGAGATTTCTGTAGATGGAGTCACACTTCTATCTGAAGTTCCAAACAACATAACTCTGTCAAGCTTCTCATCTCTTCCTCATTCATCAAAGACTGATTCTCCACCTCCTGAAAACATCCTTAAATCAGTCGAATCGAATGCTGAAAACGGTGTTTTTTTAGGCCTTTCTGTGAAGAACCCTGATCACAGAATCCTTAACTCTATTGGAAAGTTCAGTAAAAGGAAGTTCCTAAGTATCTTTCGATTCAAAACATGGTGGTCCACCATGTGGATCGGTTTGAGCTCCTCTGATCTTCAAATGGAGACTCAGCTCATTCTCTTACAACTCACGGAGCTGAAATCCTATGTCCTAATCCTCCCTCTGATCGAAGGAAGCTTTAGATCAGCAATCCATCCAGGATCCAATGGCGAAGCCATGCTCTGCATCGAGAGTGGCTCGACTAAAGTGAAGGCGAACGCCTTCACTTCCTGCGCGTATTTCCACGTGGGAAACAACCCTTATGACCTCATGAGAGACGCCATGGCTGCTGTTCGTGTTCATTTGGGGACATTCAAGTTGTTGCAAGAGAAAACTCCACCAAAGATTGTGGACAGATTCGGTTGGTGTACATGGGATGCTTTCTATCTCACAGTTGAGCCTGTTGGTGTGTGGCATGGAGTGAAAAGCTTGTCTGAAAATGGGGTCCCGCCGAAGTTCTTGATCATAGACGATGGATGGCAGAGCATCAACATGGATCATGAGGACCCGTTTCAAGATTCAAAAGACTTAACCGGATTAGGGTCACAGATGCTCTGCAGACTGTATAGATTCAAAGAAAATGACAAGTTTGCAAAGTACCAAGCTGGTACGATGTTAAGTCCAGATGCACCAACGTTTGATCAAGAAAAGCATGACAAGATGTTCAGGGAGATGATTGAACTAGCTGAGAAAAAGAAAGCCTTAAAAAACGATGACCCCACCCTACCCGAGGCGACCATCATTGAGTACCTGAACACAAAAGAGGGAGTCGAAAAGGGAGGATTGAAGGCTCTGATAAGCGATCTAAAGAAAGAGTTTCCGAGTTTAGACGATGTGTATGTATGGCATGCTTTATGTGGAGCATGGGGTGGAGTAAGGCCAGGAGCTACTCATTTGAACAGCAAGGTGACAAAGGCAAAAGCAACTGAGGGCTTGTCCAAAACTATGTATGATTTGGCAGTTTTGATGATTGAAAAAGGCGGAATTGGGCTCGTTGATCCATGCGAAGCACATGAGTTCTACGAAGCAATGCATTCGTATCTTGCAGATGCCGGGGTTAGTGGGGTGAAAGTGGATGTCATTCATGTAAGTCTAGTCAATTTCAGTCTGTATTTCATTTCATCAGTATATGTCTCATTCTTAATTATCTCGATTTCATTTGCTTGTGTTAGACGTTGGAGTATGTGAGTGAGGATCATGGTGGCAGAGTAAACCTTGCCAAGACATACTATGATGGTCTAACCAAGTCCCTTAGGAAAAATTTCAGTGGAACAGGGCTTATTGCTAGCATGGAGCAATGCAATGATTTTTTCTTCCTAGCTACAAACCAAATATCCATGGCTAGAGTTGGTAACACCCTTTTTTCCTGATTTTAAGTTTTTAGACGAGATGATCATTTAACATATAGCTCTGACGAGCTTTACACATACAGGTGATGACTTCTGGTTTGAGGACCCTAATGGTGACCCTATGGGAGTTTATTGGCTACAAGGTGTACATATGATCCACTGTAGTTACAACAGCTTATGGCAAGGCCAATTCATTCAGCCAGATTGGGATATGTTTCAATCAGACCATCTTTGTGCTGAGTTCCATGCTGCATCACGGGCCATCTGCGGGGGCCCAGTTTATGTAAGTGATAAAGTTGGTAGACATAATATTGATCTTCTGAGGAAACTAGTGATGCCTGATGGAACCATACTCAGATGCCAGCATTATGCTCTTCCAACCAGGGATTGTCTCTTTGAGAACCCTCTCTTTGATGGGAAAACATTGCTAAAACTTTGGAACCTTAACAAGGTATTGACAACAATTCTCCATTAATTTTTTCAAGAAAATGCTCTATTGAGTTTTAACCATTCAGGACATTTTTCAGTCTTACCTCGTGTTTCTTTCGAAGGGTTGAAAACCTATATACTCAGCTGAAATTCTAGATCCATTCCTGTTAATTTTTCATAAACGAAGAAATGTTGTTTGAATGCAGTTTGGCGGGGTGATAGGAGTATTTAACTGTCAAGGAGCAGGGTGGTACCCTGAAGAACACACGTGTAAAGCATATCCTGAGTGTTATAAACCGATTTCTGGTTCATTTTCTCCAGACGACGTAGAATGGGAACAGAATGAATCCACTTCTGAGTTCAGAAACAGTCGACTATTTGCTGTTTACCTTCACAAAACTGGCGAGTTCCACCTGATGAAAGCTTGTGACAGACTGGATGTCACTCTCCAACCATCCTCCTTTGAAATAGTCATGATTTCGCCCGTTTACGGATTCAGCGATCAGAAGATCAACTTTGCTGCAATAGGGCTGGAAAACATGTTCAACATTGGTGGGGCCGTGGAATATTTGGAGCAGAAAATGGAGGGTAAGAATGTTGGTTATTTGGTAAAGATTAAAGGGGTTGGTAAGTTCTTGGCTTACTCAAGTTTGAGACCTTTGAAAGTTGTGTTGAATAATGAGAGCATTGAGTTTGAATGGAGTGACAATGGAGTTTTGAAGTTTGAAGTACCCTGGAGGGGTGGGGAGTTATCAGATGCTCACATTTTGATTGCCAGCTAAGGTTTTGGTTGTTTTTTCTTTGTAAGGGGCTATGAATTGTAATTACAGATTCACCTATTATATTGTCAGTTTTTTTTTTAAATACTAATTTGTTATGTATCTTTTTCTTTTTAAATGAAGGTGAAGATTCATTGTGTACTCATAATCTAAAATTACAGTTATATTTTAGAATAGCCCATCTAGAAAACCAGTTTTAACCGATCGAGTTGAACACAAGCGACTCGACTTTGCTCAATAGTAAAATTCCAGTTTCAGAAGTTCAAGAAATGAGAAGAAAGTCTAGAGATGGAACTTGCATTACATCATAGGATGAAAAAACATGTCTTGATCATCCTTAACCACAACTTGATACAATGATCCGTTCATACAAAGCCTTCACAAAAGTATAACAAGTAAACATGCCTTCTTCCCAATGATGATGATCCCACCTAATTTCTTTAAGACAGAAACAAAAAGATGACAACTATAACTTCGATGGCTTTTTATTTGAGCTCCGACCTGCAATAAACTCCTGCATTTTCTTAAACTGCTCCTTAGTCATCCCTTCATAATACCGGTGTGCCCTTTCCTGCAAGTTAGAGAGGGGGAACAACAAACGGGAATTAACATCCTAGACTCATAGTTATCATCTGCCTAATGGTTTACTTGTCCGTTTATTTGTATATTCAATTTTTAGTACATACTAATATCTAGCCTAAGGCACGCCAACCAACCAATGGACAATATAAAAACTGCTGTTGTTATTTCTAGCACTTGACTTCTGCAATGTAACTCAAGTTAAAATTTGTAGAACACAAGGACCAATTATAACTCATTCAAGAAAGAGGTGTTGTCAGACAAACCAAATTTAGAAAAACATATTCACAAACTTAAGCAATCAGAAAGTATGTCCATTGACAAGTAACCACAAACAGACTTGATATAAGATTCCATTACATAAGAGAGAACTTAATTTTGTCTCACTCTCACTTGGGAAGAGTTGCAAGGGGCTACATATATTCCGTCTTAAAAGAGGTATATCAATGGAATAAAGGTGAAATTTTTAACTTCAGTAATCAGTAGTACTAAATCATAAAGGATAGCGATTACCTTCTCCAGAGCAAGTGCATGACCAAGATCTAGTTTAAATCCATCATTTATAACAGCTTTGTACTTCAACACCATGTCTTGATTGTTTTTAATAATTGCTTCCGCAATCTGTGTAGCCTTCTTTAGAAGTTCACTTCCATCAACAACATGATTTACCAAACCCCACCTTTCAGCTTGTTCTGCATTTATGGGGGTTGCTGCGAAAGACACTTCCCGAGCTCGACTGGGTCCTATTATGCGTGAGAGCTTCTGGGACAGGCCCCAAGAAGGAAATATTCCAAACCTGCCCAATCAACACCAGCATAAGTCATGTCTAGAAATTGGATTGTTAGAAGGACAAGTACTCTTGATAATTTGTGGATAGACAATACAGCATGAGAAGAGACTAAAGATACTTCTACTTCACATCACAGATATACTCATAGCACACCAGATCACATTTATTCAACAAAAAATCCGTTTAATTCGAAATAAAATAAAAACTGTGCTCAAAACAAATGGCATACGCTAATTCCAGTGTATAATTGATAATGCTACATAAAACAGAAGGTGTATCATATTCATATAGACGGTCAATGTGATTTGAGAGTATCAAGAATCCATTAAGCTGAGAAATTTACCCAATAAATGTGTTCTAAATAGTTACGAAGTCTTTGAAACAAGCATTTACATTATGAACACTTCAAAAACCAAGAAGTTAACAGGGTATAGTTGGATTTCATTAAACAAGAATTAGCCCTGTATTTAGCTCAATCAATGCTCAACTAATCTTAAATCGTACGGATCAACAATTCGATCTAATCAAACAGTTGCAAGATCAAATCATAGAACAGAATTGCAACGGGGAAAGACCTAACCTGGCGTGAGTATCCATGAACTTAGCTTCCTTCGATGCCACCAGAAAATCACAAGCCAAAGCAATTTCAAACCCAGCCGTGACGGCAAACCCGTTTATCGCACCAATTATGGGCTTCACACAGAGCTCCATTTGAGCAACCGGGTCGGCTTCCACGTCTTTCACGTTTCCTTTAAACACCTCTTCCGCCGCCGTCAAGTCAACGCCGGAACAGAATGCCCGACCCGATCCAGAGAGTACAATGACCCGAACCGAATCATCAGAGGCTAGGTTTTTAATTGCTTTGGCTAAGTCTGCCATCATGGAAAGCGTCAATGAGTTGAGAGATTTAGGCCGATTAATGAATACATATCCGACGCCGTTTGGTTCGCGGTGAACATAGATTAACTTTTCCGGAGGTGGCGCTGGAATCTCCATAACTCCACCAGAAATCTATACCAGAATTCATGATTGCAGTGTTATTATATAGCGTTTATTGAAATGCGTGCCGACTGCCGATTAAAGTCTATCCGCCACGCAATTCATTAACCACTGCGGAATTACCATTTACGATATCCTTTCTAGAAATAGATTTACAATTTCATTTATTTGTGAAAAACCTTTTTATTTGGGTGTTTTGGTTTTTTATTTAACGAGTTAGGACTTAGGCATAAATATTTGCGGTGCTCATTCTATTTTTTTATTTAAGACCATTCTAATTATAATTATATTTTTAAAATCAATAATATTATATCTTATATTGAAATATTTGAAATTATTGCTAATTAAAATATCGAATTTTTTATAGAATTATCGATTTATTTAGGTATTTGAATGAAATTATTTTTCCTGATTAAATTATCGATTTATTTATTTTTATATAGAATTATCGATTTATTTTGGTAATTTAATGTGTAACAATGTAGTACTGTAAATTCTATTTTCATACAATTATTGTAATAAAAAATTTCAATATATATATTAGTATAAAAATCGCGTACAACGTGCGAGATCATTTAATTATTATTTTTATTTTTTATAATTAAATAATTCGTGTTATATAACGTAACAAAATTAATTAAGCAGTTTTATTTTTCTTATAGCTAGACAATTTTTTCATCAATGCAAAGAATTTGCAACAAAATTATAACATTTTACTTTTGATAATGTAAGATATATGGTATAACTAAATCATGTAAAAAGTTAATATATATGTACATATTTTCTAATTATTTGAAAGAATCTTGATTTGTATTTTTTTTAAATGTTACTTTATTGTAATACTATAATACAATTGAAAATGATTTATTACTCACATTGTCTCTCTAAAAAAATGTGCAACCACATAGGGACAATTTTGTCTCTTTGCTGTATATTTGTATAATTGTTAGTATTTTATTTTTTCATTGTATTTAATTGCAATTATGATTAAAGTACGTAACTCTTAGTAATAATTCTTACAGTTTGTCTAAAATAAATATCAAATATATATATATATATATATATATATATATATATAATTAAATTTATTCTTTTTTTCTATATATGATTTGATTTGATACTAATTAATTTATTTATATTGAATGATTTATTTATTAATTGCAATAAATGATACTAAAGTAAATAAGTCATAATAAATGTATAGGAAAGATAAACAAATAGTAAGACTATACGTGAACAACATGTTATCGAAAAAGGACTTTGTTATACTATATTTAATTAATATATATATATAAGTATTTTTTAAAATATACCTAATATTATAAATAATATTTAAATGGAGTATTAATTTTTACTCATGATTATGATTTAATATTTCTTACTATATAATAATAATAATTCTATTTCCATTAATTTTTTTAAGAAATTAATGTGAAATATATATATATATATATATATAATATATATAAATAATTTACATATAATATTCTTTTAAATAATCATAAATTTATAATGAATTTATTAATTTTATTTTTATTTAATTTTATTAGTTTCAAATTATATAAATAACTAAAGAAAATAAAATTTATAATTTATATATCATAATTTAATAATTAAGATATATGTAAATAAATAAATATTAATATACTAAATTTAAAAAATTAACAAATGTTTACAAACTCAATTTTAATGTTATTAAATATGAAATAATGATTTAATTTAAAGAACTTAAACTTTCGATTCTATACATAATTAGTTTTTTAACCTCTAATATTCTAGAGGTAAATCGATTCAAGAATACTTGAATCGTCGATCCTCTTTCAATTGAACAATACTTGAATCAACACTTTAAATGTAGATCTTAAAGAATACTTGAATCGATTCTTAAGAGATTCTTAATAGGTAATACTTGAATCGATTTTTTTCCTCTTGAAGAAACGATTCTTAATATGTAAATTGATTAAAACTTTTTTCCTCTTGAAGAATCGATTTTAAGATGTAAATTGATTCAAGAATACTTGAATCGATCCTCTTACTCTTGAAAAATCAATTTTTAAGATGTAAATATTTTCAAAAATATTTGAATCGGTTATCTTCCACTTGAAGAATCGATTCTTAAGAGGTAAAACGATTCAAAAGTATTTATCATCCTCTTGAAGAATACTTGAATCTATTTTTTAGAGGTAGATTGAATCTCTACTTGATTCGCTCTATCGAAATAAATTTTTATACTTTCATAAATCAATTATCTAGAGGACTTGAAGAAAGCTCCTATTTCTCTTGGAGAATTTAGAATGAATAATCAAAAAATCTTATTTATAGGTGGAGTGAGAGAGAATAATATATGAAATATTCTTTTTTCCCTTTATATATATGATTTAATTTGATATTAATTAATTTATTGCATTAAAAGATTTAGTAATTAATTAATGATACTACAATAAATGAATAAAATATTAAAAATTTAATTATTATTAAAAATAAGAAATATATTATTTAAAATATTAAATAAGGAAGTTAACTAAAAGTAAATAAGGAAAATATTAAAAAAAAGTATTAAAAACAACTAAAGAAAATAAAATTTATAATTCATGTGTCATAATTTAATAATTAAGATATATATAAATAAATATTAATATACTAAATTTAAAAAATTAACATATATTTACAAACTTAATTTTAATTTTATTTCTTTATGAAATAATGATTTAATTTACTTAAGCTTTCATTCTATACATGAATTAGATTTTTAACCTCTTATTTTCTTGAGGTAAATCGATTCAAGAGTACTTGAATCGTCGATCCTCTTTTACTTGAACAATACTTGAATCAATACTTTAGAGGTAGATCTCAAAGAATACTTGAATCGATTCTTAAGAAGTTCTTAAGAGGTAATACTTGAATCGATTTTTTTCCTCTTGAAGAATCGATTCTTAAGATGTAAATCGATTAAAGTTTTTTTCGAAGACGTGTTGAGCTTTCTTTCATAGCTTTTGCTAGAAACAAAGACAGACTGAGAATCTCTTTTAAAGAATCAATTCTTAAGATATAAATCGATTCAAGAATACTTGAATCGATCCTCTTACTCTTGAAAAATCGATTTTTAAGATGTAAATCTATTCAAGAATACTTGAATCGATTCTCTTCCGCTTGAAGAATCGATTCTTAAGAGGTAAAACGATTCAAGAATAGTTCCATTCCTCTTGAAGAATACTTGAATCGATGTTTTAGAGGTAGATCCAATCTCTACTTGATTCGCTCTACCGAAATAAATTTTTTATACTTTCGTAAATCAATTCTCTAGAGGAACTTGAAGAAAGCTCCTATTCCTCTTGGAGAATCGAATGTGTGTATTTAGAATGAATAACCAAAAGTCTTATTTATAGGTGGGGTGAGGGAGAATATTATATGAAATATTCTTTTTTCCCTCTATATATATGATTTAATTTGATATTAATTAATTTATTATTGCATTAAAAAATTTAGTAATTAATTAATGATACCCAAATAATTAAATAAAATATTTTAAATTTAATCATTATTAAAAATAAGAAACACATTATTTAAAAAATAAAATATTAAATAAGGAAGTTAATTTAAAAGTAAATAAGAAAAATATTAAAAAATTCAAAAAAATGAGAAAATTACACGTCACATTGGAGCGCTCTGGAGACAACACTTCAGCAAGAAAAGTTTCTGCTATAATATACTTAATATATATATATATGTACATGAGGGACTAGGGTGGAACCAGTCCTATGAAATATTCATGAAATCGAATTGTGTATATATGCTGAATGGGTTAAATCTCTCTCATCCAGGAATCCGGTCCCCATCTCCTCTCTCGCCACGTGTTTCTCTTAAGTTGGAATCCGGTCCTCACCCACTTTCTCTTACCACGTGTCTCTCTTCCAACCCTTTTTAGTTGAGACTCCAACACACTTTATGTCTTTTCAAATTAATTCATTGATATACCTCTTTTTATTTTCACTTTCTCTCTCATTCACGTCCGTTCACACTCTTGCTACTGTTAGAATTAATTAATTGTTATTTTTTCTTCTATGAAAAAATTACACACACAACACATTCTCTTTCTAATCAGTTATCTTTATGACTTACTATAATCCAATTTTCCTTCTCTTATTCTTTTGTTACTGTGCTCTTTAATTTTTTTAAAAGAAAATTAGAATCTCAAATAAAAAGTAATTCAATTTATTTTAAAGAGTAATCTAATTTATTTTAAAGAGTAACCTAATTAATAGAAAAAAGTAATCTTATTTACAACAGAACATAACATAAACAAATAAATTTAAAAATAATATAAAAGTTTGTTCGTAGTAACCTAATTAATTATAAAGAGTAACCCAAATTAAAAAAAAGAGTGACCTAGAAAGTAATCCAAAAGCTTGTTCATAGTAATCTAATTCATTATAAAGAGTAACCTAAATTAAAAAAAAGTAACTTAAATTAAAAAAAGAGTAACCTAAAAAGTTGTTGACGAAACATATTAGACCATTAATAAATCAATATGAAGTGCAATTCAAAAACTTATTCATCATAACACAATTTATTACCAAAAGAAACCTAATAAACAGAAAAGAGTAACCTCTTGAATCTAACAACAAAAATTTAAACACGAAAATAAACTGATATTGGTAAACTAACGCTAAGCAATAACTTCATGTAATCACTTAACCAAAGAAAATTTGGTGTCCATTCTAGAAACGACAAATTAAACTTCCATCTCTTTACGATAATTCATTTTTGCAACTCTCTCTCTCTTCACACAAAATCTAACGAAACCCAAATGCGTGCAGCAAGATCAACAATCCCCAGGAATCCATTTAAAAAAAATATCAAACAACTGTATAAAAAAAATTGAACAAGCATTTTGGTGGAGCTGTACGAATAAGGAGAATCCATAATACTCAATTTAAACTTAAAATACATGAGTACCTTTAGCAAGCTATTCAAGAGGACCAATATTTGCATAAAAAATTGCAAAAGAATAGTAGAACAACAGATGAGGAGAAGAATTAATTCTAAGTGCACCAATATTTGTTCTTGCTCCTTGCTGCATCTGCTTCTGTCAATCAAGATTCAATGGCATCCTCCACCTCATAGATTAGTTCTCATTGCTCGGTCTCGATCTTTGTCACGTATTCCTCCTCACGGGACTTGTTGGCCAGATCCATGAGGATGTCCTTCAATTCTTTCAAATCTTTCTCCAGATTTCAGAACTCCTCCTCTATTTAGCATATCAAATTTATCACAAGAGAACATCACTTCGCTGTATGGAATGCCGGGTTGGTCAATTTCGATGACAGCGATGTAGGGAAGAAAGAGAAGAGAGGTGACGACGGCAGCCGTGGAGAAGAAGAGAAGGGCGATGGTGATGAGAGAGAGAAATGGGGGAAGCATACGTACTGTGAGGAAAGAGAGAAGAGAAAAAAAATGGCAGGATGAGGAAAGATGAGAGAGAAAATATTTGTGCGGAGACCCATGTAACGTGTCAGGGTTAAAAGATCCGATTACACCAATTTAAAAAATAAGTCTGATCAATTCTAGTCTTTGCCTATATATATATATTTTTAATATATATTAAAAATATCAATATACTAAAATTTCAACTAAATTAATTCAGCATACTACTTTCTAACACAAATTAAAAACTCTCATGAAACGGGTTCACAATGTAATAAAATATGTGATCTTCCTATAATTTAAAAATTCTAACAAAATATAAAGTATAATATGATTGGGGAGGAATACTAGATTTACAACTTCAACCCAATTTGCACAAGTATGTCACATGATTAATTAATGGATATTAATGTCGGTTAGGACAACTGGACAAATAACATTAGGTTTTAATTAGATTTTTCATTAAAGATATACATATTAGAGTAGGTTTTTATTAGTGTTAGATTATTTCAATAAAGATATATTAATGTTGGGTAATGTCAGGTTTTTTTTTAGGATAGAGTGCCTTTATAATTAGTTATAAATTTTTATTAAAAATAGGAAGACTTGCATAGACCTAATATAAAAATCTAAGGATGTTTTCATTTTCTTTAAATATTATCACATTTTATTTATATATTATAAATTATGCATAAAATAATTTTCATCATTTTTCATCTATTAACTATCACTTTTTATATCTCAAAGCAAGCTATCCCTCAAGACTGACAATTCCTTGCCTAGATTATTTCATTAAAGATATAGAGTTGTTTATTTTTCTCCAATGATGGATTCATTAGAGTTAGTGGTTCTCATAAGCAAACTCACATTTTTTTAATTTATTTATTAAAAAATATATTAAACTACCTTTAAAATCAAAATTTTAAACTCTAAATATATATATTTTTTAATTACAAGGGAGTATATTTTTATTGGGGATTAGAGTTATGATTTAACATTTTAATTTCACCAATTTATTCTCCGAATTTATAATCAACCGAAGTTTAATTCGAATTCTACTATTGGATCTTATTTTTATTTTTTGGCCATCTACTTTACATATATTAAAATTTAAGGCCACAAAATTTCAAAAAATTTAACTATTGTACATCTAAATTTAACTAATTTAAAAAAATTAAATACTATTATTTAAATGCACCGATTCATCTAAATAAAATAATTAAAAATAAATTCACTAATTATTTATTGTACCCTATAATCCTAAGAATGCGCATATACACCAATTACACTCAAAACCACTCATACGTTTAACTATAATTTTCCATTTCTCTCATGTTCTGGTTTTTAAACATGCCAGGAGTTTTCATAATCCTCTCACCTATCTAGAGCAAAGTTTGTTTGAAGTTTCAAAATCGATTTTAAATTTTAAAATCCACAATTATTTTAGAAAAGCTTAAAAAAAACATTTATTTATAATTATAGATTCTATAAATTATTCATACACTTTTTTCATATATTCACTTTTCCTCAAAGCTTAATTATTACTATCTCTGTCCCATAACAAGGAGTGCATTTTACCATCTATTCCAACACAAGATGTGCATTTCCCTTTTAAGTAAATGAGATCCACACAAAACCTTAATATATCTCCATGGAACCTACACACCCTACTAATACACTTACTCACTATATATTAAAATATTATTTCTTTCACCTCAACTACCCTCAACTATATATTAAATATTATATTCCTTAATTTAAGTGCAAAAAAGTTTCGTCACCCTTATGGTGTGACGGAGGGATTATATTTCTCTGCTTAATTATTATATTTATATGTTCTTTCATATTTTTTCTTGCATCAATAAATACTCAATTCATTCCATAATAATTCACACCACTTTAACAACCATAATAATGAGATATTTTCTTACATATTTATCAACTTTTAATATGTTGATTTGATATAAGATTAATACTCCCTCCTCCTTCTCAGGTAATGAGCGCCAGTAACTTTTGTTAAAAATTCACTAGCCCTCATTACATGGGATGGAGGGAGTATTTATTATACCATAAACTCAAAACAACACTAATTATCATTATTTATAATTTATAAAAAATTCAAGTAACGCTCAAACAATCATATCTTAAAATTTTTAAAGCTTATTGTGGATGTTAAATTTAACCTTCGCTTAAATTAGCATCTATTTAGAATTTTTCTTAGTAATAAATAGAGCCAATTGTTATTTAAAATTTATTATTTTATATGATAAGTCAACAATATGTTGTGTTCCGTAACATATATGAGATACAACATTAAACATGATATCTCTATATGTCATACACACTTCAATGCTAATCACAATTATAAAATTAACATTATTTACATTTTTTAGTCTTATTAATAAAACTAAAATTAAAAGAGAAATGAGAAGGAAAAAAAAAGGCAAAACGTCCTAATTGTAGAGTAGAAAAAAGGGACGTAAAAGACGTCAAGGATTCAATATAAAAATCAATTTAAACGTTTTAAGTTTGATGAGAGGAAGAACAAAAATTAAATGAATTCTGTATTCATTCATAAATAAATAACACAAAAACGTGTTAAATAATAAGGTTAGAACGTTTTTTAAGCCATCAACTGCTTAATATTTATTGGCCAAATATTGTGAGGATCTCCATTTAAAAGTCGCATTGCTATAATGTAATTAGCGGCATCAGTTGGATGGAACGCATCCCAAAAAACGTACTTTGACCCATCTTCACAAACATTTGATGAGGGCCCACATGGTATTAGCCCCCCATATCTACCAGCCACGTGGAACATGCTGAATTTGTATTCTCAAATCCTACGTGGAAATGAAAAGTGGGGAGTAAATAAAAAGTACTCAAATTAACAAGGAAAAACAAAAAAGTTTTTAATTGATTAATCCGATTTAATTTAAATTATACTTCCACCCGATGATTTTTAATCGATCTTTAAGAGGAGAATTCTTCAATGGAGTAATTAATTATAATATGAATGATTTTTTTCGAGGGATCATGTTAAAGAAAATTATTACTCCCTCGTATTAAAAAAAAAAAAAAACTTCGTAGAGTCTTGAGGGGAAATTATTATTTATAACTTAGACGTTATAACATTTTAAGCTCTTGTTAAACTTAATTTTAGTCTAGAGGGGAAATTATATTACTAACTTAGACATTATTACATTTTTAGCCATGTGTTAAACTTAATTAAAATTAAAAGACTAGTATATTTATTATTAAAATATATTTATTATATTGATTAGATATGCTTATAGATAGTTAAAATATATTTATGAAGAATTATATTACTAATACTCTCTAATAATATTTTAATATATTATTTTTTATTAATAAATAAGCATGTTTTATATATATAATAAACATATATGAATACATCTCATAATCCATCTCACGAAATACGTTGTCTAAAATTAAATATCATGTATTAGAACATTTTTTTAGAATAATTTTTCTAATTATAAAAGCACAGTATATTCACTCTTTTAATATAGAAGTAACATTTCAAGAAAATTTCACCATACAAAATCTAAAAAAAAAACTTATTAAACGACTACTATTATTATTAAAAATATTAAGGATTTTTTATATATCGATTATTGAATTATGCAGTTATTAATTTACAATTCAATAATAGACCAATATATAAATTTTTTTTTTAATTATTTAATTATAGAAAGGTGAGGGAGATACGTACCATATGACGCATAATTTTGAATAATATCATCAACTATACGGTATACATCTGCATAGATAAACTTGGATTCTGGAAGATCATGCCCAATTCCGTCCAAAAGAGTCCTTAATTGCCCATTGAATAATTGGGCCAGTTGATTAGGAAATGCAACGCAATCATTCCCTGCTGATGGATTTTTTTCCCTTTGAAATGGAATGCATTTTTCTAGCTCCCATCCCATAAAGTCGCTGTCAAAATCATTATTGAATTAGTTACGAAATTAAAATATATTTTTTTGGAAAAAGAATTTGAAGTACTCACCATCAGCTGCATTCCAAATCTTGTAATCATGGCTGCCACGAATGATTCAGGGGAAACTAAAGCTTGTTCAACTTGAGAAACGACCGGTGTGAGGTAATTGTTGATGAAATCGTTTGATCCTATTGTGATTGAGTATAATGCATTTTTTAGTAGGTTTGTTACTGCTTCTTCGCCTATCTGTGTGATTATTGCCTGCTTGGTGTTTGCGAAATTGTCTAGCTGAGCATCTAGGTTTATCCTCCCACCCTGTCACAAAATTTTAGGCCTTAAGCAGCAAAAAAGAAGGATAAGATGTTGCTAATTGCATTTATTGAGAAATTAAATGTGGATATGTTTTAAGAAAGAACAACTTTTGTATAAGAGCATCTCAGTAAAGTGAGATCAATAAAGGTGACATTCTACTAGAGAGAATGATACACAATGATTTTGTGGAACCATCTCACGCAACCTTTTGCCTTTTATGAAATGGAGGCTAAGCGGAGATCGTTGGAATCGTATGCCGCGTTTCCTATATCCTGCCTGGTGGCACACAGATGGGACGTAGAAAACTGAGACAGAGAACCTATGTACTACATTTGATTATGTGTTTGAAACAGATGATAGATAACTGATGAGAACTTACAAAGATCTTTCCTGTTTTATTTAGAATGCCACCTCCACCAGAAGCATAGTTTACACCTTGAAGGATCACTGCTCCATTGGTAGTTGGTTCTAAATATGGGGGAGTGAAACCATTAAGACCTATTTCTTGTCCTGTTCATGAAATATGAAATCATTAAAGACCAAAATAAGGTGGTTTTTGAGGAAGAAAATTAAGAAAGTCAAAAACTTGCCTATAATGTCGACTATGGTTCTTGCATTGGTGTATCGACCTGTTGGCTTACCGAAATCAATACCATTTGGGACAAAATTTGCTTTAGAGAGAGAAGCAATGTAGTTGTTATTTCCAACATCAACCAAAGAATCTCCAAAAACAAAGTTTGCTGGTGTATTTTTGGACCAACAAAACCTGGAGTTAATCAGAATAATAACCAAGAATTGGCATAAAAAGTAGAATGACTTGTGTGATAGATTTCCCATTCAAGGTATCTTGAACTTAACTGAGGAAGATATGGGCTGTTGTACTGTCAAGCCCTAGATGAAGCACATAACCCCTACTCCCTCCCCCCCCCCCCCCCCTCTCTCTCTCTCTCTCTCTCTCTCTCTGTACTATAGAAAGGAGCTTGTGAATGAGCATAGCCCTTTATACTGCATGAGTAGGGAGTTGGGGTTCAGAATGTTCATTGAATGCTGAACATATCAGCTACAGCCCGTGAGAATAGCAAAGCACATAACATGTACTGATAGACCAGCAATAAACTAGATTATAACTCGAGTAAGAAATAGAAGACCTCATGTGATACGTTTTAGACCATCAGCTGGAGATGCCAACTTAGTTTGACTAATGTCTAGTGTTTATGTGTTTTAGTGGCTTGACGTGTTAGAGTTTATTAGAGAGTAAGATTAACTTTATAATTGAATACATTTTGCTGCGTGGTGTCTTGTTTTGTTTATCGCATCCTCTTGCTTCGTTGCTTAGCAACGAGGGTTGAGGTTCGATCCTCATTACCCTGTCGGGGCTTCCCACAGCTCCAAAAATTAGAGCATTTCAAGAAACGAGTCTTTGACCATTTTATCTACCATAATATAGTTCATGACTTCATGTGATTTATATGTCAATATATATTGTGTGATGGATTAACTATTTATATGAATGATTCGAATCCATAATTATTCCATTGATCTTAAGGGAGGCTCCAATGAAATAGTGTGTTGTGATATACTCGAGTGCAAAAAATGGTAAAATATTTGGTGATATTATTAAAATATTATTCTGCTGTCAAAAATTTTAAATGTTTTCAACTGCCACATAACCTAACTCCACAAAATTACAGAGAAAAGAGTATGAAATTGTATGTTAAATTAAATGCAGTGCTTACAAAGTTGAATGAAATTGTCATTTATGGAGACGGACCAACCAACAAAAATGAGGGTATGGGCAAAAATTACTACACCAGAGAATACACATGTTCACTGCCATAATTTGATTTGATGTTTCAATTTTAAATTACTTTTTGTAAATATAGTAATGTTGTATGTTAAAATATTCATTTCAATATCTACTTCACCAGTATTATTTGCTACAGTTCAATTATTGGACGAAAGGGAGTCCATTTGTTAATAATTAAGGAATAGTAAAAAAATTTACTTCTAAACAAGAGGGGAATAACGGAATAAAATAAATTTATTTCTCCGAGAAAATTCATAATATGCTCTGATAAATCAATGCTATTCTCAATTTTAAAATAGTTTATATAAAAAAAATAATAATAATAATTATTGTGGGATTTACTTATTTAACTTCGATGAAATTGTGTTTTCTTTTTCTTTTCTTTTCTCTAATTAAAACTCAGGATTCAATATGAATATTGTGAGCACGTAAATAATATTTTATGGAGTAACTCCTATCTAGAAACCAAAAAGTGAATTTAATAGGCTAATGTGTAATATTGTCATCATAAAATACATGAGGAGGACTGCTATATTTACATGCATATGTAATGAGTAGCGAATTTATTTTGCTATCAATATTTATTTATCACGAATACCAAAAGGCATGTATAATGTGTACCATCAAACTAAACATCGTTGTTAAAATATACTCGTGTCCCACAGCCTACCACTAGAGGAAAATTAATCCCATTTTGCTTTTAATCTCATGAATGTTAAGTTTGAAGTTTTTTTTCCCCTCTTAAATTATTACTCCATACAATGTCTTTGGAGCTCTTTTTCACAAATATACGAGTTATAAAATGATCTCATATAAATTTCAGCGGTTGCTAAATTAGATTTTAAATTCAGAAAAAAAAAGCATAACAAACACGAATAAATTGATGGTGGACCTCCATTCAAGAATCTTTCTTTTTAGATCAAAATATCATATATTCCTCATAAAACCACACAAAAAATAATAAATAAAAACATATAATGGATTTACCAGACCTACATTCTTCAACAAAACTATTTGTTTATGTTTTTATTTTTTTTACAGTATTCATCTTTCTGGATCCTGTGAATGGCCACCTGATCAAGAACAAAGTGATCGACTCTGATCTCTTGACACGTAATATCAAAGCCAATCGAGCGATACTTGTTGATTCAGATGGATTTGGGGATTTCAGATGTGTTCAAGATGCCATTAATCATGTTCCTAATGGGAATTCAAAATGGATCATCATTCACATTGCTAAGGGTGTTTACAGGTGATATATATTATTCATTCATTGCTTCCTATTTATCATAATAATAAAATAAAATAAAAAGTTCTTTTTTTGGATTTAAAGATAAATCTAATGATTGAAAACTATGAGGAAAAAAAAAATGCAGGAAGAATTATCAAAAAATTTATGATCTTGATGGTTTCCTCACTTGAAGATTTATCCTCAATCTCTATCACATGCATGTTTCTTAGATCTCTCTCTACGTATATTTTTGTGTGTGTGTCCTTAATTTTCTCGAATCATACTTAGAGAAAAGGTCAGCATACCACATAACAAGTCTTATATATTCATGAGAGGAGATGGTAGAGGTAGGACATCCATTGTCTGGTCCAAGAACTCCGCAGACGATGTCGAATCTGCCACTTTCAAAGTGGAAGCTTCAAATTTTGTGGCCTTTGGTATCACCTTCAAGGTTTTTTCCCCTTCTCTATTCCTTCATATCTTTTTCAGACATTCTTATGTGAGACCGTGTAATGTTAGACGTTTTGTAAACATATACATTGACAGAATGAGGCGCCAACCGGCATTATTCAGACAGCAGAGAACAAGTCAGTAGCAGCAATGGTGGCAGCAGATATGGCTGCATTCTACAAGTGTGCGTTTTTCAGCAACCACAACACTCTTTTCGACTTGAAGGGAAGGCACTATTATGGGAACTGCTACATTCAAGGATCTGTAGACTTCATCTTTGGACATGGCCAATCCATGCTTGATGTGAGCATCTCTCTCTCTCACTTCAAACATAAGTCATCAAGAAAACTGCACGAACGAACAACCCCAGCTTGTTTTGGACCATGATTCTTAATTGCTTATTTGTTCGTACCTGCAGGATTGTGAGTTGTTTGTGATTCCAAATTGGAAGTCAGAGATACGAGGTTCCATCGCCGCAAGCCACAGGCAAGGACACAACGAAAGCAGTGGGCTTGTGTTTGTGAAAGGGAAGGTATATGGGGTTGGAGATGTGTTCTTAGGTAGAGCAAAAGGGACACATTCCAGAGTGGTTTTTGCTAAAACCTACTTGTCAAGAAGTGTCATCCCTCATGGATGGACTAATTGGAGCTATCCAGGCACTACAGAGTAAGACAATATATCTTCTCTCTATGGATGAATTCAGTCAATATCTGTATCTAATCATGGTTTGTGAATTTAAACAGAAACCTACACTTAGCAGAGTACAAATGCCATGGACCTGGCTCTGGTTCGAAAAATCGAGCACATTGGTCGAAACAACTGAGTGATGATGAGGCTGCACCCTATGCCTCTATAAATTTCATCAAGGGTGTGGAATGGTTACCTGCATGGCTATGAACTGCATCTTCTTTGGATTTCACATAACATTGATGCCTCCAGCTGTGCCTTTAGAATAGCAGAGCTCTCTGTTTTTTGTTTTGTTTTGTTTTTTTTTCCGACTTTAATTCAGATGTTCAAATTTCGTCCAACTACTGTACCCACAATGGGGCAAACATGTAGTCAGTGAATAGGAGAGGGAGATGCTGAGTAAACAGCACTAGTTGTGGCTATTTAAATTGTGCTTTTTGCAATGTATTAAACTTAGTATGTATTCCTCCCTATCCATAAATAAGTTGCAACCAAACAGAAGCAAAATGCATTGCATTGTACTAAAAGACCAAGAATCATACTGACAGAACAATCTTAGCCCCATGAAGAAGATATACGAATTAGAGAGTAACTACCAAAAGTAGTAACTGTAGGAGAATAATCCGTGTGTTGTATTGATCTCAATTGTATATATACAAGATTATTGGTAACTCTTAACCATATCTCTAAAGATATTCACAGAATATATACCTATCTATATACACTATCAGTAACTTCACTATCTTACATTCTCAAAAAAAAAAAATTAAACACGAACACAATTTTGTGTTCAAACTGTAGGCATTGCAAAGAAACAGAGACAGGGTAAAGATTGAGTAATCCCTGTATCATGCATAACCACCAACGAACTTAATCATCAAGACACCTTGGGGAACCATCATGCATCAAAGAACAATTTCCAATCCAAGATGCTCAAATCTTGAGAAGCATTAAGGCTGCTTAAGTTAAACGAGAGGATTTTGTATCTGATCTTCAGAGCTTCAACCCGACACCACAAGCGATTGCATCGAGCTTGGGATGGTCACTGTGCTGGCAATGTGCAATCCACAAATGCGTTTCAACTGCATCTACTGTTCTTTTTTGTCTGGTATCTCCCCCAGATGCACGGCAAGCTTGGTTCTGATGATGCACTGGATTTTGTATCTGACCCTCAAAGTTTCAACCCGACACCACAAGCGATTGTATCGAGCTTAGGCTGGTCAATGTGCTGGCAATGCACAATCCACAAATGCATTCAACTACATCTACTGTTGTTTTTGTCTGGTATCTCCCCCAGATGCTCGGGCAGCTTGGCTCTGGATGATGCACTGTCTCAGTAGGTCTTTCAACTTCTCCACTAATTCTTTGAACGACGGACGGCTCTGTGGTTCACTGTCATCACAAAACATCAAGACATGAGTCCCTAATGTTAACAACTAAAACTTTACCTTCTTGATCCAAAAACTCATTGCAACTTCAAGATTTCTAATATAGTTATGGCATTCGTACTTCACTAACTCAATGTGGAATATGCTGTTTAGCAGAAGTATGAAATAACAAGAGATCAAGCGAGGCTTAAGGTTTTGTTAATTAGACGGATTATGAGAAAACATGCCTTTGCCAGCAGCTCTCTATGATAGAAGCCCACTCTGGATCGACGTCCTCTGGAATGTTTAGGCGTTGGTCCATGAAACCCACAGCTCCAACTACCTACAATTTTAAGAAGCTTCTTATATTCCTTATAGAAAAACAATTAGTATTACAGTGGGTTCTCCAATGAATAAAACATCATGGAAAGACTCAACACCTGCATATGATTAGAGTCTTCCCAAGGAATCTTATGGGTTGCAAGTTCCCATAAAATGACCCCAAAGCTGTACACATCCGCCCTGATCACATCAAACAAGAAGCAGAATGTTAGGATTGATGGGCTAAATTCTCTTCGCTTACAATCTAAGTCTAAACAAGATTTAATGTCAGATCACTTAGGCATACTTCTCATCAGCTGGCTCATTGCGAAGAACTTCAGGAGCCATCCACTGAGGCTGCATTCCGACAAGTAGGCACATTAGGCACAAAATACAAAGAATGAAAAAGGAAAAAAGTTGTCAGGTTACACACCGTTCCTTTCCCAGTTGATGTCAAGTAGGTCTCAGGTTTAAGCCGTGAGAGACCAAAGTCACCAACCTGTTATACATGCTTTAAATTCAACTGAGAATATCAAAAAGAAACAAGGTTGGAATTAATACATGAAACTAGCTTCTAAACAACCTTGACAGTCCAGTTCCTGTCAACAAGGAGATTTGAAGACTTCAAATCGCGGTGGACAATAGGCGGACTGCAATGGTGAAGATAATTCATACCTCGAGCCTGTAAACATATAGACAATTTACAAAAATGACTAAATATTTAAATTCCCTCCACTGAAAAATGAACATTTAAGAATACAGTAGTAGCAAAAATAACACATCCTAGTGGTTGCACTGCAAGAATCACTGAACATTGAAGGGGAACTTACTACATCTAGAGCCATGCTAATACGTCGTCTACAATCTATCTTTGATTTATTCTTCTGCAATATTCGTAGCAGGCTTCCACTGCATTCAGATGTGATATCTACTGTCAGTAATGCGAATACAAAGATACTTACATAATAACAGAAGAGATGATGGAGGAAGAAAGCACAAGTACCGTGGAAGAAACTCTGTGACAATGCAAAGGTGTTCGGGAGAAGTAACCTCACCCATGAATAAGAGAATATTTGGATGCCGGAGTTGTTTCATTAGTGAGACCTGCATAAACAAAATAAAGAAAGATTTCCTTTTCTTCTTCAGCATCATATCCGTTTATTATTTACTATATATCGCTCAAGCCATATCACCGACCATAGTATTATTAAAAAAAATACTTCAAAGACACATATAAACTGACCTCCTGTCTGAATGATGAGATCATATCATCCGAATATTCTTGCTTGGAGAATACCTTTACCGCCACATCCTGCAGAGCATCAAATTCATAACTATTAAAAAAGAAGTAAAAAAAATTGACCATAATAGAGAAAATTAAGGATACATCAAGATAACATACTGATGCATTCCACATAGCGTGATATACGGACCCACAAGAACCTGCATAAAGATATCCATAGGAGATATTAGAGGTACTCAAGAAAGAGGGCAAATATAACTCCAAATATGAAGAATGTCATAGGTCTTGTTCACTAAATGATGCAGGTGGATATTTTCCCTTAAATATTGCAGCAAGGACAGAATCTGCGACCTCATATTCATGTTTTTTTTTTTTTTATTTGAAAGTCTTACTGACAAAATGTTAATGAACCATCTGAGAATAATCTTCGCATGTTTGTGATTCCTAACATCAAGTGACCACCGAACCATGACCATGTTAAAAGATGAGACATGATTTAAAATAACTAACCTTCTCCTATTTCATCCCCAATTTCCAGCTCCTCCCATGAGATTGAATAATCAAACGTATCCACATTGGTATCAAATTTATTATTAACAGTGCTGTTGGTACTGGTAGCACTGCTGGTGCTGTTACCATTATCAGAGGAGGAGCATGAACATGGAGACTCATAGTAAACGTTTCGATTCGTCTCCGCCGACTGTTCGAAAGGAGGAATGTCCTCATGTCTTCCACCAGAGAACACTCCTCGTGGAGAACTAGCTTCACTAGAAGATGCATCCTCATTATATTCTTCATCTGAGTGGATCTCAGCAAGCCTCAACGTTGACTTAACCTTTTTGCTCACTTTGGAGGCCTAAAAGAAAGTTTAATATAGTTAACAGATGCAACATAAATGATGATTACACAACAGCAAAATACACTAACCAAATTTGATATCTTGGAGACAAATGTGACTTGCGAAGGCTGGTCAGGATCATGTCCAAATGAGGATGTAGCAATCTTTTTGGGCCTTTTAGCTGGCTGCATAGGCATGCCATCTCGATAATATTTGGCATTAGTTGACGTACATACATCGCCAACTAAAGCCCCAACATCATCATAGAAAGGTGTATTAGTTGCAACAACTGAAAACCTTTCTCCTGTTTTGTTCTTGACCGGAAACACCCCTGTCCAATTCTCACCCTTTATTACACGGTCCAAGATTTCATCAGCCTTGGGATAGTATCGAGGGTCATCGATCAGCTTCATAACACTCATCCCTAGAGCCTCCGCAGCAGAGTATCCATACAGCTTTTCAGCCATTTTATTCCTGCTCCAAATAAGACAAGATGAGAAACTCTGTGAAAAGGAGCAATGAATTGGGTGGAATTAAAACTAAACTAACCAGTAAACTATCCGATTTTCTGAATCAAGAACATGCACAGATCTTCCCATGGACTGCAATATATTCAAATACAGCTCATCCTTGAACCTGACCACCGGAGACACTGCAGCTCCTCCTCCATCGACGTCAGCTCTACTCCGCGGAGCCCTTTGTTGGGAATTTGGGTGAGACCTCTGCCTTTGACTAGGATCAAAAGTAGTAATTTGGGTTGACGGCGAAGCTAAGAGATTTGAAATCTCCTGCTTTAAGTGCGCGTGGCCGAGCTCCAGCTCCTCTATCCTCTTCAACAGCAGCTCCTCTGATGTAGACGGAGAAGCTGAGTCACTCACAGTATTATTCATACTAATTATATCAAAATTCCAAAACTAAGAGTATGTATCTTCACAGAAAAAAACCTCTCTTGAGTTATACTCTGTTTATGATTAAATGTATCAATCTGAGTGATCATAAATAGAGGTGGCCTTTGGGGTTTACATTCATTCTCTCTCATCCATAATACAGCTATACATTTGTTTGTTTCTTAACTCTTTCTCTCTCCCACCTCCACAATCCTCCTATGAAATGCCTGCGTTTCTGAGCTCTGGCATGGCATGGAGGGTGGTTCTCTCGAGTTAACCGCCATTCATAACACCACTCTCAAACTTGAGCGTGGAAACACGCGTTTTAACACCCACTAATCTGTGCTTTGACTGCCCAACGAGTTTAAGCGCGAGTTGTGACATCACTCGTCAGCTTCCCTTATCCATTTTACTTTCAAAAAGACATGCATTAAATTATTAACAGTTAACTTCACTCCACCCTTTTCACTTTTTACACTGTATGGAATTTACCTTATACTCTTCTCTAATCTTGGATGTTCTTTTAACGTTACATTTCTTGTTACACGTGTTAGATAAATGACATATATATGTACGAGAAAAAAATCACAATAATTGTCCATATAGTTTAATTATATGTTTTATTATAGGATAATTATTGGGTGACCTGGTCAACCATGACCCTCTCACATGAGGGGGTGAGGGCCAGCCTGACATGTGGGTCCCCACCCCGTCATATGAGAGGATCATGAGTGACCAAGTGATCAACTTTATTATATTATACGTCTCAATTATCCAAAAATGTGCAATGAGAGATATAATACCAAAATATAACATAGAACCGAGCCGCATGAAATGAGTGATTTGGTATACTTTGTTATTGGTCTATTAACTTCTACAGAAATTTAATTAATCAAATCTAGTAAGTTGACTTGACTAGTTTAAACTGGATTCACTAATATCATGTTTTCTCTGATATTTTCCAAGTTGCATTTTTATGATTAATTATTTAAATCTTTTTTAGTAAGTTTTTAAATCATTCTCTCAAACAATTTAGAATCTTATCTTAATTAATTTGGTAATACTAATTAGATTTAATAATGTTGCTATCTTTTGTGTTCGTTTATCTTAATTAATTTGGTAATAATTAGATGTAATAGTGTTGCTATCTTTTGGTTCGTTAAATCACTTGGTCACACGTATTTATGCAATAATACCAGTTCTAATTTTAAAAAATATGCATTGTAGACAATGATATAATTCTTTTAATGTCTTTGAAACCATACCATAGAAATAGTAAAATTATTTAATTCCATCTCTAATAAGATTAACATTTATATGAGTAAAAGGATACGAGTTGAATTTAAAATTTTATCCGCCTTCCTAAATCTAAATCAATAAATTGTTTGACCTAGAAATTTTATTTTGTCTCAAATAAATTTTTTTATATATAATGTGTGAGTTAGTGTGTGTTGTAATTTGAGTGTCTTCATCGTTAAGTTAGTCCGCACTTCACATATCATACGTATAACAAACTTTTGAACACAACAACTTTTGGACACAACTTCATATGTATAACAAACTTTTGGACCATAGTTGTGACGTTAATATTGTATATCCAAGTTTGTCAAATTTAAATTGAATTAGATCCAATTCCACGAATATTGATATATCTAATTTGGGTTATTGCTAATATTTGTAAGGTGATATTTTTATATTATTTTTTATATCATTAATCATATAATTAACAAGTAAAAATAAAGAAATGTAATAGTTTCTATTTTTCCTTTTAACGTGTAATTTTCATCAATCTTATATAACATTCATCCAATACCATTAACATAAAATATATTACGCAAAAATTGAATCCGATTAATGTATACCCTATTTATAGATCTTCATAAATAAATACAGACATAGTAACTTAAGTCATCAATTTCGTCTTATAATAATAATAATAATAATAATAATATTATTATTATTATTATTATTATTATTATTGAAAGACTATTATTGTTATTATTATTTAAAAAAATTGTTTTTTGAGGGTTGGTGAACGGAATTAACAGAATTCTGTATAATAATATTATAATTTGAAGTGATATTATTGGTTTAAATTCACTGAGCATCTGGGCGTTGGAAACTGATTCATCAGATGTTTTCTGTTTTCTATTCCAATGAGCGCACGGGAGTTGTCTACGCGCTAAAACGGGATTGTCTACGACGCACCAAAACGGGTTGTCTACGCGGTAAATGCCAATTCAGACGGGATTTGTCTACGCGATGCACATAAATTTTCTACTCGCAGTGTCACACGTGTAGCGTGAACAAATCTTAACGCCATTTTGTCTACGCGCTAAATGCCAATTCATACAAGTTTTGTAGACGCACTGGAACGCCAGCAGAAATTCACTCTAAACAGGGTTGTGTCAAGTGTATAGCGTGAACAAATGTCAGCTATAAAATATTTGATGTAGTGAGAAAATATGGTGTAAACTGATCTCAAATTATGTAATAATAGAATAATATATTAAATTAAAACAAAGTTTAATAAATATATTAATAAAAAATCCTTACATAAATAATATATTAATAATATTTTGACATAGATATCAATTTTAAATTATACTCGCTTTAAAAAAGATTTTAAAATTTCAAAATGATAAAAAAAAAGTTAAACAGATTAATCTTCCAATTACACTAACTTACTTTATTATTTATTTTTATTATAAAAATACAAAAATATTAAAAAAAACATCTTTCTTAATATAATGTGTACAAAGAAATGTAAAAGTTTTTTTAAATGTATGCAACAATTATAAATATCTCCTATTTATAAAATGAAAATCCTTACCATTCAAATCTTAGATTTAGATTTTTTATTTTTTTCAAAGTTCGATATTCTTATTGTAGTGTTGGGACTTTGATATTATAATAGATATTGAATCAGACATATGTGCTATGATAACGGGTGTTGGTATTTTATATTAGGGCTTCGACTGCATGTAGATACTATATCTAACATCTGGTGCTATCATGATATCGAAATTCTATCGGTATTAAATATCTGATACTTGATCAACACTGAACAATTAAACTACTGCATTTCTCCGTCCGCAAGGTGTCATTTGCTATTTGCACGTGAAATAAGGAGTATTGTTATTTAATTTATAGTAAGTAGTTGTATTTGTGGGGTATCTCGATACTATATTTTTATTGTATTAGTGATGAGTTTGAATCTAGTATATCAGAAAAAATAAAACTCTTTAGAGTGAAAGCTCACAACAATAAAATGAGATCTTTGGAGAAGATGGAGTGTTAAAAAAAATTGTAAGTATTTCGGTCAAATTGCTTTGGAAAAGAGGGAGTGTTAAAAAAAAGGATGGTAAGGTATTTCGGTCAAGAAAAAATTGTGTACAACTACTAAAAATCTAAATGATTTAAACTTTAATAATCAAGAATTTTTACATTTTTTCTTAAAAAGATTTTATTTTAATTTGGCGATTGGATTGAGTAAGGTGGGATAGGAGTGTGAATAAGACAACAAACTTTGAAAATGAAAGAAATTCACAGTTTCGAGGAGGCAGTCCATATTTATTTAATTACACAATAATAAATACTAAAAATGGTTCTTTCCCTATGACTTGTTTTGTTTCCTGATTCAATTTATATGCCAACTCTATCTTCGTTACAAACCTTCATTATAGTTGATATCTTCACATTGCAATTATATTTATATTAATTTTATTTAATATTACAGTATGTATATTTTAATAAATGTATAATATTTTTATTACAAAAAAATTTTTTAACAAAGTGTATACATTTTTATTAATTAGTGTATATAAATTCTGAACGTGTAGTGCCGAATTTGAATTCGTACATTCCGGAAAATTTGTCTTCCTTATATACTCCCTCCGTCCTGGAATTAATGTATACATTTGATTTTTTACATTATGAAGTATAATACTCCCTCCGTCCCAAAATTTTTTGCACACTTCCTTTGTAATTTACAAAGAAAGTGTGCAAAAAATTTCGGGACGGAGGGAGTAGTATTTTATTGTAGTGTGAAGTGAGAGAAATAATATTTTAATATTTAGTGGGTAATTGTATTAGTATAGTGTGTGAAAATGTATGGGCCACATCTACCAAAAATAAAAATATATACTTTGTTTTAAAATATATTAAAAAAAATTATATACCTTATTGTGGGAGGGAGTATATAATAATTGTTTTATATTATGTACTATAAGGTAATTATTTTATTCTACAGTCCACACCTTGAAAATCACTTTTACTTCTATAATTATAAACTCCCTCCGGCCAATGAAAATGTATCAATTTTACCATTTTTTGTCGTTCAATTCAAGGAATCCATATTCTCTTTTTAGTAAAAAAAATACATCACATGGTCCACCACTTTCCTCTAATACAACTACCACTAAACATATAATAATAATACTTCTTAATCTATGCGTAAAAAACAAACAATTACCTTTGCATTGGCCGGAGGGAGTATTTCATTACGTGCTTCCTAAATCATAAGATGAATTCACCTAAATCATCATTTTCTTAAATTTATTACCTTGTTGTTTATTTTATTTTTTTTTTACTTAGTGACTTTAAAGAGTATTTTAGTATTTTTCTGTAATAAATAAATAAAATATAGAATAATGTTAATTGTGTTAAGTAGAAGAGATAAAATTAAATAACTTTAAGATTATTATAAATGAAGAAGTTAATTTTTTTTATTGGGTGTGAAGGGTTTGTGGAACAATAAAATATGAAAAATATAAATCAGGTGTAAAGTTAATGTGCTGATAAACAATGAAAGAAGAAAAGCAATTAATTGTAAAATAAAGTAACGAAGAAGAAAAGAAGACGAGAGAGATTTCATTCAAAATCATAATCTATTCTTATAATATAAACTGCCTCACTCCCTACACAAGAGGAGAGTAAGCACAGATCTGTTAGTAATGACCAAATAACTCATAATATTACACCAAATCATTCCTTGAGAATTCTATATTTGTAGATACCATTTTCCAAGTAACTAATTTGTAGACACTAGGTGTCATTCGAAAGTTCGAAACTTACTACTTATTGCTCTAGCCACGACAATGAATAAAAAAGAAACCGACAACTATTTGAGAACACGATGAGGAATGCAGTTAGCATTGAAAATTTTAGTTGAGGACACAAAAATCCCAAATTCTGACTTAAAAATGGGCTTTTTCACGTAAAAAATACGAACGGGCCAAGAAAACGACGAAAAATGATGAGGGGCCTCGCTGAGCAGTGGCACGAGTTGTGCCAAGGGTGGCACAAGTCGTGCCAGGCATGTCGTGCTGCACGGGTGCTTTCTGGTGGTCGGCACGAGTCGTGCCACCCGTTGGCAGCCTGCGCGACCTCACGGTTTTGCTCATAACTTCTTCATCCGATCACCGATTGAGGTGATTTTTGAGCTCACGTGATCCTCTCTTCCTTGGCTTTCCAACCATATAAAGAACTCCTAAAAATTCATCAATTTGAGTGTCGTACGAGTCATGCAAAGTAGTGGCACAAGTCATGCACTTCCGGGGCGTGCTGGGCAGCGATGGCATCTCATGGCCAGCACTAGTGGACTATGTGGGCTGCACGACCCATGCCAAGTCTGGCACGAGTTTGGCCCGGCTTCTTTCTCGACTTCTGTTTTGCTCTTTTGATCCCCGTTTTCCTCCTAAAAACACGAAATAACACCTCACAAGTATTTATAACACAAATATATGCAATTCAACCAAAAGATGCTCAAATACGGATATAAATTCCACACAATGGTGCTAAATCGGACTCTATAACACGCAGATTTTCACACTAAACAAACCCCCAAACTTAAGATGTTGTTCGTCCCCGAACAACGAAAAAGAACAAAGAAGAAGAAAATTAGTGTGTAAATCTAAGGGAAAACAAGGAATATGACAACTAGGCCATTCAACACAATAGTCATTAACTCCGGTCATGCAACTCTAATCACATACAATAATTCATTCATAGCATAAAGTTAAGACAATTACTACCAATTCAAATGCTTCATCCACTTATTCTCACGGGAAGTATATCACTCTCACTAAAGTGTAAAAGATGTACACTTATGGGGTATGATGTTTACGCTCACATTCAATTCAAGTGCATACATAACTATACGCTTGCCAAATGTCTCAAACTCTCTACCACTTAAAGTATGATTCGACAATGTGATCAAAGGATGTAATGTTGGCTCTTTGGTTAAGGTAGGAAATATATGGATAAGTGACTCAAAACTCGGATCAATCAAGTTGCGATCCATCATGATCTTCATTCTTCTTACTCACTTCAATTCAAGCACATCATCCGCCTCAACTCTTCAATTTTCTCCATGCACAACATATATATTTTCCCTTTTCTTCTTCTTTCTCTTACGGTACCAGTTTTGGGCACTACCTCACGCATTCTCCATAGGGTACCAATTTCGGTCACTACCCTAGGGTATTTGTTTCAATGGAATACTAGATTTAAGCACTACTCCATGATTTTCTTTAGATGCATTTTCAAGATCTATCACTTTTTCAATAACAATTTTATTCATTCCCAAGCTGTTATCAAGCTCCATAAACACACTTTGAAAAATCATTAATTATCTTCATGACGGACAATCAAGGCTAAAAAAATCATTAAGATACCCAAAGTGGTTATTTTCTCATAGGTTGTCAAAGAATGAGGTCTTAAGGCTCAACGGGGCTAACTACGGATAAACAATCATATAGGTAGATAATTATTTGGCTAAGTGACTTATAAATTCAAAAATGGCCTAAAATCATCTCCCATTATCTAACATAAACTGTAGTCTTAAGTAAGACAAGAGACAAGTTCTAGAATACACACACAAGAATGATACTCACCAGAAAGAAATATCATGTGATTATATACATGATCTAAAGGCTCAAAACCTCACATGGCTTTTAACAAGTAACAGAGCACTCTTTATGGTAAGCAATGTCTTATAAGTACACATAGAACTTCATATCACAATATAACTTAAGTACACTTCCTTCATCAATTTTAAGAGCATATGAATTTTTGGCAGAAATCTAACAAATAAAAATCAAAATAAGCACATAACCAGAAACTCACACTTCAACACCTCCACTACTTAACAATCTATCACATGAAAATTAAAATAAGAAAACGAAGGCACCTGATTTTTAATCTCTTCCACATTTTGCAAGCTTCTTGAGTTATCCAACTCGGTCAGACGTAGGCCTCAGATATAACTCACTTCTTTTTGCTACTCCGATATCCTTCATAGTCATTAAAGCTCAAACACATCTAATCACCTATCAGAACTCATCAGATAAAATTATAGAAAAAATTCAAAGATTCAACCAAAAATTAAATCAAACCAAATCTAGGAAAAATAAACATGACAAAACAAAATACTTGGATAGTTGCAAAAAAATTCGAACATTCAAAATAAATTCTGAAAATTCTAAAAAAAATCAACCTCCAAGCATCACACACAAGTGAAAGAAAACTTACCTTGGTGCTTCAAGACAATGGGATGCAATTCCACCCTGTCACGCCGGTGACCCGGGTTCCATCCCGGCAACGGCGTCATTTGCTTGTTCACAATTTTTGCATGTGTCTCCAAGTGTAGGGAATCAATTGTAGCTCAGCGTGTGACCAAGTCTATTATTGAAACCAAAGGATAATTCTAGACTTATTATTTAATCTATTTATGACAATTCTAACCTAAGACAAATCAGGGGTTTGAAAAGGGTATTTATCAAACTAAAGGGTAATTTATTTAAAAGGAAAAATAAATAAATAAAGAAGACAATTAAAATAAATATGGAAGTGTTCAAGAGAGAAGATAGATAGCACTAGCCCATGGTGTTACATGCAACACCTATGGTTAGGTATGAAAGCATGTTCAAAATTAAGAAAGAAAGAATAAGAATAACCCTAAGAATGGTGTGATCTTCCGTTCTCTCCTCCGTGATTCTGAACTTTCTTGTTTTCCTTCTCAAGTAAGCAACACTGATGAACTCCTCAGGATGGGTGGATGGGATGGTGAATTATGAAAAGGTGTGTAGAGTTATGGAGAGTTAGGATTTGGAACACCCCAAGAGTCTCTTTATAGTTGAGGACTCAAATATCCCGAATTCTGACTTAAAAGTGTACTTTTTCACGTAAAAAACACGAATGTGCCAAGAAAATGACGAAAAACGACGACGGGGCCTCGCTGGGCAGTGGCACGAGTTGTGCCAAGGGTGGCACGAGTTGTGCCAGGCATGTCGTGCTGCACGGGTGCTTGCTGGTGGTCGGCACGAGTCGTGCCAAATGTGGTACGGGTCGTGCCACCCATCGGCAGCCTGCGCGACCTCACGGTTTTGCTCATAACTTCTTCATCCGATCTCCGATTGAGGTGATTTTTGTACTCACGCGATCCTCTCTTCCTTGGCTTTCCAATAATATAAAGAAAATTCATCTATTTGAGTGTCGTACAAGTTGTGCAAAGTAATGGCACGAGTCATGCACTTCCGGGGCGTGCTGGGCAGCGATGGCATCTCATGGCCAGCACTAGTGAACTATGTGGGCTGCACGACCCATGCCAAGTCTGGCACGAGTCGTGCCATGCTGCACCAATTCTTATTTTGGCCCGGCTTAGCTCCCAACTTCTATTTTTGCTTTTTTTACCCCCATTTTCCACCTAAAAATACGAAATAACACCTCACAAGCATTTATAACACAAATATATGCAATTCAACCAAAAGATGCTCAAATACGGATATAAATTCCATACAATGGTGCTAAATCGGACTCTAAAACACACAGATTTTCACATTAAACAATGGCTTTCACTCCAATTTCGTGCTTTCGAGACTTGTTGAGTCAGGCGTAGCAGTATAATCTTATGATTCATTCCATGGAGAGCTTAGACGCTCAAGCCGCCTTTACAGCAGATCGCACTGTCTCTTTAAATCAAGGTTCATCGCAGGGCCGTGGCTTGAGCTATGGAGGTCAGCCGCACTCAGACCGTCAACCTACCAATATTTGTGGTTCAAATTTCAATCAGGGGCACAATTCTGGTCGTGGTTATTTTTCAAGTGGTCAACGAGGTGGTCATCCTTTTGGAGGTTCGACCAACTCAAACAATGGGGGATGCCGCACTTACATTCCCCGTTGCCAGATTTGTCGGGGGGATCATTATGCAGACAAGTGCCCTCAATTCATCTCTGCTATTAATGCTATGTCATCTACAAATTTGGCTTAGGCATTCTCTTCTTGACGTAAAGTCTCTGATCCTGCTCCTGATTGGTACCTTGATTCGGGTGTCTCTCCTCATATGACTAACCAACCTGATGTACTGGACTCTTTCAGCCTTATTCTGGTAATGGTAAAGTCATTATTGGTAATGGAAACACTTTACATATTTCGCATATTGGTTCTCGTGACTTATCTGCTAATGTTAAATTGTTAGATGTTCTGGTGGTCCCTCATATTACGAAGAATCTTTTTTCTATCAGTAAATTGACCTCCGACTTTCCTATTGATGTTATATTTTCTGATAATTTTTTACGATTCAGAACCGAGTGACAAAATAAATTTTGAGTCAAGGCAGGTGTGATAAGGGTCTATACTTGCTTGATAAAGAGATTCTCACTTTGGTGGCAGCTGTTCAGAATACAAAGTTGAAAGGTAGTTTTGATTTGTGGCACTTACACCTAGGGCATGTCCCATTTTCAGTTATCTCTTTAAGAATAAACTTGGTCACCTATCTGTCACTTCTGTTTTGCCAAATCCTAGTATTTGTTCCTCTTGCCAGTTGGCAAAGAGTAAGAAATTATCTTTTCAGTTGAATAACAAATGTGCTGAGAATATTTTGGATATGATACATTGTGATCTATGGGGTCCTACACCTATTTCTACATCTGCTGGGTTTCGTTACTATGTTGTCTTTGTGGATGATTACTCAAGATTTTCGTGGATTTATCCCTTACGCACTAAATCTGAGTTCTTTGATATATTGGTTCGATTTCATGCTTTTGTGTGTACTCATTCTCACGAAAGATTAAGATTTTTCAGAGTGATGGGGGGACGAAATTTGTTAACTCTAGAGTACGTGATTTTATGCATATACATGGCATTCTTCATCACTTCTCTTGTCCTTACACTCCTTAGCAGAATGGAAGAGTTGAACGAAAGCATCTTCACATTACTGAGATTGGTTTATCTATACTGTTTCATGCTCATGTACCTTCATCAATCTTGCATGATATGTCCCCTTATGAGTTGTTGTTTGGCTACACACCGAATTATACAAACTTCAAACAATTTGGCTGTCGTGTATTCCCGTACCTTCGTGATTATGCAGCTCATAAACTGGAACCACGCAGTCTACCTTGTATTTTTTTGGGGTAAAAACATTTATAAGGGATTTAGTTGTCTTGATCCAAATACCTCTCGCATTTATACTACTCGTTATGCTCAATTCAACGAGAGTTTATTTCCATTCTCCAAAGCTTCTTCTTTTGATCGGGCTCCGGAGATGGATTTTCCACCTTTTTAGATGCATTAGTACCTTCTGTGGCTCCTTCGTCAACAACAATTGCCACTGACCCTGCCCATGTGAGCACTTAACTGGTTCGAGTGTCTGTTGCGGAAGATCCTGCTGAGTCCTTCTTGCTGCAACCATGTGAGCCAACCCATGAAGAGCCTATTACTCAGATTGATCAGTTTTCTGCTCTGCCACCAGTCCCAGCTCCTATTCCGGCACCAATACCTCATCCCATGATCACGAGAGCCTGTGCAGGCGTGTTCAAGCCACGTTGCCCTGTTGACTGGCCTCCACAGCTCTTCTCTCAGCTCTTGTTGCCACCTCTGAACCCCGTGTCTTCAAGTCTTCTGCCAAGCATCCAGAATGGCTTGCTGCTATGCAAGAAGAAATTGATGCTCTAAGGTCTTATGACACCTGGGATTTGGTGCCTTGTCCTTCTAGCACCAATATTGTTGGCTCAAAGTAGGTTTTCCACACGAAGTTTCACGCTGATGGATCTATTGAATGCCATAAAGCCCGTTTGGTTGCTCAGGGCTTCACTCAGGTTCCGAGTACTGACTTTCATCATACTTTCAGCCCTGTTGTCAAGACTGCGACTGTTCGAATAATTCTTGTTCTCTCTTTTTAGCACAGTTGGCCTCTTCATCAGCTTGATGTCAAGAAACTCAATTGTGTACTTGATAAACTGGTTTTTATGGCTCAACCTCCTAGGTTTGTGGATCTTTGTTTTCCTGTTCATGTATGTCGATTAAAGAAGGCATTGTATAGTCTTCGCCAGGCTCCACTAGCTTGGTTTCAACGTTTCAGCACTTACCTCTCTAGCTTAAGTTTTCTTCAGAGCCGTTGTGACTAATCTCTATTTTATTTCCATAGAAGTAGCTCGGTTATTTACTTATTGTTGTACGTTGATGATATCATTGTTACAGAAAATGACTCGTCCTTGCTACATGGTTTTATTTCCCGTACCCATCGAGAATTTTCTATCAAGGATCTTAGACGGTTTAACTACTTTCTTGGGCTTGAAGTATCTTATACTTCTAATGGTGTTTTTGTTGGTTAAGCAAAGTATGCCCATGATATTTTAAAAAGGGCCGAGCTTTTGGATTCCAAACCGGTCTCCACTCCTCTTGCAGCGGGTGAATCTCTTGTTCGTGATGGTGTCTCATTTCATGATCGGATCTTTTGTTGGGGCTCTTCAATACTTAACAATTACTCGTCCTGATCTTTCATATGCAGTCAATTCTGTTAGTCAGCTCCTTTACTCACCTACTGATAATCATTACCTAACAGTAAAGCGTATACTTTGGTACGTCAAGGGGATAATCCATTATGGTCTTTCGTTCACATGACGTTCTGACTCTTCCATTTTGGGTTACTCTGACGCTGATTGGGCTTGGTGCCCTGAGACTCTTCGTTCGACCTATGGTTATTCTACTTTATTGGAGTAAATCTAATTTCCTGGAGTGCCAAGAAACAGCCGACTGTTGCTCGTTCTAGTTGTGAGTCGGAGTATCGTGCTATGGTTAACGCTTCGGCTGAGCTCATTTGGGTGACGAATCTTCTTCGTGAACTTCAAGTTCTGTCTTCTTCTCGTCCTATTCTTTTATGTGATAACAAGAGTACTATCTTTCTCAGTCAGAATCTTGTTGCTCACAAACGAGCTAAACACATTGATCTTGATTATCACTTTGTTCGAGAGCTTGTGTCCTCCGGGAGATTAGTCACACAATTTGTCCCTTCTCACTTGCAGCTTGCTGATATATTTACGAAGAGTCTTCTCTGTCCCGCCTTTGAATTTCTTCGTTCCAAGCTTTGCGTGTGTTTGCATCCCATGCACCGCTTGACGGGGGGTAATAGAAGTAATTAAAGGAGTAATTAAAGGAATCTGTAATTTTGTTCATATCTTTTATTTATTTATTTTGCGGTGTATGTATATTCCATATATAACTCCCATAAATTGTGGAGTTTGTTGTAATCACCACTCTATATATACTGATATTCTACATCACCAAACATACGGTGATAAACTAAACATCATTTACATATATATATATATTCAAATTTTACATTATATATCAAAATTCGTGCTAATTTCTTGCATCTATGAAATAAAAATTAAGAACAAGGATAAAAGTTTTAAAAGTATGATTTCATAAAGGAATAAGATTGAATAAGAAATCTACCAGAATAATAAATTTCATATATAGATCATAAATCTAACATGAATTGTAACTTCAGAATCCTAGAACTATTAAAAGGAAACTAGCTAGTGGCGTTATTATAAGCAACAATCATAACAATTAAATAAGAAGAAAAATTGTTAGTGGGCCGATGGTGTAGTTTTCCTTATTTTCTTTCATTTTTTGTTCTCATCCTCAAGTAGCAAACTCCTTAATTGAATGTGAGAGATAAATATATAAATTAACAATAAGAAATAAAAAAAAAAATCCATAGGGTAATTCTTCACCTCCTCTTTCACCTTGTTATCCCGCTTCGTTCTTCTTTTCATGTAATAAAGAAGTGTGAGGGATGGATGGTATGCGTAGAAGATGAAAGGCGGAAGGATTTTTATTTTTATTTTTATTTTGAGAAGTAGGAATTCTGTCGCGGGCTTTTTGAAACTCTTGCTAAATTTCTGATTATTAATCAAATTAGGGCCATTTGGTGCACGAAGTAATTTCCACACCTTGAGCCCACAATTGTATGGGCTTCAAATACATTGGCTGGCCCATGTCTTGGAACACGGTTTGGCTTGGGCTTGGGCTTCTTTTGACCTTCACACCAACCTGCTAATTATCGTGAACTCCATCAATAAATAATTGTAAGCACTCAAACTCCACTTCTCATATTTCATTAATTTAACCCGAGTTTAAATTTGCAATATCTTACTAATACCCATGAAACTTCATAGACATTATGAAAGTAAATAATGAAATCCACAATTAAGGTTAATAAAATCATACAAAATCATATGAAAAATACTTATGAAAACATGAAATTTTAGTGATCATCAATGACCCAGTTCAAGATCCTCCATTACGAGATTAGAGACGTATTAATATATGTTTGTTATATAGATATAGTATATTTGTTGGTAGTTAAAAGTACATTTTTAAAAGTATGAAAAACAATACATTAAAGTATGATTTTAAAATGTTACAAAATACTTTTGTGCATCACATATTAATCATTTAAAGTATCTTTTTTATTTAAGCAAACAATTGTGTGAATTAATACTTAATTTTGTGAAATTATGTGTGCCCTTCGATGAATGAGTACATGATCACCCATGATATATCCAAATATAATCTTGAAATTAATTATATACTCTAATGAATTGGATTAATGTGAGTCTTATTATACTCTTATTTGATTCATTCATTCTTAACGGATGCATGAGAAAACAAAATTAAACCGAGTCCGAAATTACTAGAATTTCCATAGATATGGACCACTTTTACAATTACTCTAAACTTTCAAGGGTCAATATCGTCATTATACTCTCGAATCTTCTGGAACTATAATGTACACCACCCTTACGGTACACCTTCATTCCTTTTCTTGCATCACGCCTAATTTGTCTTGGATTTTCAAAGATTTACACAAAAACACTCTCTTCAAAAACACCCTAATATACCTATCTGCTTCTGCCCTAAATCTCACTTCAAAACCCTAATTTTACTTGTGGCAACGAAATACAGCTATTGAGGAATCAAGTTCGGAGATCAAGAATATACAGATTAATATATATCACTTGCATACAGAGATTCCAGTTACAAAGAACTTCATTTTTTTTGAACTGTTAATTTTTGTGAAAGATGTCAACGAGGAGGAGAGTGTGTGAGGAGAGATTGTATTACAGTCCTCCAGCTATGAGAAAGCAGAATCAGCTACAGGAGAAAGCGAAGCTGAAGTCTTCAGCTCCGTCTATACCGGAAAGAAGAGGATTCGGGTCGGATTCATACTTGGATCGGTTCTTGGATCACACCACACCTGTTGTGGCAGCTCAACACTTTCCAAAGGTAATATCATTTCGTGTGTTCTTGTATCTTGGATTGATGATTGGCTATTTAGATGCTTCAAACTTCAATAATGTTATGCTAAATGAAGAAGGGAAATATTTGAATCTGTTAGTTTCTCATTGAATCGGATATGTTGGGGTTTGTGTTAGGCATTGGATTTGTTTTAATTGAAACTTTATTTGCTACTTAAGTGGTTTATTGAGTGGTGGGAAATTTTTTATTGAAATAGTCTCTGGTTTCTTTTATTAGCATCTATTTTCAAGGAAATATCATTTTGGCTACTTAATTACAATTTAGTTATTTTTGTAAAAACAAATTATTTCTTTTTTATTCTATATAGGCTATAGTGCTGCATTGGGTCCTTGTGACTAATTTGATGAAGTTGGTGAGAAAACAATAAAAAGCAAGTTAGAAGATTGTTTTGCTCTTATCATAATTAAAAATACTCATTCAAAGTTCAGAACTTGATCATAATATGATGCAATTGATATTAGAGGTTTGCTTGGAATCTCACTTCCCCAATCACAACATATAATTCTGTGATACGATGGCATCGATCAAGTAGTTTATTTTAATCTAGGATTTCAATAACACATGTTTGCTAGGATATATAGTTAGGATCTAAGTTGATGCATTTTGAGATCTGCAGACAAGTATGAGGTCATGGAGAAATCGTGGTAGTGAGTTCCATCCATACTTCATTCTAGGAGACCTTTGGGAGTCTTTCAGAGAGTGGAGTGTTTATGGAGTCGGAGTACCCCTTCTTTGGAATGGGAGTGATTCAGTTGTCCAGTATTATGTGCCTTCCCTCTCTGGTATTCAGCTGTATGTTGATCCCACACACCACGTCGTGGAACAGAGGTGAGTTTTTCTATTGAAACTATTCTTTGCTTTGAATGATGGTCATTAGATATCATGTAGTAGGATCTTATATCCATGAGTTCTGTAGTTATTTCCATGGGTAAATAGTTGCACTCACTAGTTGAATTTACCAGCATGGCCCCAACATTGCAATAAATTTCTGGCTGCATTGAACTTTGTTTTAGAGTAGACATCACTCGGAAGTTGTCACTTGTCAGTTTGTGTCTTCTATTTCTTTAAGTTGCAATGTCATTCGAGAAGAAAGATATTTGGTGGTCTCATTGGGAGAGCTGACCGAAAGTGAAAATCATGAAAAAATAAACTATTCTGTGTAGAATGGATTAATTTTGATGATGCTGAAAAATCTTTGAGTTCTTTTAATTCAATGCATTCTTCCACCAAACCATACAGATCCTTTTCTAATAACTAGGCTGTAACTCGGTTTCTTATATCATTTACCAAATGACAAGAGACCTGGCGAGGAAAGCGATGCTAATTCATCTGGGGAGACAAGTACTGATGGTGACAGTGAATGTGGAACTGATAGAGGGGTCAATGATGGTCGGGGATCTTGGAAACCGAACAACATAATTGGCCAAGGATATAGAAAACATCCTGGAAGAAACAATCCTTCAGTTGAATTATCACTAAGTGGGGATGATGCTAACAACCCCCCTGATCTCCTTATCTTTGAGTACTTTGAGAGGGAGCTTCCTTTTCATCGTGAACCATTAGCTGATAAGGTAAGTAAAATCGTCTTCTCAATTTTTTTGCAAAGGTGCAATGATTTGACAATAATGGGATTTGCTGCATTAAACAGATGTCGATACTTGCATCTCGCTTTCCTGATCTAAAAACATATAGAAGCTGTGATCTGACTCCATCAAGTTGGATTTCTGTTGCTTGGTAAGCTTTTCTTGTAAACTAGTGCCAATGTTTTGGCTTTGATCTTATCGGTAATGCTCCTCAAGTGAAATTGCGGTATTTTGTGTTGCAGGTACCCGATATACAGGATACCTGTAGGCCCCACTCTGCAAAATGTCGATGCCTGTTTCTTAACTTTCCACTCTCTTGCAAAGCCTGTTAAAAGTGAGTTTCTTTCTTATTTCTGCACTTCTGTTTTTTCTTCATGCCCATGTGGCCAGTTTTCTTCGTCTTCTAGATGCCAAATCCCAACTGAAAATGAATTTCTGTGTACAGGTGGTGAAGGGGGGATGCATGCTAGCAGCAAGCTCTCACTGCCAACCTTTGGGCTCGTTTCCTACAAGTTTAAAGCCACAGAATCAAATGGAAATGCAGATTATGAACGCCAGAAAATCAATTCTCTCTCTCGAGCTGCAGACAACTGGCTTCGTTCATTACAAGTAAATCATCCTGATTACAGCTTTTTTATGTCGCACAACACATACTGGAGATAAAAGTTGATCTGTATACACTTCTCTTCGCACTACTTGAGAAAATACCCTTCATTGTCCATCTTTTCTATGTTGTGTGGGCAAATGTGCAAGTGTTGAGAGATGTCGATGTGGCCTTTCGTATACCAGATGCAGATATAGTATTGGTAAATGGGGTTGTGATGGGATTTTGTTGTTTTAATGGCTCTTCTTTCGGGTGGGTCGTGGCTTAAGTTACTGTAAGTTGCAAGCTTCCTGATGTTGTACTTGTATACGAACTCGTGTGATGCTGTATATTACTAATTAATGACTTTATTACAGTTTGCTGTATTTTGTTTGTAGTGATTTCTCCATTGATTTCAACCTCTAGATGTTCGATCATTGTACTTTTTGTCTCATTGATATTACATGCCCATTTATCCACAACAGATGGAAACGAGTCTATATGTAAAGATTTATAGAGAGAGAGAGAGAGTAAGTTAATATTACATTCTCGATTCATCGTTACATACAACTAATGTCGAAATTCGTTATTGACATAATATATAGAGATGATGTATGTATTTATGTGTTACACATTCAGCAGGCCAACAGCCCACATATACAGTATAACAGCTTAAGCTCTACTCTCTTGCTTCCTCAATTTCTCCAAACTACATCCTTCATTTCTAGACCACAACATCCACGTTTATAAGTTATCATCAAGAAATGTAGAGAGTATAAGCCCTTGAACGAATTCACATCTTCGAGCTTTCTCTTTCAAATCTTCGTCCGACAGTGGACTCTTCTGAGGGACCCTGCTATACACAGTAAAACTAAAACTGGTTAGCTAAATACTCAGACAGATTAGAAATCTACGTCAATGAATTGATCTAACCTATTGGCTGAATCCTCGACGGAGTCATCTGTGAATGAGCAAGTCTCGACTGAGGACAAAGGCTGATCGTTAGAAGGTTCATCCGCCAAAGATGGATTGTACATAAATGAGGATAATAGTGGATCTGCTTCAGTTTGTAGGGCAGAAACATGATGTGAAGATCCTCCACTAAGAAAGGAATGCAGATTTCCATCCCTTGACTCTTTCCGGAAAATGGATAACGGAAAATTTGACCCAGCTTTACGTAATCTTCTCCTTCGCTGTACGTAAGATTCAGATTAAGGAGAACATGATAGATATATCCGTGTGTGTGTGTGGGTGCGTCGGAAAATTTCAAGAAGAAGCTTGGTAGCAGTTCGTATGGTGAAAAAGGATATTTTTAGAAGACTTCCATGCTGCACGGTCAAGTGTCGAATCAAATCCGATCTCACTTTTTTTGCACAAACAGGGCATACCTGCATAACATTAATGCTGATGATTCAATACATACTATGATACTAACTAGTTAAACATGCAAAAAGTATAAAATTCACTATATTCTCTGATTTAAAACAATCATCTCTTGAAAATGGTAATACAAATAGAGAAGTTCATGGGAAATCAGACATCAAAAAATAATTAAGCTTGTTCATCTTCGTTATTAAGGATCAAAATCAGTGGCATATAGCATGTGCAGGTATTATGTGAAACTAACTAGCCAATTGAAATCAAAATCTCAGCAATGCAGTTATAGGGAATTTAATGGCATGCCATCCAAAATATGCATATATGGCATTCACGCATGCCACGTTTGTTTACTCTCGATAGCCAACGCACAACGTGTTTGCAAATGTTAGACTGATCACAAATAACAAATGTGAATTAAATGACTCATGCATTTATTAAATCAAGACTTTGGGTTGCTACATCGAACCAATTGAACAATTACACTTTCTAAAGCCACAACTCTTATTGTGTCCTAAAGACATTATCATTGCTACATATCAAACTAAACCCTCATAACAAACACATTATCATACGAAAGAACAACTAATTGAAAGAGCACATGCTCGGAAACAACAGTCACAACCCTAGTCAACTTCTAAAGACAGCATTTTGATCATCACTAAATATCAAAATAAACCCAAGAAACACTATCCTTCAAAACATAACTTACAAGAAGAACACATGCCTCAAACCTTAAATGCAGTACAACATTCGCACAAACAAACACATAGAGCTAAAAGAAATGGAGGACAATGAGGTAGAATACGTACCCCGTTCGCCTCGATAGCATGCTCTTCATCAATATGACAACACAACCCAACCATGTCGAAATCCTCAGTGCAAAATGGGCATAAATACTCAGCCTTCTGCTCTTCCTCTCCTTCATACTCTTCTCCTTTACATACATCTGCAATGCACTCCCAATAAAACAATTAACTCTTACATATTCTACACAGATTATATTACCAAAACAATCATACTCTCATATCATATACAAATAACCACGTCTACAAATACCTTTTTGAATCACCCAATAAAACAATTAACTCTTACATATTCTACACAGATTATATTACCAATACAATCATACTCTTATATCATATACAAATAACCACGTCTACAAATACCTTTTTGAATCACTTTATATCTACATATAATAATCAGTCAAAGCTAAAAGAGCACAGAGCAAAGATTCAAATGATAGTTGTGTGAATATTCATCATATGCCTAATTCCAAAAAACCCTAATTCCACAATTTCATTACAAGCAAAAAACCTACACTAGAAATTAGCAAATAGTATTAGTAAGAAATTGATGAAATGCTCCATCTCACTCCTCTCAGCTGCCATATTGATTAAAACGACAACCCCACTCGATTTCGTCGAGAACGGACACCATTTCTCCTAAATTATCGTTAAAAATACAATCTTTACACGAAAATCTGGAAATACCTAGAATCACACGAACCTGATCGAGATCGGTGGCGCCTAGAATAGCTAGATAATCTGGCCCATGAATCGGAGTCCATTTCTGCTGAAATTTCCGCTTCTGTATGAAGAAATCTTCGCGATATAGCTCTACACTTACCACTCTGCAAAACCCACTTCGTTAAGACACACCCACTGGAAATGAAGTCAATACGAAGATGCTTAGATTTATTTATTCATCTATTTTTTTATTAAAAAAAAAAGAAAAAAATGTAAAAGAGAACGGTGGAGAAGAGAAACTTCCGAGAAACTGATGACGAAAGAGAGCCAGATATACCGCTCTGCAAAACTACGACTATTTCTATCATTTTGGGCTTACATTTGGGTTTATTTACGACGTTGTCACTGATTGAGTTCATGTAGGTACACTTTTTAATGCATTATGTACCTTTTAATTTATGGGTAGATTAGTCCAGTAAAGTGAGTCTCAAAATCTTGCTTTAGTTTTTTTTTTTTGTATTATTTTATTCAATTCTTAGAGTTTTTTAATTTATTTTTAGAGATGTTTAAACTTTAAAACACGTAGTATTAAAGTAAAAATAGAAATTCTTTAATGATTAAATTATCTTATGAAGGTTAATATATACTCCATTGAATCAATCTTAATCACGTAGTAATTGGAATAAACAAATTCAAGAGAGATAATAAGTATTTCCATTTGAATCCAATTTTACCAAAATTCCAATTGAGTAAACAATTCTTAAGGGACATTGTTTTTTTCTAGAAGTTACACGCACTCCCTCTTTCTAGTACTTTGCACATAAGAAAAATTATTTTTATTAATTTTATTAAACTTTAAGATAATGTAATATTTTATAATAATAAATAAAGTATAATTATATTGTGTGTATTAAATGGATGACTTTTAAGAGTGTATTTTAAGGTTATTTAATCGAATTAACCGTATTTCTTTTATTAGAATGAAATTATTGTGATAAAAAAAATGTAAAGATTAAGTATTAAAACATTTTAAGATGATGAGGATAAAAAATAAAATTAAATTAAATATTTTTTTTATCCTCTTTATTCATTACCCAATTACAAACACAAGACATCATATTATACAAAAATAATGTCTTCAAAAAGGTTTAAGGGAAAAAAACAATGTGCTTCATGATTCTTTAATAAAATCAGTTAAATAATCATTTTATTATAAGTACATTCAATTAATTATGTTTTCTTGAAACAAAATGTAATTATATATCTCTAATAATAGGGGGAAATATATTTAAAATGGAGTAAAATAAAAATGCACACAGATACGTCACAAAATTAAAGTGATTGTAATATTCCAATGAAGCCACGCCATTTTAGTATTTTCATTCCACGTGTCCAAAGACGACGCGTTTGAGAGCTGATGTTGCAGAACGACGTCGTTTCTCCAGCTGGAAAGTTGTCAACTCTTAACGTCAACTCAGACTGCCACAACGTACTGATTGGGAACCACCTAAAACGACGCCGCTTCTTGCAGCAATAATTGGGTCTTCTTGAAATAATTAATATTAGGTTGGGCTATGCTGGACTGGGCTCTGCAAAATGCAGCCCAGTTATGTAGATTTTTTAGTTTTTTCAGACTTGTACTTATTTTATTGTTTGGACCTGTTCGTATTTTTTATTATCTTAATAATCTAGGAATGAGAAAAAAAATTAAAAAAAACACTAATTAATAGGTAAAAAATATATTGCAGAATCACTATACAATACATTGACCTTAATGAATTACTTCTGGATACAAAATCTAATTTTCTATTACCTAAACTACCATGTTAACGTCAATGTGCAAAATGTATTTCAAAGGCACGCAACAATTATTCTAAAATCTCTCATTAATTCTCTCAACAATTTAGACAAGCACACACAATTCAAACCCTTGTCTGGTGAATGCACACTTGATTAGAAGAAAGATAGAGAAGGACGGTGATTAAGTAATTCACCTACAGTCTTTAACGGAATAAGGTGGGTCAGTGAGCTCTGAAGACAACGATTGTACGTGCAAATTCAATTAACATAGTATTCTTTATTGAACACGGGTGTGCATCTTCATCAATAATATGTACACCAATGTACAATAAAATTTGCGTGAAAAGAAGTAGAACGACAACAAGTGTTCATCAAAAGTCGCGTGAAGATAGTAGCAAAATTACTAATGTACATCAATGTACAATAACAAAAATACTAATGCACGCCAATGTAAGTAACAAATTTTGCAGAAAAAGAAGACCACATTAATAGAGAAGATCACATCATACTTCAATAGTTGATTTCTATAAATCTGTTAATGTTTTTTTAAACTATCTTGCTTAAAAATGTCGAATTTCAACTCAATTTCGTGACTATCTTTGGAATTTGACTTTAAAGCATGGCTTAGAAGGCTGATGAGAGATTTTGAAGGAGGGTGGGGTTCACTCCAAATAATATGTACACAATCAAGCACATGACATGATGCATAATGGGATATGGATGACTTCAAAAGATCATTTCTTTCCATATGTTAATCAATAAGGTGTATCCTCTTTGATGCATGGAGGATCGGGTGAGGGAGATGGCGTGTTGCTTCCTTTATTTAAACGATGTCGTGCATCCTGCAAGCACGATTAATGTGAACAATATGCAACTTGCCAGCATTAGTTTTATCCTCTCGGATCCGACAGCTAAAAGTGCTCTATGCCTTATATTTCGACGGCTGAAGAGGCTAGTCTTTATTATCGCTTTTGAGTAATCACTACTTTCAAAATTGGCACATGAATTGAGTGACTAGCCCGTCGATTCGGGCCGACTCGGTTAAGGAAGTGTTGGGCACAGGCGGCGACGTTTCCATACAACGACAGTTCACAGCTGAGCAAACGATGTAGACGAAGAGTTCACGGTGGTGATATCAAACGCTTACAACGAGAAAGATTTCAAAAAGAAAGGAGTCGAGAATAGTGAATATATCCCAAATTCAAGCATTTTTGTGACGTTGATATAATAATTATATATGAAATATTAAGATTTTATTCAATTGAGATAATAAGGGTAATCTTGAAAAAAGGAAATAACATCATGTATTACGAGTAATAATATAAAATCAATGTATTTATTAGTAATTAGCCTATTAACTCATGTATGTATCTATCACTAATAAATTCTTAAAAAAATATTAGATATTTCATTATAAATTGAACGACAAAATTACTTTAAATTTCGTTTGAGTTTTTATTAGTATTATCATTGGAGAATTACATATCAAATTTAAAATTCCAGATGTGGTGTTTTTTGTGGAGTATTTATTATTATTATTATTATTAATTCAAATTAAATTGTAGCAATTTTAATGTACTAGTGTATATTAATTTAATTAATCGAAAAGGAAAACTTTTTACATAAAAATTTTGAGAAACTTTCTTAACATTTGTTATAGAAGTTGACTTTAAAATAAAAAATATATAGTGAATTTTCTATTTTTGACTTTCATTAAAGACTAAAACTTTTTACAATTAGTAAGACATTGTTCATGCACCTTAGATGTTGTTCTTCCCTTTTACCCAAAATTAATTGAAATAAGTTCCCACCCCACCCAAACCAAACCAACCCCCACTATAGCTATAAACCAATTATTTTATGTTATTTTATCTTTTTCAAACTCACTTCACTTTCTTCATGTCATTTTCTATCTTAAAAGAAATACTTTTCAACTCTTATAAACTATAAAGAATTTCAATGTCACAAGGAATCAACCATAGCCCTAAGGTTGGGAGTGGGGAAGCTAGAATTTCATAGCCACCTCCTCAATATCTATCACTTTCTTGTATCCTATTATCTTGCAAAACCCTTTTATTTTGCTCTATTAAAGGATTCAAAATTAGAAAGCTAGCTTCTTCAAAAAAAAATTTTATTATTAATACATTTTCTCTTAAAAGATTACCCATTCAAATATGCTATTTGTAGATACAAAGTTTTTTTTAAAAAAATAAAAAATAAAAAAATTAGTATATGTAGGGGTGTCAATTTGGGCACGGCCCGCGGGTACCCACCGGGCACAGACCCGCCCCGAACCTGTTTTAAAACAGGTCGGGTCTAAGTATTACTCCAAGCCGCGGGTACCCGGCCCGACCCGTACAAAATATATTTATTATATATTTTTATTTTAATAATCATTTAAAATTCTATTAATTTATTAGTAATTTTATGATTATTTTTATTATTGATATTTATATTTTATTTTTATTTTTTAACATAATTATTATTATTATTTGAAGTTATGGAGAATGATGAAGTGAGAGAGGTAGTGATTTAAGAGTGCACATAAAATTATAAAAAAAAATTTTAAAAAAATTTTAAAAATAAAAAAAGGATAACGGGCGGGGTGGACCCGCCACAGACCCGGCCCGTTTACATCCCTAATTACAATTAGGATAAATGAATGTGTATATATTAATACATTTACAAGGGAGTTTTTTGTGAATCCTATTTCATATAAATTCTCCTTATTAAAAAATGATAAAAATAATTTAAATTCTAAGAATAAACATTGCTATACTCTAATAGTATGACAGGACAATGTACCACTAGAAATCACACAAATAATTATGTGAACTCTTTCAAACAAGAGTTAATCTATATTTCCTAACTCATCTAATATTACTACTTATCCTCTAACCTAAACATATTACATAAATTGTATTTTTCTCTACATAAAAAAGTGAACTCAAATACATTACTATTTTGGAATGTTGGATTTCTTTTAGATATTATGAAATGAAGAGGAGAAATGCAAAAGAACTAACACTTGTAATTCTTGTTTTACTAGTATTAAAGAAAAACATCTTTAGCTCTCTTTGAAAAATGAGATGAAGACTCAATTAAAATTGTAGACTCAATACAGATTGATAATTTACTTAAATGTAGGTATACAATAAAATTTACTTAAGGTTTAAATGTAATGCACGAATGATAATTAAATATATGGAGTAAATAAATAAATAATAATAATAAATAAATAAATAAATAGGTGATCCTTTGAGAAGGACAATTTGGGAGTACATAGTACAGTGGGTTGAATAAATAATTAATTGAAAACAAGATGATGAACTAATAAAAGGAAGTAATACCCACTAATTAATGCTGTTATTGGGCCCCAGCCCAAGTACTTTCACCGCGTTGGCCCATTAATCTCATGCCCTATTAAGCCTATGAGCTCCTCTCGCTGCCACGTGTCTCCTCAAGTCAGAGTCGGTGCCATAATATCACCATTTTCTTTTTTATTTATTTTGAAATTATAAATGTATATTCCATCCACAGAAATATTTTGCCGGTAGATGCAAATGGCCTCTAATAATTGCTCACTGACCATCCTATATTTTATCAAATGAAAAAATGTGAAGTTATATACTCCCTCCGTCATCCCGCAAGAGATGATTTTTTTACGTAAATTAAAGAGTATTATTATTTAATGTATAGTGAATAGTTTTACTAGTGGAGTATAGAATTCATATTTTAATTGTATTAGAAGGTATATGCGCGTCTTGTGTAAAAAATGAAATGAGACCTTTTGGGTGGGACGCCCAAAATTAAAAAAATATATCCTCTTTAAAATGGACGGAGAAAGTAATTTCTGAGTAAACACTCGTTTTAATTTGAATATCACTTTTTAATTTATTATGAATAGTAAATAAAATAATTTGATAATTATTATTTTTTATCAATCAAGTTTTTTTATTAAAATATTATTTCTTTTTATTTTTATGTAATTCATCATATGAAATTAACTCAAACGTGTTTGCCAATACATGATTATGAAAATTAATGAAATATAAGAAAATGCTGTTTATAATAAAGGATTAATATACTAATTGGTTTGGAACTTAGGGTTAATTTATTTTAAAATAATTATAAATAAATTATGTAAGATATCGATGGCAATTATATAGTTCTTTAAACCTCCCATGACTCAAAACTCTTTAAAATTTTGAAGTGGGATTTAGTTCGTGATTAGCTGTTGTCCAATTTATCAATCATTTTTACACGTAATTATCACTCAAATATAGCAATTATAGCTACACTTTAATAATTCATCATTCGTTTATAGTTAAAACCCCCTATAAAACTCTAATCAAATCCTACGTAAATTTATATTATACTTAAGAGAATACTAAAGACCATCCACCGATCCTAATAAAATTACTGATTAATATGGTATAATTAACAATATTTCCCAAAAAGATATTTGCTTGAGATTATTTTTACAATGAAAATTAATTTACTATTATTTCTTTTATTAATTATCATTTTCATTAAAAGTATTATCAAGTTTCCTTAAAAATATTATTTTTATTTATAATAGGAATGAATGACGTTCATGAAATATTTCATTAAACTAGTATTAATCAAGTAGTATCAATTTTTATCACTAATAAATTGTTTGGTTAGAAGATTAGACTTGTTAATGATGTTTATAATGTTAATTATACTGATAAATTTGGACTTTTTATTATTACCCTAAATATATGTCAGATAATTATTTATGTCACTAAAAGTGGTTTTCAAAATTAATACAGTAATGCAGAATTAATTGAAGATGTACTCTTATATGAGCAAAAATATATATGTCATATAAGTATTTATGTCACTAAATTAGCAAATGTGGTTTTTTCAGAAATAACACAGTAATACATAATTAATTGAAGATGCATTCTTATAAGAGCAAGTTGTATACTTGTATTGTACTCCTATTAAGTTTCATTGAGCTAATTATATTTTTTCTCTATTAGTATATTTTTTTATTAAATATTTTATAACTATCATCCAAATTGTTGTTAAGGGTTATATTATTTTAAAAGATATTTATTTTATTAATCAATAATTAAAAATGAAGTTTTTTTTTTTATTGTATTCGATCGAAATCAAGAGCATAAATGTAGTAATAGTTTCTTATTTGTTAATAAAATTAATTTTTCAAATTTAAAAATTAAGAATATTACTTTCTATATTTAATGGTATTTGATTTAATTAATAAGGATACAATTTTCTCGGTCATGATTGGATTAAATTAGAATTCAAATCCCCACATTGTTTATAAAATAATTTATTAAATTATTATTAATTTTCATTAATTAGAAAAACTTTTGCATTGTTTTTAAATATTTCAATATGTGCTTACATTTTCAAAGAATGCCTCTTAGCCAACTTTATAATATATATGCTATATAGGAGTAATTAAATACTACTCCATCAGTTTTGATGAGTTAGATTTATTTATTTTATTTTATTAGTACATGAATATAATGAATTTATTTAAAATGTCTCATTCGATGTATTAAATATTCTAACAATAACTAGCTAGGTTTGTTGTACGTAAATGTAACATATAATAATAACAACATTATATTGAATTTGTGTCATTCTCAAAATTAGTGGTTTTATAAATGAGTATTTTATTTATTTTTTGGTGGGCCATTTTCTGGTTAGAGAAATAAATTACCAATATTTATTATGTATGAGATTATGATTTTCAACATTGTATTAATTTATTTTTCTTCAAAAAAAAAGTAGTATATTTTTAGAATTTTGTTGTGAAATTAATTTAACTAAAATTATAGTGTGTATATTGTCACTTACTAGACTACAAGTTCTACGGTGGATCCGCGGCTAGTTATTTATTTTTTATTTTAATTTAAAGACAATTATATCATTTGGTTTATGTTTTATTTTATTCTATCAAATATACTCAATTGATTTAATTAATTTATAAAATACTAGTTTTAGGATGTGATGTAATAATTCGTGTGATTCATATCTTATTTTATGTATGCGGTTTCATGGTAGTAATCCTAATGACCATTTATAAAAATGGTGTGAAGTCTTCTCACTAAATAACTTTGGAGACTAATAAAATGTAATAATTCTTCAAAAAGAATTATAACTGATAAAAAAGTGTTAATGATGTAATAAACTATTTCATTAACTATATAATATATTTAAATTAATAATAATAATATTTTTAATAAAAATAATAATTAATTATGAATGTTATAACTATTTATGTTAAACGAACACCTCATCTAAAAGCTTAAGCTGGTCATGTATCAAGTCACTCTAACACGCCCCCTCATGTAGGTGGGGAATTGTTGCCTCAAGCCTTGTATGTGAAATTTTTTCATAAATGGACACGCCCACTCATGCAAGCGGGGAATTGTTGTCTCAAGCCTTGTATGTGAAATTTTTTCATAAATGGGCATGCCCACTCATGCAGGCGGGGAATTGTTGCCTCAAGCACTATGTGGAATTTTTTTCATAAATGGGCACGTCCCCTCATGCAGGCGGGGAATTGTTGCCTTAAGCCTTGCATGTGGAATTTTATGACATGCAAGGCGGGGAATTGTTGTCTCAAGCGTTATGTGGAATTTTTTTCATAAATGGGCACGCCCCCTCATGTAGGGGGGGAATTGTTGCCTCAAGTCTTGCATGTGGAATTTTTTCATAAATGGGTGGCGGTGAGGTTCGAAACTTGAACATTTGTTAACCATGAGCTCTGATACCATGTTAAACGACAACCTCATCTAAAAGTTTAAGCTGGCAGAGATATAAATCATTTAATACTTAATCAAGTCACTCCCACAATTTACCCATCAAGAGGTTAAATTTAATTCACAAAACATTCTCAAAATAAGCTGTCTATTAAAAAAAATTGAAAGCTGACCAAACTCTAAATATTAGTACATAATTAAAAGTTTGTTTATATATTTTTCCATTTCAAGTTACATATAAATAACAAACTACATGGAGTATGAGTTTTTAAAATATTAAAAGCTGACTCACTAAATACTAAATAGTAGTAATTAAGGTAATTAAAAAATATAGGAGCAATTAGGGTGAGAGTGGGATGGCACTAATCATTCAAGGGGCAAACTGCAAAAAGGGAAAAGTTTGCAGGGATGAAAAAGCAACATAAAAAAGTTGCAAGTACTTTTTGTAAAATACCATAAAAGCCACGTGGCCACTCCTCATTGGGTGTAAGCACTTCCCAAGATTAATATAACTCCCCGCGCGTGAAATCTGCTGCGACGCACACACCTTAAAAGCATAATCATATTACTAATATTATTATACCAATTTCTCCTTTTTATTAAAAGATGAAACAAATATTTAATAGTTGCAGGAAAAAAGTAAGAAAATAAATTAATTTATTAGTTATGAAAGTAGTAAAAGTGGATCACTATGCAATTTTATTTAGTACTATATTGGTAAGAAAATGTTTTGATGGTAGAGAATGAATTAAGTGGGGTTTGACACTTGAATTTTAGTAATTAAATTGTTATTGGGGTTTGGGTATCAAGAAATTTAATTTTAGTATTAATGAATTTATCTATCAGATATGTTTGTCATTAATTTCAAAAAAATTAACATGATTATTAGGAATAGATATTTAATTTTTAGTGACTAGAATAACAACTAAAAAAATGTGATAAAAAATAAAAATAAATAAAGAGTGAGGCTCCTGTGCACCCGGGCGCATGGAGCATATTCTGTGCGCCTTTGCAATTTTCATGTCCCTTCGCAATTTAAATCTCTAGCAATACATAGGTTTAAATATAATTGGAGGGGGAGGGTTGTGTTCACATGGGAATACAAAGTATCCCTCCGTGTCCCCGGAGCACAGGAGCTTTTGTCATAAATAAAATACATTAGCTTCAATCCGCAGGAGCTTTTGCCATAAATAAAATACATTACCTTCAATCTTTCCTCACTTATTAGATTTTTTAAATGTACCAAAATAATACTAAAATTTAGGAGTTTTATCAATTCAAGGCCCGAATTATTGGTAAACTATCAATTCCGGGTCTAAATTATTTTTTCTATCAATCCAAGACCTTAAGTATGTAAAACTATCAATCAAATGTCTGAATTTGTCAAATATTATCTCATATTTTATCAATTTAGGGCCTAAGTTCAGACCCTGAATTGATAATTTTATATAATTCAAGCCCCTAGTCCATAGAAAACATAATTCAAGTCTCAAATTGATAGTTTACCCATTTTTCAGATCCTGAATTGATAAAATTCCAAATTTAAATAAAAATGCATTATATAATTGTTTTCTTTTAAAAGAATAAATAATTTTACAAGACACAGAGATCATTCATCAAGTGTTTTTTTTTTAACGGTAAAGAAAGTTTATAATAATAATTTGAAGTACAAGGGGTACTTCAACCCTTACATTATAACATATCTAAAAATTCTAAAATAATTATTCAATCAACTCCAAACATTTTGGATCTTCATTCCAATCAACATAAGAAATTTTATTTTTAAAATCTCCATTTACGACTAACCATGACCATATCTTTGCTTTGATCTGAAGAAAAAATTTCGAAGCTTTAAACTTTTTTCCTTGAAACTCAAAGTCATTTATCCCTTTCCATATTGTCCATATTATAGCAGCCCAAATTGTTGTGGAGATTTTGGAGTTCCTACGTTCTCCAAGCGGGTTGCTATATTGCAAGAGATGTCCAGAAGGATCAATATGAGGCATCATAATCATCTTTGTCCATTCGTAGCAGTAATTCCACAATTTTTTAGCTACTTTGCATCTAAAGAAAACATGCAAAATATCTTCGTCCTCCTCTCTACAAAGATCACAAATTGTATCAATATTTACCTGTAAAGCACCGCGTCTTTGTAGATTCATTTTTGTTGGTAGTCGTTGTTTAATGACTTTCCACACAATTGTTTTTACTCTGTTCGGTGCATAACTTTTCCACAAATTCTTGCAAGCCTCTTCTGTATCTACGCTCTCCACGGTATTTTTGTAGGCTAAGCTTGTCAAGTACACACCATTGGCAGCGTGTATCCATCTCTAAGTATCTTCACCTTCTTGCTCCATATGGTACCTATTTAAGAAAGACAAAAGTTCGTTAAGAGAATTCTTATTTTCTTCCCTCAATTTTCTTTTCCAAGTTAAGTGTCAATTCCAACCATCTATTCCCCACCTCCTAACCTCACTAACCCAAGCCTCTTTTTGATCACTCAATCTAAATAACTTAGGGAATTTTTCTTTCAAAGGACCTTTCCCCACCCACCAATCTAACCAAAAAGAAATCATATCTCATATGACACTTTGCATTTTCTTATTCAAACCTCTACCCTCATTACCCCAAAATATTTCACAAACGTCCTTCCAACAACTAGAGATTTTTTTTTTACTCCCTCGTACTCTACCCATGTCAAGCCTATCTTCTACAAAGAAAGGATTTTTACCATATTATAAAATAAATAAATTAATTAATTAAAAAAAATTTTGTGGATTATGCTTTTAAGGGATTCATGGGAATTGACAAAGTGTGTGGAATCCTTAAGTTCTTTTGACCATCAAAGAATGTGAAATTACAGAAAGCTTTTTTCAGATGCTACTACCAAAATTATATATATTAAAAATTAATAATTAGTCTATGATTTCAAATTTTCAAATCACTTTCACAATATTTTGTAGTTTTTTTTTATTCTTAAAATGCGAATTATTATTTTGCGTTGACATTATTATTTATTATTATGGTTGTTTATCAATGACACAACAGATTTTCTTTTATTTTTAAATCGATAAAAAGAAAAAAACTTCCTGCAATTTTTTATTTTTTAAGTTGACAATAAGTGCATGTTATTATAAACAAACACGTGCAAATGAGGTCTTATAATTATTTCATCGAATAAATTATATTCTATAAATTATATATATATATATATATATATATATATATATATATATATATATATATATATATATATATATATATATATATATATATTATATGATAGTTGATAATATACCTATCATTAAAATGTAATTGATCAAATATTACATAACATGGAGTGCTTGATAAAAATTAATAGAAAGTGAAGAAATGAATGGACCCATTTTATTCTTAAGAATAATAAAAAATAAAGATCCAATAATATTGGAATATTGCAAAATATGTTACGGTAATTCTAGTCTACCTTCACGTAAAGTTGGGTGGATTGATTAATCCAGAAGGTTTTACAATAAATGCACATGTCATACTTAACACCTCTTTGCTGCCACGTAATTAACACCTAATTGATCACTACGTAATTAATTAAGAAAGAATTAGACTTTATTAATGTAAAATATCCTTGATCAAGAAAGAATTAAACTTTATTAATGTAAAATATCCTTGATCAAGAAAGAATTAGACTGATGTAAAATATCCTTGATCATCTAATTTAAAATCTTTACCTCAATAGAATATACTCTGTTATTTGTTTAACAGTGATATATATGATTATGATATGCATTCATAAATAGTTACTTTTTAATTCATTTTAACCTATTAAACAAACACTTTAATTTGATTCGAAGAAATAGCTATCGACCTACTTAAAACTCTTGAAAAATAATTCACAGTAAGAAAAAAAAAACTATTGTTAGCAACTTAAAAAAATTAAATAAAAAAACATCTTATTTTCAAATATCCAATTATTTATCTTTCTACAAAAATCAATTGAATAAGATGGGTTTGAAAACACCATTAAGTATCAATTGTTAGCATTTATCACAATATATGCATTTCTAACGAAATTCAATTAATTTTAGAAAATAATTTATGAGACATTAATGAACTAAGTTAAGAAATGGTGTACTATACATAGATAAAATTCTCTTTAAAAACACAAAGAATGATAAATTAATGTTTAAGTGGTAAATTAATTATTATTACATTAAATAACATATATAATAAATGGTGGTTATGTGATGTGTTAAAATATAATTTGTTATATAATTACATTATGTTTATTAATAGTAAGAGTATACTAATATTTTAAAGTACAAATCCTGCAAATTATAATATAATTTATTAAAAATATATTTTAAGTATCAATTAATATATTTTATCTATATAATAAATCTAATGGGATGAACTGTTTTTATAATTATAAAAAACCTCCATTTCTTAAGAGAGTGTGTGTACAATATTAACCGGAGTAGCTTTTATAAGTCCTAATAAATGAGAAATTTTCATTCTAATATTTTAATCTTAGTGCAGGATTCCATTCTTTATTAAAAAGAAAGAGATTAAATGGCACTTAGCATTCTTTTTTCTTTTTTACTACAAATAAAAATTATATAAAATATACTTCAAATATTTATTTTTTACAAAAAAAATCAGATCATTATTTTAATAATAATAATAATAATAATTTCTTGCTGGCGTAGGGTTAGTTAACCTTCATATGTGAGCTGGATCCAAAGTGACCCATTAAACCCCCCCCCCCCTTCCCCCCCACCCCCCCAATAAATAAATAAATAAATAAGAGAAAAAAAATCTCAATAAAACAATTCACAAGGAAGAAAAATAATTTCAAGAAGTGAACACGCGAAATTCACTCTCTTCATCAATCTCAAAAATTATGAAGCACAAATTCCAGTCTCTCTTCTTCAATTCTACCTATCTCTAACTAAAAGCCCGTCAAAAGATAGGAATTTTGTAGTTTCAAGATTGCATTTTTATTTTTTTGCTTGATTATATCCATGGTTTATTGGGCCAGCAAATAAATTCTACTCGGAATAAGTGCAGAATTCTCTATCTCTAAAGTATTTCCCATCTGGGATTTTCTGTTTGCATGCAAAGATTGAGTTCTTTTGCTGGGTTCTGAAGAGAAATTATGGATCTTGGAGTGAAACACCATTCTTACACTGCTTCAAATGCTTCGTGGAAGTCCAGTGATGCAGTTTCCGACCAGTTTCCGGCGGGTTTGAGAGTGCTTGTTGTTGATGATGATCCCACCTGCTTGAAGATCTTGGAGAAGATGCTGAAAACTTGCCTCTATGAAGGTAATATTTTCAACACATATTCATATGCAATTAGCTGTTTCTGGTTGGTTCTTGATTTTATTGTTGTTTAGTGTGTTATTATAAGGCTGAGTTTTAATGTGTTGTGTGGGTTATTTTTGTGTGTGTTTATTTGGTGGGGTTTCATTGGTATGCCCATAGAAGATCTTATTTCAGAAAACCTAGTATCATTCAAAATTTAGGAATTTTCATTTTGGAGCTATACTTATTGCATGATTGATTAGGGGAAATACGATGTGGGCTTTTAATTTGTTAAATCTTGTGAAATGGACTATTGATTTCAGTTTTGGGGAGAGAAGTGTTGAAATTATGAGAACGAAATTAGATCATTGAACCATTGACTTAGGATATAGTGAATCATTTAGGCTTGAATGTTAAATCTTGAGAGTTGGATATGCCATTTTGTAGCACTAATTGTGAGGTGATTTTTCTACTTATTTCATACAATTTCCAGTTACAACGTGCAATCGAGCAGAGATTGCTTTATCGTATCTCAGAGACAACAAAAGGGGCTATGACATTGTTATAAGCGACGTGCACATGCCCGACATGGATGGTTTTAAGCTTCTCGAGCACGTTGGACTTGAGATGGATCTCCCTGTGATCAGTTAGTATTGTCATTTTCAACTCTTCTTGATTTGTTTTTTTCTTTTAATTAGCAGTAATAAGTTAGGTTTAACCTTTATTTGTTGGGGGGGTTTAGTGATGTCTGCAGATGATAGCAAGAATGTAGTGATGATGGGTGTCACACACGGTGCCTGTGACTACCTTATAAAACCGGTTCGAATGGAGGCATTGAAGAACATATGGCAACATGTGGTTCGGAAAAGAAAGCACGAGTGGAAGGACAGGGATTTTGAACAGTCGGGGAGTGTGGATGATGGGGAACGGCAGCAAAAGCCACATGAAGATGTCGATTATTCATCTTCAGTTAATGAAGGCAGCTGGAAGAGCTCCAAGAAAAGGAAGGATGAGGAAGATGAAGCTGAAGAAAGGGACGATACGTCTGCACTGAAAAAACCACGGGTTGTTTGGTCTGTTGAGCTCCATCAGCAATTTGTGACAGCTGTTAATCAACTTGGAATCGACAGTATGAATCTCATTCCTTCTTATTTTTTTCACCTTCCCTTTTGTTATGAATCTGTTCCTGTAACTTCATCGCACACCTGCCTTCTGTTGGTTTTTGAATTGAAAATTGTAATAATTTTGTGTTCATGATATGTCCTGTCACTTTTGGAGCGGATCAATCTTTCGAACAAACTTGGAAATTGATTGGTTGTTGAGAATGTATGGAGTAATGCGTTTATATATATAAATGATGTTAGATGCTTTTGAGCAATTAATGCTGTTGAATCAATATCATTTTAAATATCCCCTAAAATTGGAGAGAGATTATTTTATTTGCAATAGAATAAACAATTTCTTAACTTGAAAACCTTGTTGCGTTGGTAATAATCTTTCGAATTCTACAATTTGTGTTGCAGAGGCAGTTCCTAAGAAAATCTTGGAACTGATGAGTGTCCCTGGTCTTACAAGAGAAAACGTTGCTAGCCATCTTCAGGTTGGACAACTGTGATCTTTTAATGTTTCTGTTTGTTTGGGATTCTGTTGTAGAACGTTGCTCGATTACGTTACTATCTCTCCATGCTTTTCGTTATGTACATTTAGGAATAGTTACAGACTCTGCCTTGATCAGACCAGTTTAAAAGACTAGCTCTTTTTTACTTCCAAATACCACCCCTGTTTTCACATGATTTCACCCATTAAGGTGGGTATTTGTAAGAAAAAATAGAGCGTCGAGGCTGTATTATATAATTTCATAACATAGTGTGCTTTTTCCGTAACTAGGTCTGACCTCGAGGGATTCTCATATTTTCCATTGAAATCTTACGAAGCTACTGATTTTACAGAAGTATCGCCTCTATCTTAGAAGGTTGAGTGGTGTATCACCTCACCAGAATGGTCTTGGTAACTCGTTCATGGGACCCCCAGATAGTCCATTTGGCCCGATGTCTCACCTCAATGGCGTTGATCTTCAAGCGCTCGCTGCTTCTGGTCAACTCCCGCCCCAAAGTCTTGCCACAATCCAAGCAGCCGCACTCGGCAGAGCTAATCCCAAGCCTTCTATGCCTCTACCTCTCCTCGATCAAAGAAATGTTTTTGGCTATGAAAATCAGAAGATGAGATATGTGGAGGGGCAACAACATGGTGATAATGGCAAGCAGATGAACTTACTTCACGGGATCCCAACGAATATGGATTCGAAGCAGTTGGCCACTTTGCATCAATCTACACTTGGTAGCATGAGTATAAGCCAGAGTAATTCGTTGCTGGTACAGATGGTTCAACCACAATCGAGGACCCAAATTTTAAACGAGATCAATGGAGGCCACATCTCAAACATTCAATCATCTGTAGGTCAGCCAGTTTCATGTCAGACGATTCCTAGCACTATAGGCGGACGTAATGGAATCGACAATGTTTCTGTGCCACAATATACTTCCATTTCCCAGCCATCTACTTCTGTAAATTTCTCGAGCCAAAACACCGAATTCTCAGGAAACGGCTATTCACTTGTGAGTAATTCTGGGATGTCAAGCCTCACTTCCAAGCTTCAAGATGAAGTCAACACAGAAGTTAAAGCATCTAGAGGTTTTCTTCCGAACTATGATGTTTTCAATGATCTGAATCAGAGTCGAGCCTCACATTGGCGTATGCAAAGCATCGGATCTACCTTCGAATCCCCCGAACATTTGAATGTACAACGAGGGTTGGATGGTTCACCATCAGCTGTAATTCAGCAACGGTTTGCTTCCAACCAGAAAAATGGACACAGCCAGATTCCATCTGCTAGTGACACATCCAACATCGGTCAGCAGTTCACCTCGTCTGCTTCTGACATTCCCATTAGGATCAAGGCTGAAAGACTCCCTGATATGGGATTTCAGAATACCCTCTTCCCCGAACGCTTTGGCCAAGAAGACCTCATGAGCGTACTTCTTAAACAGGTTCATTTCCTTCCCTCTGCCTTCGTTCAACTTGTATCATTAACATACTGAAATTGAATTCTCTTACAGCAGCAAGAAAGCGTGGGAGGCGTTGAAAACGAGTTTGGCTTAGATGGCTACCACTTGGACAATCTTCCGGTGTAACATATCAGCTTTTTCTGTAGCTTTAGAGTGTTCAAGCACTTTGTACATAGTTGCATTTACAGCTGAAATTGACGTCTTCCTACAATGGGCTGGAAATTCATCTTCATTTTCAATTTTCAAGAAAATGATTCCAGAGCTACAAATAGGGTCTTGCTAGTTGGTACGTCGTTTGCTCTACTATACGTCTGTGAATAGCTTGCTGGGATGCTTTATTTGGTGATTGGAAACGCAGCGCTCAAGCCTCAATCGGGCGGTTCATTTGCGATCGAAGATGGACGGAAATGTGCGTGGTATGCGAAGCATACACCGTAATTTTTTTGATTGCTTTAGCTTAGGCAATTGTAGTATGAAGATTATGATGGAGTTGATGAAACATTAAACTAAGTGTCCATGTAATTTGGATATGTGACTAGGTGGTTGTCTATTTGCAAACATATGATCCTACTCTAATTTAATGATACACATTTCCTAGTATATGAATGTAATTTGTACACTCATCGATTTTCACCTCATTTGAGTAAGTAGCATTGAAAGTTGCAACTTTTATGGAATCCAACTGAGAAGAAAATTTGCTAAACGATGTATATGTCTCGAAATCTAACATGTGTATATGTTACATTGCCAACGTTAATGTTCTAAACAAACCATGTATGAATGCCATGAGTTTTAATTACAAAATCTCAGGTTGAAACATCAAAGAACGATGCTTCTGATCAAGAAATGGCCAAAAGAATGAACAAATATGCAGCCATGCGATGTCTTCTTCTAGCAATCAAGTCTCTATCGCTGCAAGGAGATGAAAACGAGAAGAGCCACAACGAACGAGAGGAGAACAGACGAGCCAAATCTACTCCCAACGTTCGTTGGGAGTACATCAGGCAACGAGCATTCCTCCCCGTTGAAGTAGACCTTGGATGGGAATCCGTCGCCTTGAGCTACGTTGATCCCGGGAGTCAACTTCTTCGTGAACGAGATAACCGACTGTTGCTTCCCGGGAACCCTAGGATCCTTCTTAGGATCCGGCCCGTTCGTCTCTCCGACCAGATAGTTCAACCCCGGAAGACCCTGCATGAAAATAGTATTGTTTGCACCATTTATATCTATTGTGGTTCCATTGAAGGAGTAGGCTTTTTCAAATCCAGGAGCTGCGTTCTTTAACTCCACCGCGGTGAACCAATCAGCGTACAACGCGTCGTCCCAGTTGAAGGCGGTGATTCTTGCAGACCATCCATCTCTGTAATCTGTAAACAGATGCCAGTTGAGGCTCACACCACAGTTGTCACCACAAGGGAGTGGATTAGGCACATTGAAACGATGAAGACTCGCCCATGCTCGTGTCAATGCAGTCCGGTTATCAAACGGGACGAGGAGGGCCTGAGACGGGAGCAACAGAGCCGGAGCTGTAGTGCTACACGTCCGACCAGCATTCACACCACAACCACAAGCACAAGTCGGACAAGGTATAATGGACTCATTATAGTAAGCAGAGAAAGACACACAGCACCGAGGGCTCGCTCCCTTAGGCTGCGTTATGTTACACACGACCTGCCAGCTTGCCAACGCAGCCGAATCAGGCAACGCTTGACCCGGATCAGGGAACTGGCTATCGCTCACACGAACGGGCGGCCCACACTTGTAATCCGGGTTGAGCCTACCCACAATCCCCCAATTCTGAGGGGTAGCAAGGTGGGAACGGTTCAAATTTGGTGGCATTTTGAACACATTGATCTGGAAAGCCGACTTGGACTTGCTGGGATCCATTTCAGGTGGCAAGATGGTCCCGTTTCTACAACAGAAGGGGATCATTCCTAGGTTGGAATCGTTCGTCTTCGACAGGGGAAGGTCGACTAAGGTTGGGCGACGAGCGCAGCTCAACGCGGTGGCGAAGTCGAGGCTTTGATAGTACTGCCCCTGCACTCCGAAAACACAATCTGAAGTATCAACTACAGAAGGATAAGCTCCTTTCATGGCGAAGATGAACTCATCTTCCATCCAATCCCAACTGAGCTGCCAGTTATCTAGTCTACCAAGAGGGTTGTGGTTTTCGATTGTGACAAGAGCCCAATAGTTGGATTCGTATGTTCGAAGAACATCGTACATTATGGTTAGATCACCGTTTTGACGAGGTAAGTATTCTTGGTCCAATGGATTATTGGACTTGGAGTTGGGATCTCGGGTGCAACATACTTCCATTGTTGTGTTCCCTGTAAGAAACAGAGTATTCAAGCATTCGAATTGATTTCAGAATTTGATCATCTAACCTATAAATAGAATTTCAATGATAAAGTCTACCAAGATTCAACAAACTAAATCCTTAAACATCTCCAATTTCAAATCCATTCATCCAAATCTACTGATTATTTATGAACTAATGAAAATCAAGAGAGAGAGGAAGAGAGAGAGGGGGAAACGGACCTTGTGAAGTGGGTCGGGGGCAAACCCATCCATCATTGACCAGAGAGATATTCGACGGCATAGGAACACTAGGCGGGCCAACTCCGAACTGGGTTCCGACCAAATCAACCCGAACGCTCATCTGGGTCAAGTCCCCCGCAGTCTCAATACCCGTTTTAAGATCCGGATTAGGGTACCCGGCGAAAACCGACCCGTTCCCCGCGCTCCCCGGAATCGAATTCCCGTCGGCGAGAACAGCATTCGAAGCGGAAACCAAAATCTCATCGTGCTGAAACCCGACAAAGACCCGCCACGATTTCAGCTCTTCTGCATCGTTGTTGAGTATCGACAATGAAGATTCGAAACGGTACGCCTGTCTGGCCCGGTTCGATTTCAGGATCGGAGGTACTGCTCGACCGTCGGTGTACGCGTAGGTGAGGAATATTCCGTTGCAGTTGTCGGAGGCGGGCGCCGGGGCTAACCCGGATTGAGCTAGGGTTTGGGTCAGGATGGTGAGGAGAAAGAAAGAGAGGAAGAGGGTTCGGGTCATTTTGTCCAAGCGCAGAGGGCGTTTCAATTCAAACACATGAGAATGAATGAAGAGAGAGAAAGTGTAGGCTATATTGAGTGTATGTATAGGAAGAGAGAGAAGCGTGTATGTAATGCGTGTGTGTGTGTGTGTGTGTGTGTATGAGAGAGAGAGAGAGAAGAAGCAGAGAAGAGGAGAGTGGTAGACGCGGAGAAGAAAGGATGTTTTTGGAGAGAGAGAGAGAGACAGCTGAGATTAAGCTGTGATAAGTAGTTAAGCAAGAAATGACTACATATATTAATATTATATTTATAGATATGATTATTTAATTTACGCGTAATAAATCGGATGGATTCAAAGTTAAATTAAATAAAATAAAGATACAAAAAGCTAGATTTACATCATTCTTTCTTTGAAGGTGATTAAAATAAAAACTCGCCAATCGAATTATGTAGCACATGGAATATATTTATAATATTAGACAAAATTAGCACAATATGATACCATCGAACTTAAAAGATAAGTGGAGTGGAGTACAAGCTAAAGAAGTGAATTATTTTAAAAAATTACAATTATGGTAGAAAAATAATGTTCATATATAATAATAATATTATTTATTGAGAAACTCTCTTGTGAGATGGATTTTTTGTGAGAATGGTTGACCCATTACTAAATATGCTTATTATATAGGTAAAATATGCTTATTTGTAATTAAAGCATGTCAATAATGAATCATCTTATAACACCCTAAAATCATACTTTAATTCATCATTTATCATACTTTGAAAAATATACTTATCATTTATCATACTTTGAAAAATATACTTTAACAATCATTAAACATATTTTATCTATATAATAGGCATATTTTAAGCGTATTACAAATCGTCTCACATATATAACGTCTCATAAGAGAATTTGTCTTATTTAGAAAGGGATTACCTTCGTTAAAAACAAAAGATTTGTTTGTAACTATGCTGTTTTTAATAACTATAGTAAATTGAACTAAGAAATTACATAGCATACTTTAAATTTATGGTTTTAAGAAGAAAAAAAAAACATTGCTTTTGTTGTGGGGACATCCTAAATGGGGATCCGTTGGGGTGTTTGAATTTTGAATATTGAAAGTCTAGTGGCAAAAACGCAAATCTATGCAAAGAAAATGAGCAAAGTTTCAAGAATATTATAATTATTATAAGACCAATTAAATACTATATAAATTAATATTTCTTTTATGAAATATGGTCAGCGCAATAATTATATATATCATAGGAATATAATATTTTTCCAAAAAAAATTATTAGTTGAACATGTCACGTCCTTTATAGAAAATAATTAATTAGAGAGATATTAATACTCCATGATGTCTCCTATAATCTGTAATATTTTTGGCATGGGACAATTTCTTCTATAAATAAATAAATAAATAAATAAACAATATAATATTGATTATGGAGGGAGAAAAAGCAATTGGTTAGTGGTCTTTGTCTTTCGCACGTTGCAACGGTCCGCTGATTGTGCAAAGATTTATCCCTCAAATCTGCCACCTACCACTTTATTACAGTACTATATTAACATTTAATAATAATAATAGTAAACAAACAAATAAATAGAAATATACATACCAAACGATTTATTTATATAATTAAGAAAGTTTATCACAAATATTTGAGACTGATTTCCATTGGGTATTTCTTTTTATTTCAAAATTGTTAAATAAATAAAGGAATAAATAATTTTTTTCCTTATTTAAAGTATTGCCCGCTCCTTCAATCGATTAAATAGTCCAATATTTTGATAATTAAGCAAATACATACCGTTCAAAATCTAAATTAATAAGGGATTTTCAAATCAACACTTAAAGAAAATTAATCGATAATACTTCCACATTAAGTTAAATTATTTCAACATAAATTAATACTATTACCATATTTAGATATAATACTACCAAATTAAGTTAAATTATTTTAACATAATTAGTACTATTACCATATTTAGATATTACAATGGAGATATTACAATGGTAAAGATACATCCTTGTTCATACACTATAAAAGGACATATAGTGTGCTTCTTATTTCATCACCCACACAAATTTTACGCTATCTCTTCACTAACACAAATTCTAAGAAATTATAAGAATATGTTACTTATACGCTTTCTTTTCTTGCTAGGTGGTGTATTAGTTTTCACTGCAACCCCATTTTTGGGTCATATTATAGAAGTAGGATCAATTAATGAGCAAACTGTTATTGAAGACGATGATATAATGAAGCATCCACACCACATATGATCATGCTATTCCACAGTGGAGTCACAACCTATATCAACTCCACACCGTGCTCATCCACCCCACAACCGCCGTGCTCATCCACCCCACAAACGTACTCATCCACCACACCACCGTGTTCATCCACCTAAAGCTATTTGAGATGATTTTTTATATTTTCTATAATGTATAATTTCTTAATTTCAATTTTAATACTTTTAATTAAAGGATTTATTTGCAAATACAAATTTCTATTCACTATGGTATGTTTAAAATTAACTTTCTTTTGCAACATAGATAGTGGGGAAAATGAATATGATAAATAGAAATATACATACCAAACGATTTATTTATATAATTAAGAAAGTCTATCACAAATATTTGAGACTGATTTCCATTGGGTATTTTTTTTATTTTAAATTATGTTTAAATTAGGAGTTGATCTCCATGTACTTGGAATCCTTTTGAGGTGTATGATCAATTTCATAGACAAATATATAAAAAGATCATTTTAATAAGTAACATAAATTTTAAGAATAACGAACCACTAAAAAGATAAAGAGAGAAGACAATGAAATCGTGAAATGAATAAAAAAACTACGAAAATAACAACGGATGTACGTAAATAGAAAACTTTGTCCAAAATTATTTATTATCCATATCTTTATATAATATGAATTATTTAATTAAATAATAATAATAATAATAATAATAATAATTGTATAATCTCAAGAAAATTACTAGAAAGTTGAAGAAAGTCAAGATTAAAATAAATGAAACATGCTTACATATAATTGTGGCAGGCCCATACCTTATAACATATATACCCATTTCATAAAGTAATTTTTTGGTTGAGAAGCCCAAAAAACAGCCAGTAAATTGGACACTCCTCAACAGTCCAATGTGCTAGATCTTTGTAGAACCCTTTTAAAACTGGAAACTCAAGAAATAATATTCTCTCACTCCAATTTTTTTTTTTTAACTACAATAATTCTTATTTCTTGTGTACCACTTACTTCTATTTCAAGAATTTCTATAATTTGTGGTCATAATATCAAGATTCATACATAAGAGAATTTAATTGTTCTAAATGGGTCTAAAAGATATTGCAAATTAGAACATGTTTTCATATTAACCATATTCTCTCACTCCAATTTTTTTTTAACTACAATAATTCTTATTTCTTGTGTACCACTTACTTCTATTTCAAGAATTTCTATAATTTGTGGTCATAATATCAAGATTCATACATAATAGAATTTAATTATATTGTTCTAAATGGGTCTAAAAGATATTGCAAATTAGAACATGTTTTCATATTAACCATATTCTCTCACTCCAATTTTTTTTTTTAACTACAATAATTCTTATTTCTTGTGTACCACTTACTTCTATTTCAAGAATTTCTATAATTTGTGGTCATAATATCAAGATTCATACATAATAGAATTTAATTATAATGTTCTAAATGGGTCTAAAAGATATTGCAAATTAGAACATGTTTTCATATTAACCAAAAGTATATTTAAGATGAAAAAAAATCATATTTATAATTCCAAGATTCTAGAATGAGCTATGTGTGAAAAAAGAGAGAGAGAGAGAGAGGGAGAAGCACCCAAATGTGAATCTAATAATGTTGAATTCAAAAAGTTTTGATAAATTAAAAATTATAATAAAATAAAAAGATGATAAAAAGTGGTATAAAGAAGTATCTTGAATTGGGGTTTTTCATGGGCAGTGCTCACCACCAACCAAACAAGGTCCATGCCTACTCCAATGTTGTCCCTCTACATTATTGAATAATTAAAATTACATTTATCTAGGGTTTTAAATTGATTATGATTTATAACAATTTTTTTCTTGTAACAAGTCATCTGATGCAGATTAAAAATGATTGAATCTAACTCAACCTCAAAATCATAATTAAAATAGAAGGCTTATGCACATTTTTAATTTATATTACAAATAATTTGAAGATAATTATAAGACATTCAAATGTTTGTGTACATGATGCAATCATTTATTCTATCAACAACATTTTTAAATTATACACTATGCATATTATAAGTGAGGTAATTAGATTTTATTTTAAACTTTATTCTCACAATAATTATAAAAAAGAAAAAGAAAAATTGTAATGAGACCATATGACCTTTGTGGTAATACTTTGGTGAGTTCTTAGTTAATCAACATATTATGAAATCTATAACTGAAAGCAATCGTTTCATAATTAATTAATTATGATTAAAGAGGGTTTTCTTATTCAGTTTAAGCAACGATTAAATAAATAATCATAAATACAAACCCATAGCTCACTATCTTGGTGAATCTCATAAATAAGATTTGCAAAATAATTAGCTCAACAGGCATAAAAAAAATTTTAAGATCAAATTCATCTATTGCATTAGACTTGAATTAGCATAGACAAAAACTTAAATTAACTTTCATTTAGTGCATTTTATAAAGATGGAAACAATTATATTTTTTTAAAAATTAATTTTCAAAATATTAATTTCTTGAAAGTGATTACATCTAATGATATTTTGTGATATATTGTTACGAGTTTCATAATAAAAACAACTTTAACTAACGTTCTTCGCATGGATCATGTTTCGTGTGACTAGAAAAATATGAAATTATAGCCTTCAAATCATTATTTGCAACAATTAATTAATTAATTTTTTTCAAATCATCTTATAATTTAACCTATTACTCCATTTATTTTGGGATAATTCTTGGGTGACCCGTGGTGAGAGGGTCATGGGTGACCACGGATCACCCAAATGATCTCTTTATTTTATGATTATTTTGTCATATATAGATAACCTCTTAAAATTTTGTGTTTATACATATATTCTAACCTAAAATTGAAATTAAAGGAAATAGAATCTACATTAATGTAAAGATATTGATCAAAGTGCAAACAAAAGTGAATATTGAGAGAGAGTAAAAGGCCAACATCCATGGGGTACCCCAACACTTGCCTTTTGCCTAATTATTGTATAATTAGGACAATTTATTCCATAATAATTTTTATTTATTCACTTTTTTTTAACCTTCAATTTTTTTGTTGAGATTGGCTTGGGCCCACAATTTGTTAATATTCTTGAATTTTTCTAGTATCATTTTTTTTAAGTATCAATTTTGTTACCAGCCTGGAAATCTTGATTTGGTCGGTCATTGAAATTTGAAGTTTGTCAAAAAAATCTTCTTTATTTATTTAATTAATAAAATTTTCTTATTCAAGAAAGAAAATAAATAAATAAAAATTTAAATTTATTTTTGCAGTGTTAATTTTCTACAAATCGCTTTACATTTAATGGTGTTGTATAATATGGCAATAATTACACAATAGCTATGAATATATTTTCTTGTGTTGGGGGATTCGGATATATTTTTAATACACTTTTCTTTTAAATTAAAATTTTTCCTTTTTTTTAAATAAAGAGGAAAAAGAAAAAAGGCCTTTTGACAAATATGGGCAACTCATTATAACGTTACAGTGTGAAACCACCTTTCATTGGTACACGTGTGAACTTTTTTCTGCCTTGTGGCTGACTAATAATCCATCTTGAAAGTAATTTCCATATATTTATTTTTATTTTATATAATCGGAATTGAACTCCTTGCAAAAAAACTCACACGTTATAGTATATTTAGGGAAAAATTTATAAAAATTAAGCTTAAATTTTACACAAATTTCTATGAACATATGGATTTATATAAATAATTCGAAAACAAAAAATATTATTCTGTCATTTATAAAATAATAATTATATTGATTAGTTATAATAAATAAATAATGAGAATAAGTTAAAGAACCTTTTTACAATAGTTAATCCCTAAAATGACATAAGTGCCCTCCGTTATTTTTAGCCACTTTGAAGTAGTGAGTAAAAGCTGTCGGTGCTAAACCTTTATCCATCTCAAACAGTGGCGGACGCAGAATTTTCGTTCTTCTCATACAATATTCGTGTTTTTTCTTCTATAATTTTTAAGAAGAATTATTTTATTTATCAACTTTTTTTCTAAGAGTATTTTAGTATTTTAAGTGGTGCTTTTTTTCTAAGAGTATTTTAGTATTTTAAGTGGTGTTAGGTAAAAGTTATAATTTTGAAATTAAAATTATTTATTTCACTTGAAATACTAAAAAGAAAATAAATATCAATTGAAACAAAAGAGAGAAGAGGAAGGAAAAATAAATAAAAAGTGGCTGTCCAAAGGTGAATCGAACACCAGACCTTCAAAAGGCTAATTTATTTATCTAACCACTAGGCCATTGAGAAATTTTGTGTTATATTCTATATATATACTAATTATTTGTGAAAGTTCATGGGGCCCAGTGCCCACCTCCTAGTCCGCCGCTGATCTCAAAAGTAGTTTATTTTATTAATTTAATACTGTAAATTATGGAGTATATAACTAATTTATAATTTATTATAATAATTTTATAATAAATCATATGAAACAGTTACATAGTTTAACTTCTTATAACGTTGTCGAGGACTACCCCTCCGTGCCGGCGTAAGGGGATCTTTTGCTTTTTGCACGTAGATTAAGGAGTATTATTATTATTTAATGTGTAGTGGGTAATTGTATACTTGTATTAGTGGGAGTATGTGTTCAATATTTTAATTATATTAGAGGGGTGTGTGGGTCCCATGTGTGCAAGAAAGGAAGGGGACCCTTTAGGTGAGACGTCCAAAATGAAAAAAAAAAGATCTCTTTGAATGAGACGGAAGGAGTATATTAGTCTTTGAAAAAAAATCTTTATTTTTAGATTTAATACTTATTATTTAAAGGTGTAATCGTAATGCACCTTGTAAATTCTAATCAATAAAGTTATATTTTATCAAGGCAAAAACTCTTGTGCATCCGGGCGCACGGATCACATTCCTTGCGCCTTTAGAAATTTGTGTTAAATTGTATACCCTTTAATATACAGATATGTATCCTTTATTTCCTAAAGAAAATTATTGTGTGTATCTGGGCGCATGGACAATACTCCATGCACCTTTAGAATTTTGTGTTAAATTGTATACATTTTAGTATAAAAATGTGTACCCTTTATTTTCTAAAGAAAAAAAATTAGTAAAAAGTGTATACTCTTTAGAACAAAATAGTATACCTTTTATTAATTAAAGTGTATACCCTTTAGACAAAAGCAATGTACCCTTATCCATAATACTAAATTCTAAAGGCGCACGAAGCCTCACTCTTTTATCAATTGTAATTCATGATTTACTTTAGCCATCTATCTATAAAAACTGTATGATACTATTATGCTCATAAGTTTAATTTTTATTTTCAAAATTAAATATTAATTTTAAAGTATAATTATAATTTTAATCTTATAATTCATTTAATATTTTACCTTCATAATTCATGATTAATTTTATTTCAAAATTTAAAATTTACCTTAAAATTTAATTATTTACTCCTAAAGTATAATGGTTTTTTCCATTCTTAATTAAAATAGAGATGCCCATTTATCGAGTTTGACAAGTTTCACACCTCTATATACGGAGTATTAAATTTATATTTCATTCTTTCTATTTTGTCATTTTTGTTCATATTATTATAAGAGTGAGATTCTTGTGTATCCGAAAATATGAATATAATTATGTGCGTCCGGATCGAGTCATAAAATACGGGTCATATATAAAGTAAAAAGAGAATTTCAAAACACATTCTTCACCTTCTATTGTGTGATTTCAGCGCTACGATAATTTGGGCGAATACATCAAGCAATTTCAGTGCTAATCTGGGCGATAATCTGGAGAGTGAAAGACGGAGTGCCGAGGACGACAATCAATCTGGGTGATTCTTCATCCAAGTACTGCTTGAGATTCTACGAATTATAACTTCCGCTTCGCCCTGTCAGGTATGGAATTCTGAAATCCCATCATGATTTACTAATAATTCTTATTAGGCTTATGGAAAATGTATGCAATCTGTTTGACGAAATGCCCTCGATTCTTTTCTTTCCCTTTCTCCTAGCCACTGGTTGTTTGTTGTCATCAACTTATATGACTGTTATAGATTTGTCGTGGAGATTGAACATCCACCTTTGAATGGGCGAGACTTAAATGTGAAGTGATTGACTTATTAAATCTGGACAATTACCCTTATGCAGTAGGTCTATAATTTATGGCAATAAGTTCATCTTTAAAAAATTCACAACTTCAGTTTTTCAATGTCAATGATGGAATATTGAATTTGATAGCATTAATTAGACTTGATGTTTGCATGAAATTGAACATTAGATACATAAGTCGATTATTTCTCTATCTGTAGTCCAAGTTTTCTCGATTAAGGATGATTATAAGCTTTGCTTATGTTTTGCTTTTGCCAAGGTGTTTTTTTATCAACAATGTACTCTTTACTCATATGTAATATACCATTTTTATGACAACAATGTACCATTTACTCCTTCACAAAAAAAACATTTGCAACTTCATACAATTTACACGATCAGTATATCCTTTACATGACAAATGATGTACCCTTTACTCATCCACAATATACCCTTTGCGCCATGTCATAATATCTTTTATAATAAATTTGAAACACTTTAAACTCCATACCCTTTGCATGAAAATAATGTACCATTTGTTCATCAAGAATGTACCCTTTACTCATCAATAATATACTCTTTGTAAATCCATATAGTTCACATGAAAACAATATACCCTTTGCATGACAAAAATGTACCATTTAACAATAGTTGATATATCCATTAGTTGTAATGACGGTACATGTGTTCAAAGAAGAGATAACGTTCGTCTTTATTTATAAGCATGCATGGAGAATACTGGAAAAATTCTATGATAGTGCTGGATAAACAAGATATGAGGATTCAATCCAACTTGCATAGTAGTGTTTGCAGCCAGCTGTTCCAGAGCTGGTCATTAGAAATGAGATTGATCATTTTGGATTATGGGCTTATGTCAAATCAAATATGTGGACTAATTTGTTTTTTCTTGAGCTTTAGCAGGGCAAAACTAAATCCTATTTTAGAGTATAGTTGGTTGCTTTTAAATTTATTTTTATTTTTTAATTCAAAGATGTGTGTTAGTTATACCATAATTATCTAATAGCTTAGATAATTTTCATAGTCAATTTAATTAACCCACCTTCATTTTCTCTTTCTACAGCATCTTCTCCATCAAGATTTTCTCCATGCGTGTCTAATGAAAATATTTTCACTAGTCGCTTGTGTTGGATCCAAGTAATTCAATTATCAAGAGAAGAAGAAAATGATAAAGGGTCACTTCGAGAAAAGCAAAAATAAGTACACTGAAAAACTTTAGAGATAACAAAGGAATTTGGATCTAAACTCCAAATGCTAATTTACTTTAGTGATGTATATTGTGATAGATTTTGATGATATAGAAAGTTTCTTGGATTTTAAATAAACTATTATGTAATTATGAGATGCTTTTATTGAAAACACATTATGAAATTCAGGTATTACATAACTTTTTATAGCTCTTAGTATTGGGTGTCATAGTCTTTAGTACAAAATTACATAATCTTTGCACCATGCTATATTATACCTTAACAACATTTACTTGAAAACCATCAATAACAGATGTTCTAAAATCCATAACTTTTACACGACAAACAATGTACCCTTTACTCATTAACAATACATCATTTACTAATCAATAATGTACCGTTTACTAGTTAAAAATGTATCCTTTGCAACGTAAAACAATGTACATGAACAATATACTTTTGTATGACAAACATTGTACTCATATAATTTATACGATCAGTATACTATTTGCATGACAAACAATGCACTCTTTACTCATCAATAATATACCCTTTACTCATACGCAATATACCATTTTCAGCCCGCCATAATACATTTTATAATAAACTTGAAACACTCTAAACTTCGTACTCTTTGCATGATAACAATGTACCATTTATTCATCAATATTGCGAATCTATAAAGTATACATGACAACAATATACATTTGCATGACAACAATGTACCCTTTACATGATAATAATATACTCTTTGCAGTGAACAATCATATTGATTAAATTCAAATAGAAGTTAGCAAAGTGTAAATGAAGGACAAAAAAATATGATATTTCTTCATATATAAAAACACTATCTCACTGTACTAATTCAACAAGTTATATATTGATCATATACCATAGCAAAAACTAATCATATGTTGCGTAAAGAGATATTACTCTTGATTATAACCATCAAATTATATACTAGTCATCAACACAACATATCCAAAACTAAAGCTCCTCTTCATCGGTTGCTCCATCTTCAACACTTTTTCTCTCCATCAGTGGTGAAATTTTAATTTTTGTTCAACACTGTACGATATTCTCTACTCTAAAAATATGGGGATTAATTTGTGTTCTTCCCCATTTCTCTCACATATTTATATGGCCACTCGATACCATCAAAACTCAATCAATGCTGTTGGGCCTCGACTTTCTTCTTTTGCCAAAGCATGTCATGTGCATAATTCGCATCACCTTGAATACAAGAATTTCAAACTCTTAATTTACAGTTATTATGTGTCACTCCCAAACCCAATGCGATGGTCATAGAATAGATAATACTCTCAAACATCACAAAATGAAAGAATTGCTAATTGATAATTTGCATAGATAAAACAAAATTAATGAAATACGTAAACATTGAGTGGTTGTATTTGATCTGTTCAAAGAATCCTAACCATTTTGCTCCCACAAAGAATCAAACTAACAAAGCTATTCACAACTAACGGAGCAACAAGCCTATATACGAACCACATAGATAATCGATCATTTATTCCCAATATTGAGTTGATTTCTTTCTAAAATGTTTGGATACTTTTGAAATCAGATAGGAATACACATATATCATCCTCATATCACGAGGAAAATGGGGAATAAAACAAGGCAATAGGAAAATGGTGTCGTTGATACCTTGCGATTCAACAGCCAAAACATTGATACTTCTCCCACACTAATTTGTACGATGTTTTCTGCGCAAATCTCAAAACTTACTTCTTCATCTCTATATCTCTTTTGCTAAATGTTGTCAAACTAGCGATTTTCACGGTTCGCGAAGCCTCATACAAAACATCAAAAATACCGTCGTTAATCGACCGTGAGTAGCAGTCGGAGAATCAAGTCAAGAAGGAGATGGAGAGAGAGAGAGAGAGAGAGAGAGAGAGAGAGAGAGAGAGAGAAAGAGAAAGCAGATCGAGAAGGAGATGAGAGAGAGGGGACAGAAAGCGTGAACCCTAGTGAGAATGAATTAGATTTTTTTTCCTTTAAGTATTCCGGGTCGGGTGACAATATGGGTAGGATCAGGTTTGGGAGCACGGATCTATATACATGCTCTCGGGGACACAAGAGCTTTTGTCTTATTATAAATATTAATTTTATCAGTAAATATAAATCTCTCTTCCATAACAAAACTCAAAAATTACTACAAAATATACATGTATGATCATTTTAAATTAAAATGGATGAAAAAACAAGATAAAAGAACATTAAAAACTACACATTATAGGAGTATTATACTTTCTGTGAAAAAATTATACTCTATGTAAATTGTAATGAAAGAAAAGTATTAATAAAATGAAAATTGAAAAGTGAAAAGAGAGAATAATAAGTCCATTATACTCCACTTTAATTACTACTTTCTTTAACCTTTATTAATGCAATCATAAAGACACATTGTGTAGCTTCTATCTAAAGAGTCTCTCTCTTTCCTCACTCTCTCACTTTACTTCTCTCTCTCCCTCACTTCATTCTCCTTCCATTTTTCTTGCATCAAAGTTCACAATTTCTTCAGTACATTTATTTCACAAGAAATCATGGACAGAAATTATCATGAAAAACTCAAATTCTTGTTGATAGTGATGCTATTTCTGGCATCAAGCAATAAAACTCTGGTAATAGCCAAAAATGGGAGTACTTGGGTGGGATCAAAGTACCAGATTGATTGCACAATGTGCTCAGCTTGTGACAACCCATGCAACACCCCATCGCCGCCGCCACCATCACCGCCGCCGCCTCCCACCACCACCACCATCTGCCCTCCGCCGCCGTCTCCTCCCAGCTCAGGCAACAATTACTACTCACCACCACCTCCACCAATATCCTACTCATACAACTACCCACCACCTTACGGCGGCGGTGGAGGCTATTACAAGCCGCCACCGCAGTTCACCGGCCCAGCGCCGCCGCCGCCGAACCCAATTGTGCCCTACTTTCCATATTACTATTATAACCCTCCACCATCATCATCCCCACCATTCCACAACATTCCATTAACCTCACTCATCATCACTCTGTTTTTAATTAGTAATATTTTTTACATAAATTAAATTGTATAATTTTATTTTATTTTTTTGGTGGTAATAAAGTTTCACAGATCTTGCTGAAGAGAGAGAAAGAGAGTACACCAGGGAGCAGCCATTGTTGATCATCAAAGAATTACAGAGGTACAACACTCAAAGCAGAGGAGAAGTAATCTGTAATTAAATTCTTGGCAATTTTAATTAATGATTAATTAATTAGGTCTAATTTTTTATTTCCTTGTCACAAACCTCATAGGGTTATTGTAAGAAAATTAATCAATTTTTCATAATTTATATCAATTGTCAATAATATATTAGTCTCTATTAATTATGCATGGTAATTATTTTTTAGATTATATTATATTATAGTAATAGTGATGAGATAAATTTAACAGTTGATCTTCACTGACTGGCCACCAAACCCAAACCCTACCCTCACCCACCCACCCCCAGAACAAGAAAATGGTAAAGAAAATTAGGTGGAAATAAATAATATATGTGCTATAAATAGCAGCCTGATATCAATTCTAACGTTCACTTTAATTATTAAATAGTAATTGATTTAATTTATAAATGTATGTCAAATATCATGAATAACCTCCTCATTATATGGCAATATAATTGAAATCCAACATGGTTAAAATATTATTTCATAAATGAGTGAGGCTTGCATGCGCACGAGAACACATTCCGTGCGCCTTTAGAAATTTAGTATTATGGGTAAAGGTATATTGCTTTGGTCTAAAGGGTATACACTTTAATTAATAAAAGGTACACTATTTTGTTCTAAAGGGTATACACTTTTTATTAATATTATTTTTAGAAAATAAAGGGTACATATTTTTATACTAAAGGGTATACAATTTAACACAAAATTCTAAAGGCGCACGGAGTGTTGTTCATGCGCCCAGATACACACAATAATTTTATTTAAAAAATAAAGGGTACACATCTCTGTATACTAAAAGGTATACAATTTAACACAAAATCCTAAAGACGCACGGAATGTGGTCCGTGCACCCCGGTGCACAGAAGTTTTTGCCTTCGTAAATTTAATTGTTATTATTTTTTTAAAAGGGTTGATTTTCTTGGATCTAGAATCTTTTTATTGGCCTTTAATGCCATTAGATAATAAACTAATATTACAACCTTTCCAGCTTGCCCATGTTTGCAAGGTTGGCTCCAGTTATTTCAACACATTTCAATGTATTAATGAGTTATATATAGATTAAAACCAGTGATAATTAAAATTCTTTATTTAAGGAGTACTAGCTAATTAAAAAAAAAAAGGCTGATACTTACATCAGTTAATAAGAAAGTACAATACATGCATTTATTTTGATTTTATAACTTCAAAAGAAGTGTGCATACTTTGATAATTTTATACTAAATGAAGTTTAAAAGAAGTGTGGATAACTTTGTGGGTAGGATAGTGTATTATTCATGTCGAAATATTTATTTATGTAGTCTATATTTATAATAAGATTTTTTATTCTATTATTATTTAATAATATAAAATAGATAATTATATTAATTAGTGATAAGTGGTGAATATCTTTAAATGAAACTATCAAGAATATATAGTAAATGAATACTTTATGGAGTATTATTTTTTAAACCATGTAGTACAATTTTAACTCATGATCACTGGAAGTAGATGATTTTCCCTCTCTATTTCCCTGTCTATTAATTTCCAGTATGTAGCTCATGTGGGGTGGATATGTGCAAAGGAAGAATATATTCATATAATATTATATATTCTTTTTAAAATTTTAACAAACTAAGCAGAATGTTCCCTTTAGACTTTAGAGTTTACATATTGTATATTGTACGGTATATTAGTATAAGTTACTCTCTCCGTACCAAAAAAAAGTATTTCACACTTTCCTTTTTCATTCGTCCCACAAAGTATTTTACACTTTATTTTTACTAAAAATAGTAAAAAAATAATACACTATAACAATACTTAATTTTTACACACATCCCAACATAATACTCACTTTTTTACATATTCCAATAACTTTAAACACCATTTTCATTAAATTAATTAAAATACTTCCTCTTTCTTACTTTATGGAGTACATAAAATAACAATTTTTTCTTTAACTCAGCGCACAACAATACGTGAAGTACTTCGGGGAACGGAGGGAGTATTTTATTTCAAGATTATTAAAATTGAGAAATATCAGTTGCTACTTTGTGACAATTAACTCAACTAAAAATGAACACTCTTTCCTATCATTTTTACTCTTAACTAGACATTTATACCATCAAAATCATATATATTCCACCCTAGTTTAATATAGACGAAAATAGAATATGGTTGACATAAAAACACCTAAAATAAATAAAATGAATCAATAAATTTAATACTTTATCCAGTAAATTATTATTATTATTGCTTAATTAATATTAACGAGCATGTGCATGTGAACACCGAAGTTCTTCTCTGACGTCCCAATAATTAGAGATGTAATACACAATTAAAATATAATGATGATAAAAAAATTCAGGTAAAAAAATATTATAAACTTCTCTAAGTTACTCCGAAAAAAAATTCTTTATTATTATACAAAACAATATTAATAATGGAAGGAGTATTCTATTATTTATATATTGTGCCATAAAATAACTATTTTGGTGAGATGTAACATTATCAAAATAATTGATTCCTCAAGTCAGTACATATGTTATCATTAAAAATGAAGTTAAATTTTAATTTCATAAAAAATAAATCGTGTCACTCATAGTTTTTTATATTATTTAAAGGAGTAATAATGGTAAATAGTGAAGTTAGGAAGAATAAATAAATTAAATTATTTTTAAAAGAGAAAGGAAAAAAAAAAGTGGCATTAAGCTGGAAGGCAATAAATCTATTTGGAGTGGGGCCCAACTAAATTGACAAGAGATTTAAATGCCACGTCAGAAGGAAAATATTCAACCATACTTTATGTTTTCAAAATTCTTTTTCTTGAAGAATTAAGTAAAATATATAAAGAGTATTGGGCCTTTCAGATAAGTAAACAAGCCCAGAATTGGTTTCGAACTTTGTAACATAATAGCCATTTATTTGGCCCAAATAAGTGGGAATTTTCAGCCCAGAGTCCAAGTGTAATCATAAGTTTTGAAGGTTTTGTTACTTTTGTATTAGCAAAATAAGTGGCCTAAACTCGAAACCTCCTAAACCCAAAACCCTTAAACCCTAAACATCAAACTTTAAAGATTAAGCCAGTAACAACTAACAATTACATTTCAAAGATCAATCAAGCATGAACATAATATAAATTAGAAAAGCTCACATAAAAACACCATGACATCAATATTTTTTTAAGTTCTAGATTCTAGGAATGTGGTGCCATATTTTGTAAAATAGAGTTAGGAATGATTGAAATTTCTTTATTCCCGTAAGATCATTATTAATGCTAATTAAGAAAATAATTTTAATACGAATAACATGATATCACTTCATAACTTTAGTGAATAAATAATATTGAAGAAGTAGAATTAGAAAAGTTTAAACCTTGAAAAACATACCGACACATGCTAAATAAATATGATCATTCTCATCTCGCAAACCCTTATAACCAATAAAAATATAAAACAACAAACGATGAAATTATAATCTATGTTAACTTTACATAATTAATCACATGAAAATAGCAAGATTACCAAGACATTTTAAACAATAAATTATATAGTGAGATTAACCAACCTGAGAACATATAATGTTAAACATGATAGATATGCAATACATCTATCGCTTTAAACTTTAATGAGTGGTATATACCCATGTACATTAATATAAAAAGTTGATTTTCAACACATAATATAAAAAATCGCAACAAACATAACTATAAAATCCTAACCCTACCTAACCCCAAACCCTAAAACACTAAATCCTAAACCATGAACTCTAAACCCTAATACCCTAAACACAAAAACTTAAAACTATAAAACACTAAACCCTAAAAATTCGTCATAATGTAAAAAACTTTAATTAAGTGTTATACATTGTTTAATGTATTAGCTTTAAGGTTTATAAATATTAAAAACTGTAAAATAGGTAAAAACAAATCATAATTACTTCCTAAATTAACTCTAATAATACATAATTTATTCTTTAACCAAGAAAGATAAATAACTAATGTGGTAATTCAAAAATAAATATGAACAAATGTGTATACTAAAGTATTATCACAATGAATAAAACTTATGGGATTAATTCAGTTTAGGGTATTGAAAAGAGTGTGGATAAAATTGATTAACGGATAAAATAATATATGAATAAGCACAACTTAGTAGAATATGCCTAATACAACATAATTAAACGATAAAATTATAATCTATATTAACTTTACATAATTTATCATATGAAAATAGCAGGATCACCAAGACATTTTAAACAATAAATTATATAGTGAAATTAACCAACCTGAGAACATATAATGTTAAATAGGATACATATACAATACATCTATCAGTTCAAACTTTAATGAGTGGTATATACTCATGTACATTAATATAAAAGGTTGATTTTCAACCTTTAATACCAAAAATCACAACAAAAAATAACTATAAAACCCTAATGCTAAATCCTATAAAACTCTAAACCCTAAATCCTAAACCATGAACCCTAAACCCTAATGCCCTAAACACAAAAATTTAAAACTATAAAACCATAAACCCTAAAAATTCGACATAATGTAAAAAATTTTAATTAAGTAGTATTATACATTGTTTAATGTATTAGCATTAAGGTTTATAAATATTAAAAACGGTAAAATATGTAAAAAAAAATCACAATTACTTCCTTAATTAACTCTTATAATACATAATTTATTCTTTTACCAAGAAAGATAAATAACTAAATGTGGTAATTCAAAATTAAATATGATCAAATGTGTATACTAAAGTATGATCACAATGAATAAAACTTATGAGCTTAATTTAGTTTAGGGTATTGAAAAGAGTGTGGATAAAATTGATTAACGAATAAAAGAACGTATAAATAAGACCAACTTAGTAGAATATGCCCAATACAACATTATTAGTAACTAAAATAAATAAATAAATTAATAAATTAATGATAAAAAGGCAAACATCACACAACAATAAATAATAACAGAGTATTTATGGAAAAAACTATTGAATTTTGTGTGTTGTAACCAATATATATTAATTTTATTAATTAAAATTATTTGTATTTAATGGCCAAAATTAACCATTTATAAATCAGCTATAATGAATGAATAAACATATCAAATATATAAAAAAAATTGTTGAGCGGGAAAAGCAATAGAGGTGTCATTAATTAACCTCTTTTTGCTTTTATATATATATAAAGATAAGTAACTTACAAATTATTAATTAATTATTTATAAATTTATTATAATTAATAAACAATCATCTAGACCAAATTAATCCAACCACTATAAATTTTACTTTTCAACTCAAATTTTACTTTTCATTGTATATATGTTTTAATTTGATCTTCTGATTTAAGATACTTTTTTATATAGAAGACTCAACATGTGTGTGTTGCAACTTATATATGTGGTTCAATAACTTCAATTAATATACAGCTTTTTTCCCCCTAAAAAATTAGTTTACAAAGTAATAATTCAATGTTGAAACCTTCTTTAACTTTCGATTAAAAAATAAATAAAAGTGCCCTTATATATATAGGTCAGTACATCTAGTTTTTTTAAATGCTACTATATGATATAATAATGGTTAATTAATAAAATTAATTGCATTCATAATCAACAAACTAGCTAATTGATCCATTTTGAATAAATATGTGTCACAATTACTACAATGTAACAAGTAACCATACTACAAAATCTAGCCTCAAATCAAAGTGAATTTTAATTTTATTCATTCAAGAATTGCATCAACCACCATCAACCAGAAATTAAATTAAAAATAATTGTTTGTGAAAAGGCATCATGTAAAATTTAAATCTTTAAAGTAGATTTTATCCCTCATTAATAAGTGTAAATTAATATAAATAAAAATAGGTAGTTGGACGAAATTAAAGGGCCAACAACCAAAATAATTTGAATTTCGTCGAGTGAGTATACAACATTAATTATTACAATTTGAAATATTTAATTCAGGTCTATTAGTTGAGGATGCAGGCCAATAGGGATTTGCTCGAGCCTCGAATTATGAATATTTCTTTATTTTATTATTCAAATAATTAAATATATTTAATCAGTTTTAATTATACTTCTTCCTTCATAATTTATTTTCTTTTATGAAAAGTGGTACTATTTCATGTGCAGTGTATATAGTTATATTCTATATTTTTAGTTTATTTTATTTTATTTTCAATAACGAACAAAAATAATAATTTTGCAAAATTTTTTAAAGTATTAGATTTACGCATGGATTCCTCCTTTTAAAATAAATAAATATATTTAGAATGCACATACATAATGACATGATACGTGTGAGTTTGTTGTAATTCGATTTTGTATGTGAACCATGATTTTATAAAATTATCTTTAATATGTATATAAAATTATTCCTTAAAAAATAATATTATTTATTTAAAAGAGTAATAGTTCATCTTTTTAAAAAATAATTTTTCATGTATGGTAGGGTAAGAGTAATTAACAAAATCAAATGTAAGAATTTTAAAAATGATATTTTTTATTTAAAAAATGAATAATTTATACATTTAAAAAATAATTATTTATATACTAAAAAGTAATTCACAAAATAGAGTTCATGTACATGGGTTCATACATATATTTGTCATGGCATAATAAACTACTTTTAATAATAGTAGATAATAAAAAATCAATTAATTAATTCGGGGTTATTATAATTATTTTAATTTATAAATAAACTTTTATACGAACATAATAATTAGTGCTCGGCAAGATTATTAAATTTGATACATCATTTTCGTGTGACAACAATAGGAGACGACAATGATAAGAAATAAAAGATATCCTTATGTATTATTATTAAATATATCATTATCAGTATATAGCATCATTTATAATGACGGTAGTTACATTAAAATGGAATAAAAGATATTGCTATATTATGTCATCTTAAAAAAATAAAAAATTGATAATTATCTTGAAAATGAAATATTAATAAAATTAATGACCAATGAGTTGATAATTTAAATTTAATTTAGATATACTTCAAAACACATCCAATATCAAATTGAATCTTTGGATGGAAAAAATTTAGTGTCAATGACTCACTTCATTTTATTTCATGAGTAGCCACAAAAAGAAAAAATAAAAATAAAAAAGGTAAATTTTACAATTAGCTAACTTGAACACTTGAGCATATATTATTTAAAACAATTTCATTCCAAAGCAATTTATATATATATATATATATATATATATATATATATATATATATATATATATATATATATATATATATATATATATGAATTTCTAATAAAATCAAGAGATTGAGAAATATAGTAACATGGATAAAAGTCCATTCATATTATGTTGAATTATTTGATTGCAAAAGGGTTATGATGGTTGGTGGAATTTGGATATATATATAGAATATTGAAGATAATCTAAAATTATTCTAAAGAAAATACAAACTATAAGTTAAATGAATAGTTTGGATCCAGTGACCCTTTCTCTGCCCCTAATAATAATAATAATAATAATAATAATAATAATAATAATAATAATAATAATAATAATAATAATAATAATAGTATGCATTCTTTTTGCAATAAAATGGATTGAGGGGAGAGGGGGGAATGAAATGTTTAAAGTATTTTACATTCCATAACAGTAGTTTGTGGGCCATTACAATTTATTAAAATATATAATTTAAATATAAATCCTGTACTTTCAATTTGGGAGGGAAGATGAATAGAGATCAAATGTGTGAGGCCAAAACATTTTCCAACTGAAAATTTTTTGACCAACCATTTTTCCCTCCAATCTTGCAAATAGATAAGGAAGAAAAAGGATTACGAAAAATTGACATCTCATTTAAATTAATTGTTTTTATATCAGAAATTTTTTTTTTAAATTTGATTTTTTTTTCTTTTCTTTTCTTTCACATTGTACTTAAAAAGAAATTCTGAAATTGTACAGAGATGTGATAGTGTAATAAACACATGAATCTTTCGCTCTAAATGTTACGCCATAAAATTTCAGCAATCATGAATTGAATTTTATAAGAAATTTAAAAAATTTCTTTAAACATGTTTTAAATGTAAAATTAAAAGTTAAATGGAGTATGATACAAAATCTTGTCTTAACACACTACAAATTAAATGGGGTTTACAATTATCAATTAGCATATCTTTTTAATATTTAATTAAACCACTAAACAAATAAAAATCAGAATTTTATATAAAAGTTAATTTAATTATATAAGTGCCTTTTTCTTTCATGATCATCCATTACAAAATCATTGCAAACAATACTTTCTACATCACAATCATACTAAACGATACAAAATAAAACAAGTAATTATGTTGATAATTGAAAAAAAAAAATACTCCACAAACATCCTTTTCATTATAAAATTATTACTTTCTTGATCTTTAAACAATAAATTAAATTAATAAAAAGATTAAAATTGAACAAATTTCATTTATGCTCTAAAAAGGAACATCAAGAAAGCCCATTTGAACTCTCTCCTCTCACTCTTTTCTTGAAATCAAGTTAGGAAAAAAGGGAACAACCAATACTGCTTCTAGTACAAATCCTACTAAGCATAAACAGAGCCACATGATAAGGCTATTAAAAGAAAAGCAGCTTGTTCTTCCTCTCCCAATTTCCTTCTCCTATTAGTGTTTGATCTTGGTCTCTGCAATGCTACATCTCTACCAAAAGCCCAAAATTTGTTCTTGAATGAATTCCCAATCTTGGAGGTACTATCACCAATGCTGCTGGTACTATTGTTACTGCTGTTGCTTTGATTGTTTATACTTTTGGGATTTGTTGGTTTCTTTGTTTTCCTTTCTTCTTTGGTTACTCCCATTAGTGCTCTTCTCTTCTTTCTGCTTCTGATTCCACATGCATTGCAGAGTGACTGCAAAAAGAGATTGTTTAATCAGGATCAAATCACTAATTTATTTGATTAAAAAAAAACAGACACACACAGAGTAAGCACATGCAATGGCTTCAAACAAGATGGGTCCAACAATTGTCAGCGTATACAGAGAAGGGGAGAGAGAGAGAGAGAGAGAGAGAGAGAGAGAGAGAGAGAGAGAGAGAGAGAGAGAGAGAGAGAGAGAGTACCTTGGGTCCAGCTGGACCACCCCGCCATAGGGGGGTTTTCGAGGTACCACAATCGACACACGTCTTGACATTTGAGCCGTCGGATGAAACCCTATCAGGAGTAGGTGTTTGGGAACTCATCTCTTCACATTCTGAACCCTACAAACACCGGAAATCAATCACCGATTATTAATCAAGCACGATCATCCAATCTGATCAAGCTCAGCTCGATCATGGAACAAGAGATGGGAGAAAAAGATCAGAAATCGCGATCACTTACTTTATAACTCAGATCCATCGCACCCGAGCTACGAATCGAAGATCCGGAATGATCCAGATGAAAACCGTTAAATCGATCACACGACCACCACTGAGATCATACACTAAAAACAGGATGATTCGAGGTAAACGAATGCAAATCGGAGTAACATGAGATTGTAACTCAAAATCGACAAAACCCAGAACGAAAAACACCACAAACACGACGAAAAATCAGAACTTAAACCCTACACCACGATCACACTTCAGCTACGCGAAATCAAACCGTATTGAGCTACAGAAACCCTAGAACAACAGCTAAAACTCAAAATCTCCCTCAAAATCGATACACACAGAATCAATGAGACAGCGGGAGAGTAGGGTTTAGTGAAAGGTAGCGAGTGAGTAGGGATTTGGGTGAGATGGATGCGATAAGCAAACCAACAGCGAGAATTTCTAGAGGGGGAAAATGCAAATTTGGGGGCGATTGTGAAAAATAATTTGTTGGGGGGTTTATATATAAGTTTTATGAAAACCCTAAGGCGCGCATCGGGTTGAAAAGACGAAAAAGGGCTTCGATTCTAAACATTTTATAACCCCGCCAAAATATTGGTGGAGAAGGCGCCATGGGAATTGTATTTTTGAGCGGGGGTGATTTGGGTAATTCAGAAAATAAAAATTGGGGTTTGCCGCCATAGGAAAGATTTGTCTACGGTTGTATAAACGCGCAGTGGCACACTCTAGTATGTGACCAAGATTTAAATGGTCTACGAGGAATAAAGTATTTATTATGTTTTTTATTTGGTCAAATTGGTCATGATAGTGGAGATTCAATATAATAACTCCAAACTTATTTTTTTATTCTCAACTTTTGAGCTGCTAAAAATAATTTGGTGACAGCTCTTTTGCACGGGACCATTTCATGTAAATTTTTATGTATAACGAATATAAGGTGATAATATTATTTATGAAAAATGATATTTAATTGTGAAAAATGATAATGATGCAGTGAACTATTTTATATAATATAAATAACAAGTGATAACATTTTATAGAGAAAAAGATAACTAATTACAAAGAGTTTGTCACTTGTTTCCCTAATGTATTAAGTGTATAAGGGTACAAGATTTTGTTCTAAAGGGTATACACTTTAATTAATAGTAAAGACATAACGTTTTTATTTTAAAGGGTATACACTTTCACTAAATTTTCTTTTGAAAAATAAAGGGTATACGTCTTTGTACTAAAATGTATTTGGGCGCACAGTGCCTCAGGGGCATATAAGTTTTAGTCAATTACAAAAGCGTAATATGGTCTCACCATTAGACGATCTCACACCAGACTTACCTAAATAAATAAAATTGTACTCCCCCGTCCCACTCAAACATCACCAGTTGCTTTTTATGCGTAGATTAAGGAGTATTATTATTTTATGTATAGTGGGTAGTTGTATTAATAGTGAGTGGTGAGCCACATATGGTACATTTTTACTAAAAGTGAGAAATGAGAACATTTGGATGAGACGCCAAATATAACAAATTGGTGACCGAAGACATTTGGATGAGACGCCCGCCCAATATAATAAATTGGTGACCGAGGACATTTAGATAAGACACCCAATATAGTAAAATGGTGACTTTTCGGTGGGACGGATGGAGTAACATTTTTTGTTGTTTTCGTCCATCCACAATAAATATCATACTAAATACTCCTGTACTAGAAACGTTATATCAATCTATAATTTCAAAATACAATTTAATTTTAAATTTATCAATGTCACCTAACATACATAATATACTTTATAATTTATTTATTTCATAAAAATATTGCACTACCCTCTAAAAGTTAATAAAATTAATTTAGAAAAAACTTTTCATAAATTTCGTAAGTATTTTATATTGTTCATGGAAATATCAAATACTTTCACACGTTGAAAATTACTCCCTTAGTCTATTACTAGTTTTATCCCTCATCAGCTATGGAGATTAAGAAAAACGATACTAGTTTTTTGATATATTGTTGTATCTTTTTGTAATAAATAAATTAAAAAATATATTAGGTGTTATATATATATATATATATATATATATATATATATATATATATATATATATATATATATATATATATATATATATATATATATATATATATATATAAGTCACTTACTAAGGAGTACACAAAAAAATGCATAATTGCTTTAAACTACATTACTCAAAGTACTATTACTCTTAACTACACAATTATGACTGTAATACTATAAATACCCTTATATGTGTTGCACAATTTGATTTTACACAATTTGGTTCTACACAATTTTATTTTGCACAATTGTTCTGCACAATTTTTTTTTGCACATTTTAAATTCCGGCAGCAGGTGGCGGTGATCAGCGGTGGTCAACGAATGTCCTACCTACGGTCAACGCTGGTCAACGGACCGGTCAACGCCGGTGGGCGGGTGAGGGGTAGGATTGTTGGTTTAAAAGTGTATGGAGTATAAGGTTATATTTGGTATTTTACTTTATTATTTTGTATGTGAGATTAATTATTTAAATTTTATGTATTTAATAGTAATTTAGGTTAAAAGTGTGTATCTATTAGTGATTAACCCTCTATATATATATATATATATAATGCACGAGAGATGGTGATTATTTTGCCTTTTTAGATAGGTAAAATTTTTATGGAACAATCAAAATAAAAAAAATGAAAATTATTGAAAAACGGGAAACATAAATTATACTGATTTTGGTTTCTTAGAAATTTTATTTAGGTACGATGATTATTGCTTGATTAGTCTCCCGATTTGAATTTCTCATATATAGTTGTTACGCTTTCTTTCTTTCTTAGTTATTATTTTTGGCAAAAGCTTATGCGATTTTCGAGACACGGTCCGTGTTCCTTTTTCTATTCTATTTAAACATATATATTGTTAGAGAATTTAAATTGTAAAAGGACACTGAAATTGCAAAGGGGCACGGATCTAAATCCGTGTGTCCGGGTGCACAAGAGACTCATCCATTATTTTTTTAATCTTTATAATCATTAAAATATGATTTGATATTGTGCATGTTCTATGTAGTATACTACAATTATTACACGAATAGCGGTATATAAATAAAAGCAATTTTTGCGTGTGCATGGTGCAAAAACCTTATAAGTTCCTATGTGGTAATATAAAAAAATTATATCTTTGATTTTTCCAAAATAGAAGTTTTTAGATAAGTGTATTATATATGTAAATTATGTTTAGTGATTGTTAAAATATGTTTTGAAAAGTACGCTGAATTATATATTAAAGTTTGATTTTAGCGAGTTATAATATGATTCATTATTAATATACTTTAATTACAAATAAGTATACAATAAGCACACTTTAGTGATGAGTCAACCCGTTTCACAATAAACTCAGTCTCACAATAAAATATTTCAAATTCTTAATTAAACTTAATACCCCTCATAATTTAACCGATTATTTAACGGCCGAACAACCGAATAGAGAGTTGTCGAGAAAAAAAAGAAAAAGTAGAGAGAATTGTGTGATTCAGAGGAGCAGAGGAATATTTTGAGTGAAATGGTGTTTTTGGGATGCTGAGTGGTGTTGGCGGTGGTGAAGGAGAATTAGAGATTAGACAAGCAATGAAAAATTGAATATGGGCTGACGGCGGCTACGGATCCGGGGGTGGTGGTTGTGTTCTGAAGTAAGATTCCGGTGGTGGTGGTCTGAATTATTTGGGGGAGAATGCTGCGTTTGTTAAGAGAGAGATGCACCTTCATACGCGAACCAAGAACCTATATTTGGCGGTGGAGCCGGTGTTGAAGGAGGGCGGGACGGTGGTGCTGCAGAAGGAAGAGTAATTTAGTAAAGGAGGAGGAGGAAGAAGAACTAACAGAAAAGAAAATACTATCATTTTTAAGGTAATTTAGTAAAATTACACAACCTTAAACCCTCTAATTAAATAACAATGTTAAAAAGGGTTAAGAACTGTTAATCGTATTTCTAAGGTTAAACGGCCCCCAACAATACCCACCTTCAGCACACATTTTAATAAAATACTTATTTTTTTAACACATTTCAATAACTTTGCATTTTTTTTAAATTAAATTAACTAAAATATTTCTTCTTATACTTATAAAAAAGTAAACATTTCTTGAACTCCCACACAAAAACACGCAATATACATCGTGGGACGCAGAGGTAGTATTTTTTAATATATACTACTCCCTCCGTCCCGCCAAAAAATGGTCATTTACTTTTTGTGCATAGATTAAAGAGTATTATTATTTTGTGTGTAGTGGGTAGTTGTATTAGCAGTGAATGATGAGTCAAATGTGGTATCTTTTTACTAAAAATGGGAAATGAGGATATTTAGATGAGAAGTCCAATATAGTACAATGGGAAACTTTCAGTGAGATGGAGGGAATATATTTTTTTTCCATTAATGTTACTAGTTTTAAATTCTAATTAATTGATGTATTAATTTTGCATTTACTGTGTTATTATGTTATGTATTATTAATTTAAAGTTTAAATTCATACTTATAATTTATAATGTATAGAACGTAGGCCTAACCCAGAAACATGTTAGAATCATAATTAAATTCATATTTTTAATGACCCATTTAAATAGGACCTATTAGATCAAATCCCATATAACCCAAAATCCAATAGAACTAGCTAGTTTTAATGGATTAGGGCTGATTCGATTCTAGATTCAAGAGAACATGGGATACATTATGATTTAAATCTTGTATATAATTTATATAAAAAGTACATGCATGAGCACACACATTGTCAACCAGATATATTATGTTAAGTCAACACTTTTAGTGTTTTTTCAGTTATATTTAAGTTTGGGTATGACTAGATGAGATAATATACTATTATGTTAAGTCAACACTTTTTAGTGTTTTTTCAGTTATATTTAAATTTGGGTATAGACTATTTGGGAATATGAAATAATTTGTAGATAAGGATAAGGCAATTCTAGAATAACTTTGAAAAACTATAATCATTTTAGAAGTTTATAAATTAATGGTGGGAAGAAGAGACGTGCAAATGATCTGATAGTGAAAAATATCCTACTTTTGTTTTATTTCATTTAGTTTTAGTAAAAACGTTATGTACTGTTGGAGTATGTGTGCATATTTTATTTTTTTCTAAATTTCTCAGAAAATGTGACGTGTAAAAATAAAAAAGAACAGGAAAGACTTTAATATATAGGCCCAAAAATAGTTAATAAGATATAAAATAATAGGCCCAAAAGAACAAGTTACAACAGGCCCAAAATATATAATAAGGCCGAAATATACTGTTGATCAATTTATTTCAATTCTTTTTATATCCGTCCCACAAATATTTCATACTTTCATTTTATTAAAAGTGATAAACGATAATACCAATTTTTTTTATACATATCCTAACATAATACCCACTTTTTTAGACATTCCAATAACTTAACACATTTTTTTATTAAATTAATTAAAATATTTATTATCTTTCTTATTTTATACTTAAAAAATCAAAATTTTCTTAAATTGAACGCAAAGAAAAAACGCGAAATACATATTGGATGGAGTATTAATCTTGAATTACACTCCTATTGTTTAAAATTGAAACTGTAATGGGAGAGATTTTGGGGTTTGAAAATCTAATAGAATAATGATATATGTTTATTTTGAGTTTTTGATAGGATGGGTTTTAATTTTATATCAAATTAATGTGTAAGAATGTATTAATTTATATTAAAAAAAGAAAGGAGAGAGGAGAGATAAAGAGAGAATAAATATTAATGAGGAGATAGAATATAGGTTGAGGATCATAGAATTTGTAGGTATATATAGAAATGATTTTGTGTGAATTTTGAAGTTCATTCTCAATTTAAAAAATCGTAAACAAATATCACCTAATTGAACGATCGCTTTTTATCGTATTAACTTTTATTAAAATTGTTCTTATTTGTGTCAAGAGACCATTTTGTGAAACGTTGAACACAAGTTTTTGCTAAGAAATTTAACTTTTTGGTTTAGCTTGCTAAATTTTGGTTATTATTATTAATTACTACTCCCTCCATCCCACACTTATGTTCACACTTTTCGTTTTCGTCCGTCCCACATTTATATTCACCACTCAAAAAAGGAAAGTTCACATTAACTAACATCCTCAAAAGTTATCTTAATTTCAAAAATACCACTCTTACCTAACACACCTAACATACTTTATAATTTATTTATTACCTAAAATACCACAATACCCCTTAAAAGTCAATAAAATTGGTCAAAAAATAATTTTTCTTAAACTCCGTATCTACAGTGTCGGTGAACATAAGTCCGGGACGGAGGGAGTATTATCAAGTTGGAATATTTTTGAATTGAAAATAAAGATAAGGGAAAGAGTCCAATTAAAACATTTAGAGGTGTATTTAGTATTCTCTCTATCACACTGAAATATCCTCATTTTATTATATTGGACGTTTTATTTAAAGATTTTTATTTTTCCCTTTTAATAAAATGGTCCTACATATGACCCACCATTCATTACACATTAAATAATAATACTCATTAATCTATGTATAAAAAATAAATGAAAATCCTTATCCGAGACGGAGGGAACATGATACTATTAATATATTTTTTTAATTGATAAAAGATACTCACTCCGTCCCGAGTATTTTTACCCGTAGGGTACGGAAATTAAGATGTTTTATTTTTTTAATATATATGTAAGAGAAAGTAGGGATAAATTAGTAATTTAAAAAGAAAAAGTGAATAAAGTTATTGTGAATGATGAATAAAGTGTAAAAAAGTAATTAAAGTTGTTGAGATTGTAAAAAGTAGGTAATAAAATATTATGTATTTTTGCCAAAAATGGAATGGGTAAAAATACGTGGAACACCCAAAATGAAAAACGAGTAAAAATACGTGGTAAAGAGGGAATAATGTTTATTTACAAAAATTGATATTTGCTGGTTCTAGAATGACAGTGATGAAACCGATGAATCATTACATATTCTAATCTGTAATACACAGACAAAATGTACCATGTACCCCATGAGAGAGAGACAATTTCTAACAAACTACAGCATCCAACAATGAAATCAAGAAATCACAAACAACTAACATCTTACCAAAAAAGAAAAAAAAAATCAGGTTTTATTCTCAAGTGATCCTAATTAAGCTACACACTGCTTATCCTACAATACACCACGACATCCAACAATGAAATCAAGAAATCACAAACAACTAAGACATCTTTCCAAAAAAAAAAAAAACACGCACACACGCACACACATTTTATTTCTCAAGTGATCCTAATTCATCTACACACTGCATATCCAACAATACACTACGCAATGCAGCTAATAATCGTGATGTAATCAACGGCTTACGTTCGGAGTCTGCGGCCTGGAGGACCAAATCTTGAGAAGACGTGTGCAAGAACAGAAAAGAGTGAAGCCAGACACCACATCATCCATGTAAACAGGAAGATGACCCACTCTTTGAGCTTCCATTTAGGGAGATGAGTTCTATCAGATTGAAGTAGACATCTGTAAACTGCTTCTGTAAGAGCATATGCAGAAACTGGATCTGATTCTTCTGCAAGAATCCATTGTTCTGCCAAACATGGTATATCATAAGCTCCACTCGTCTCCGGAATTCCAAAATATTTGCATATTTTCAGCCTCCCATTGATTCGGTCCTCAGCGTTTAGAGTGTCTCCATGTGTTAGAATCAAGATTGGATTCTCATCTGATCAAACATACAAAACTACTAAAGTTTCAATATTTGATGATTTCTTGAGATTGAATCAAACACAGCACATGTATAAGCCCTTTGCACGAATCAAAACGAATACAATGGTTGTTCTTAGTTACTACTAAAGTTTCAAAATTTGATCATCTCTAACCAAACACCAAACATATACAAGAATTTTGCGCGAATCAACACATATTAAGTCACAATCTTGCATATATACAATTATAATGGTAAATTCTACAGGAGAGATTCATTGAATAAGAGATAAAACTTACTTGAATTTTTATTAGCAGAGAGATGAAACAGGGCTTTTAAGGATTCAATTGGCTTCAAATCACCACATTTGAAGGCATTGTGAATTTGTGAAAGATCAGCAACAACCATCACAAAATTGACCTTTCTCGTGATGAACCTCGAGCTTGTTAACTCCATTAATTCATTCAATTCATCTGATCCTTTCATTTGTTCATCCCCTGGTCTGCAACAAGGCTGGTTATGCCGAACGCCGTTCGACATCCACATCGAAACCTCGTCCAATCCTTCCTTCATCTGGTTTTGATCCAAACCCCTCGTGTCATAAACGCAGAATCCATTCTTGGGTGATCTCAAAACATTGTGTTCTTCAAGATACATTGTGGTGAAATTTGAAGATTCACCTAAGAACAACATGATATTCAATTCAGTGTCAACATTTCTACAAATCAACCAACTTTGACATAAAGAAACATAATCTATTAGAGTAAAAGATATCATTGAGGCACTTCATCGAACAGTTTGGATGCATGTAATGTGCATCACAGAAAGACAGAGAGGCATTTAACTTGGACATCAGAAATATAACCCTTGAGTGAAAGATATCACTGGGGCATTCTATCGAACAGTGTATGTTCATCTGTGAGAGAGTGGGACCTGATGTCTGAGCAAAAGGGACGACGCCAAACCTTCCAAGAACAGCATACATCAAATTAACGAAAGAGCTTTTGCCGGAAGAAGAGAAGCCAGCCAAAAGAAGAGTGACAACAGGTGGGATATCCATGTCTTCCTTGTTGATTCCACCAATTGGAAGCCAAAAATCACCAGCCCTGTAACTGAGAAGCCTGCGACGAACATCGCTCAACCCTTCATCAGCAATAAGACTCAATCTCTCCATTTCCCTGATAAGCTTCAATCTTGGAGTTAAGTTGGAGATATCAGAAACATCCACCTTGAAATTGCCATCTTTATCGAAATCTTGAGGCGTTCGCCACCAGAAGGATGATTTGGGACCTCCATTCTGCTCCTCATCGCTCGAGAAGAGATCCTTCGTCATTCTGCTTCTCCTCACCCCTTGAACAACACGCTCTTTACGGCCGAATCTTCAAAACGAAGTACAGATCAAAGTAGTAATTGTAAATTAAAAATTGTTTCACTCGTGTTCTACTTTTTAACAAGTTCACGTGAACTTACCGAGTTTGAGTTGACTCGTTGAACTCGCAAAGTGTAGTGCATAGAATACTCCCTCGGTCAATAAATAGATTCACAATTACCCTATACGAGAAAATATACGAGAAAATATCAATTTTAGTTCTATATCTTTTATCAAATTCAATTTTAGTCTGTAACTTTTAAAATTTTAATTTTAATCTTTTTAGTTTCAATTTTGGTCCTGTAACTTATAGGACAAAACTTGATATTTCCATCCCTTACAGACAGTGCATTTTGCTTTTTGTACGTGGATTAAGGAGTATTATTATTTAATGTGTAGTGGGTAGTTGTATTAGTGGGAGTATGAGCCCCACATTTTAATTGTATTAGTGTGTGTATGTGGGACTCATGTGTATAAAAAAAGAAAGTGAACTATTTGACTTATTTTTAGAAGTTGTTTGATATTTAGTGATAAATAAATTATGAAGTAAGTTATGAATGACTGACAATTTTAAAATTGAGGTGAAGTTGTTGGTTTGTGTGTATTTCCTTATTTAGAAGTGTAAACTTCTATATGAGACGAAAAAAATAGTAAGTGTAAATTTGTTTATGAGAAAGAGGAATTATAATTTTTTTAGTAAGTTTGGTGTGAACCGTGTTCACATGTGAATTATATTTTTACAAAATTACCTTTTAGTACATAAAAATTTGCTCTTTGAAAATTAATACTCCCTCTACCCCTTTAAAGAGAGTCAAACTTTAATGCGTAGTGGGTAGTTGTATAACTACGTGTGAAGCCCCATATTTTAATTGTATTAGTGTGTGGGTCCTAAAGAAACCCTTTAAAGGGGACGGATGAGTATTTTTATTCAAAAGAGTAATAGTTTATCTTTTTAAAGAATAATTGAGAAATAATAATAGTAGTAAAAATTAGAAGAGTAATTTTTTTATTTAGAATAATAATAATTTATTTCTCTAAAAACTAATAATTTTTCATGTATTAATGAAAATAAGAAGAAAAAAAATATTTACAAGTGAACCACATTCACACAAGTGTTTGTTTATTTTTTTTGTTATACATGCATTAAATTATACCTAGATGTATTTAGAATATTTAAATGGAGAATTGAAAAAATAGTTAAATTTTACACTTTAATATCTTTACAAATTTCAAATACTCCTTCCATTCCGTAGATTTAAACATTTTCATTTTTGGTATCCCATAAAAAGGTTTACATTTTCCTTTATAGTAAATGAGACTCACACAAAATATTTTAATATATCCATGTGAACTATAACACTACACTAATACACTACCCACTAAATATTAAAAGATTATTTCTTTCACATATCTATATTAAAATATTATATTTCTTAATCTTCGTTAAAAAAACAAACGCCACTTGTTAGTAACTTTTACTCCATCTGTCCCGTTAAAAGAGAGTCTTTTGCTTTTTTTCACACAAACGTAAACATTTTTACGGACGAAGTTAGTAACTTTTACAGTATATCAATTTTAACCAAACGTCAATCGTTGAACTTTAATACTCTTATTCAACTTATAATACCCACCATGTATCAGTTCGAATGTCAATTCCAACCATTTGATTACAAAAAAAAGAAATAAAAAATATTGGTATTAATTTTTGCCAATTAAATTTTGATTAGTTTTGCCTATTACCAAATATTTAAATATACAATAATAAAAACATGTAAACTCTCTTTCAAATTTATATTTATATATAGTAATTTTTTTATAGCAGTTATACTTTTTCTTGCACGTTGAAAATTCAGTAAAGGGGGTGGCTATTCACACTCCCAAAACTACTTAACATACCCCATTCATATTATAGACTAAAATATCCTCAAATCATAAGACATAAATGTCCTTATAAAATTTTATAATTAAAATGAATTAAAACAAAGAATTGTTTGCTATCACAGTCCCATGCTTTACGCCTTCACCTTCATTCGTCGTCACACCAAACTACTCTTCTATCCAATAGAATCTACCCCACAGCATCATGCCTGATCAATTCAAACCTTGGAATCCCAAACAAATGCAATACATTCTCCTCCCTCCTCGTAAAGTAATTATCAATGAAAATCACATCATCCCCTCTCGCACCACATCGAAGCTTCTCACTTCATATATATTGAACAACAGTCATTAGTTCAATTTGATCGCTAACAATTATCAAGGTTCATAGTGTTACTTTCTAATTCCAACCATCTATTTCATCCGTCTTAGAGCCAATCTCAACATATCTACTGATCTCCATTGCGTTCAACAGTGGCCCTCGATTTGAACCCGGCGTTCAAATGTCAGAACAAAATCTAGAGTGACATTCATGTAGCTGGGTTCATAAAGCATATCCATTGGCGTTCTCTGCAATGTTCACCACTGCATTGCTGTAATCCGGGTTGTTGGGTTGCTCCATTTTGAACTTTCGGGTCTCGTTCACCCCCAAATCTTCAATTTCAGCGAAGTACGCATAAGCTCGAGCATTAGCCGTAAGATGTTTGCATCACTTTCACTGGCGGATATTCTCTCGTAAGAACGTCTATGTTCTTTCTGTTGGATTGTATACTAAAAGTCTAGTTTTGTAAGAACAATACGTCAACAATTAATTTAAAATGAGAATCATATGATCAAATGATTGCGTCTTATAATTTATATGCACGATGCAACAGTTCACTTACTTTATACCATAGATAATATGTTGTGCGACAACATGCGGAAGATCATATTATCGATTTCCTTATAAAGTATAAACAGATGCTCACAACCGAGATAGATGGGGACTCTCTATCGAGATAGTTGTAGTGTGGTTTGGTATTAGCTTGTCTTGGATATAGAATCACATTAGTGCACTTGTGTGTATTGAGCAGGACCGCATGAGATCGTTCGACTTATACTGACTTATAGGAGAACTTGATATCAGTTATTCTGGATGTTTGTGCTCTTAATCCCTATACAATAACCTCGACACGTAGGGCAGTATGTATTTATTTGATTCATCAATGGGTGAGATTTACATGTAATTAAGTCAATAAATTCGGTGAGTTGGGAAGTAGTGTTGTCTCTATGGTGTGCTGTTGATTGTAGAAGGAATTCGTGTCCGTCATAGGTTGATGATGTCCCCTTGAGGAGCTCATAAGGATTATCATGCAAACCCTGCAGGTAGATTTATTCCGGCATGATAAAGAGGTTGAGTGGTACTACTCTTGGATGAGATATTAATTAATGGAGTTGTCAGTAACTTAATTAATTAATGAACATTGTATATCTTAAACATGGGGAGACTAACGGGCTCATAATAAGAAAGAGCCCAAAACGTAATTTTGTTATTGAAAAGGTAGTGCAGTAATAATATTTTAGTAGACTATATTATTATTATTGGACTTAAGTATAAGCTTTGGGCTAAGCTTGGATACTTAAGCCCAATGGAGGCCCAACCCAATTTCTCCTCCTGGTCCCTGCTGTAGCCCATATATAAGTCATCTCAGCTGTCCATAAACCCTAATAACACGCCTAAAACTGTGAGGGGGTGAGGGAACAACAGATTGAGAAGATCTCAAGGATCGTCGCCTACACGATGTCAAGATTGGATTTGGGAATATAGCAGAAGACCGGAAGGTTGTTTCCTGCTGCTGTCCGCCACCTTGAAAAATTCATATAAAATCGTACAGTTCTCTGAATTTGATGTTTAATATACTGACGGAAAACTGCCGAAGAGAGGATCGTCTGAGCGCATAGATCACTTAAATCAGAGTTTAGATGAAGAAGTTATGGCAATTCTCGTGACGTCGCGCATGCTGCCGGAGAGAATCCATCTTCATCAACATACCCTGGGGAAAAGTAATGCGTTTCTTGTCTTCATGCTTCCGCTGTATGTTAGAAACGTATGGAACCCTGACGGTTCACGTTAACCAAACAATCGAACGTCAACACTTTCTAGTGCTGATTCTCTCCGTACCAAGCGCCACACCAACCAGGAAATTAGGTTTTCGGTCCAGATCCGATTCCCAAATTTGAGCGTACGAATCATCCGGATACCTCACAACATCCGGTTGGAGCTTCGAAATTGATTCTCTGTGCGACCTTCAAGTAGAATTCATCCTCATAATCGGTGGTGTACATCGACAGATTCAAAGGCCTCATCTCAATAGTTGAGATAAACGGTTACCCGTGGTTGTACAGCACGAGCACACATAGATGGAATCCGAAGTGCTCTGATTACCATCTCCTTAACATAAACTCTAGAAGCTTCCATCACCGTCACCGTCGACCATTTCGTGGCGTCCAAGTAGAGCTGAAATTTTGGGTACGCCCCTTCGGACACCGATGTTCCGTACAGAAATGTTGCCCGGACTATGTAACGCCATCTCTCTTCCGTTGCCACCGTGTAACAGTATTTCCAGCCGTTCGTCGGGAAATCCCGCCGCGTTCGGTACTGCCGGAGTGTCGCATCTGCGTCTCCCAGGGTGATGATAAAGTAATGTGTTCTTTTCTTATTTATTAAAAAAATAAAAATAAAAGAGAAGAGGGTATAATGGTCTTGATTGGGGTTTGTTTAGTAATGTTAATTTACATATAAACAAAATACTGGGGTATAATTAGTAAATGAGGTACATCAAGTAATTTTGGGGTGCAAATAGTCATCCCTTCAATAAAATTTTGAAAATAAAATACAATCTATCTATACAAATGCATGCACATGTAGACATCTAAGTGCACAACATATCAACCATTTTAAAAATGCACGGAGTAGTTATTAATTATTTAATTTTTGTAATTATTTTATTTGACAAAACATTGTAAATTAATTACATCAATTCCTAGTAACACTATAAAGTATTATTCAAAGTTATGTGAACCTAAATTTTGTATCTTTTTGTATGAAATCGTCTTTTTTATGAAATCGTCCCACGAAATGGTCTCGCGAGATGATTAGTTAATTAAACTGATAAAAAGTGATGGTGACTTTATTGAAAAAAAAATTATTAGTTAATTAAACTGATAAAAAGTGATGGTGACTTTATTGAAAAAAAATTACTTAATTGAGTAAAAATGATAATAATTTTAAATTAAATTATTTTATAACCAATTTGAATGGATGAAAAATGATAACACATTTATAATGAAAAGTAATACTATGATGAAAGGAAAAATAAAACGAACTAACCGCTTGAGATGGTGTCCAACAAAAGTTTGTTCAAAACTTTATTTTTGATGATACATTGTGAAAAGAAACAAAGAACTAAGAACACAGCAGAAAAGTTCTTTGTTTCTGGGGTAACTATCTAACTATTTTTCTCGATTTGCAACACAGGACAAAATATTCAATTAATGCACCCATTAAAACTCTATTATCAATACTACTTTAAAAGAAAACGAAAGTAATATCAACTTTCGAATATGACGAGGAAAACAGTGAGCCCTCAGCCACTTTATGCACATCCTGCGATTTACCTCCTCCATCAATTCCTAGGATATGGGCGGTGGGAGCCCTTAATGGTGGGGTATACCATTGAGGAAAAAAATAATAATAATAAATAATAAAAAAAGAGAAAAGGCAAAAGACAAAAAAAAATTAGTACTAAAACAGAAAACACGTGGTGGAGCGGGTCCATTAAGAAACGACTTGGGCCCAATCCACTTTGGTGCTCGCACATGAAAACTTTAAGAAGTAAAACAGTGCTACAAAATTTTATTTAAAAAAATAAAAACAATTTTTTTTCAAAAAAAATTTCACAGATAAGAAAAAAATAAAAAAAATTGAATTTCAAATCAACCAAACCTACCCACCATCCCCTTAAATTCGTTCTGGTAAAAGCAAAATAAATTGAAGTTGTGACATTTTTCTTTTTGGGTTGTCTCATAAAAATTGTTACATTCCTTTTAAAGCATATATGACCCACACAAAAAATATTAACATATTCACATTGGCCCACACACACCACTAATACACCTACCCACTACACATTAAATATTATTTCTCTCACTTCACTTTACATTAAAATATTATACTCCTTAATCTCCGTGCCCAAAAAAAATATCACAAGTTTAATGGGACAGAGTAGTATAATTCGCGGAATAAATTTTAAAAGAAAATGCAACTCCTTTTGGAAGGAAGTAATATAATAAAGTGATATAAACTAGAAACAAACTCCAACTAAAAGCAACAACGAAACTATTATACTGTTGGTCAAGACTAAAGATAACTAGAACTACTAATAGTAACACGACCCGCATCGTAAATCTCATGCATTCCTGCAGGGATCCCCTATACAACTCAACCATACTAGGGGAACGACCGAACAAAGACCCGACCCGACAGGCCGTCTGTCGGTGCTGAAACCTCTCCCTCCTCTTATTGACCAGCACCGGCAGACTATGACCATAATAGGCACCACCTCATCGACCACAACCGACCCTGGACTCGACTCAACAAACTTGTTGAGGTGCTGCGGACTGACCTGACCCCAACTTGACTCGAAGCTGCAATCCAACACTGACCATATTGTCAGTATCACCACCGACCAGAGTACCTGCGTCATCCACCAGACTGACTAAACCTGAAAAATATGTATATGCACATTAAGATCTGTGAGTGGGTAATTGGATCGAGCTACCTTGTAAGTGTGGTCAGCCTATATATTGAATCGGCTACCCCTCTAGTTGAGCTAAAATTTATTTGAGTGAGCCAAAATTTAAATTAACTGAGCTCAAATTATTAAGTTGAGTTCAAAGTGGAGACCTGCTTATATATATTTGCATTCATTTACACACCAAAAAAGAAAAGAAAAGAATTTTTGGAGGATTAGAGTACTAACAGCATCAGCCTCGGAGGAGACTCTTGGTATAATGTTTAAGTTATGACTTGCCTAACAGAAGATGAAGAAACCAAAAGACTGGAGGAACTAACCTTCATTTAAAATTGAATCCTCCAGATGGAAGTTGAACGCGATTTGAATTTCCTCCAAAATTGAATCCTGACTGGGTCTCATTATCAAGGGGTAATTCCTCGTCCTCCTCCAGCCAATAACTCTCCAGCATTTTCACAGCCTTCTTGTATATTTCGTGGTTGTCATGATTCTGCAAGTTCTCAATCTTATCTAACCCCTCTGCATCATCTATTAATTGGGCAAAATAATTAACATCTCCAGTGGCGGCCTTCTGTTCTTCCCCAACTTTCAGTATATTCTCTAGCCCCTCCAAACATACAGTTATGATTTTTGGATCAGGGCAAACCAAAAGATCGCACAAAGGTTTGATACAATTCTGATTCACCAAGTACCTATAAAAGAAATGAACAGTTCAGGCCATGAGCAGAAGCAGATTAACTGATCCACTAAAATGAACATACGTGATTTGCTCATTGGTTCCTCCGGAGGTAGCATTTGAAATAGCCCAAGTAACTTCTTTCTTTATATCGAATTCAGCACTCTGAAGTAAATTGACCAAGGGACCTATCAGATCAGCTTCAATAACAGCCTGCCATTCAAAAGTATATTGAATTACAGCAACCCTAAGAGAGGTCCATGCCATGTCATATAATGGACAGACAATAAAGAAGTATAATCACATAATAAAAGCTTTGCAGCACAAGAAACTGCAACCCAGTAGTTGCTAGGTGTCGAGATGGAACCACCATTCCAGGAAGCAACTTTTTTTGTTCATTTGAAAAAATGGAGCATCTTAATTGACTAAAACATAAGAGAAGATTATACCTAAAACTATAAGAAGTCATACTTTGAGACTCAGAATCATTATTCACAAAATCTAAAGTAGTACCTGTATTTGTTCATTGTTTCCAGCAGTGATGTTTGAAATTGTCCAGCAGGCTTCTTTCTTGATGCTCTTTTTATGATGGTGGGTCAACAAGTTCAATAGACAAGGAAGTGCACCATGATTGATTATACTCTGAAATGCAAAGAACGCAACCAAAAAGAGTAGATATAAATATGGCAGGCACCCAACACGCAAGCAAAACAAGAATCATCTTCAGAATCCATCAACAGCAGTCAAAATGGAGGAAGACTTTCATACCTGCGTTTGACTGTCATCACCAGTCACAATATTTCCAACAGTACGAAGTGCAGGGATAAGCACTGAAGGAGAAGGATGGCTGAATACAAACCATGTAAATTTATAAGACATCTACAGGAGGACAGAAGAACAGAAACCATTAAAAATGTATGGAAATGTCACTAACAGGAGGAGCTCAACAAGTCGTTGACAGACACCCGCATCAATTACAGCTTGTATTTTGTCATTTGTACCATCAGAAAGGTATGACAGAGCCCAGCATGCATCTGTAAGTACCTCTTCATCATTCGAATAAATAAGAAGCTGAAGCGCTGGAAGGGCCGGTTTTACCTAACAAATCAAGTTCATAGAGAATGTAATAATACAACTCATCAAAAATAATAACAATTCGATTCCTCTAATTGAACAAAAGGTTATAGTCAATAGACTCAATACCTGCTCAAAGGCAGGTGGTGGCTTGCCCCTGCAGAAGTTTGACAGAGTCCAGGTGGCATTTCTCAGCATTGACAGCTTTGCTTTCTCATTCAACTGAGCCATCAAAGGGATCAAGGCACCATGAGATAAGACAAGGTCACGACACTTGTAAGAATCACCGGCAACATTCCCCAATGCCCAAACAGCCTATTGTTATAATGAAAAATCAGTAATGTTTGTAGGGGGAATAACCATTCATTGCAACAGAATATACAGATTCTGATATCACCTGCTCGCGAACATCATCACTTGGTGAGCCCAGAAGCTTTACGAAAATTGGGACTGCCCCATGATCAATAACCACCTTGGTGTTATTCGATGTGCCAGATGCAATGTTAGTAAGTGCCCAAGCAGCCTCAAACTGTAAAAGTTAATAGGATTAATAAAAAATTAAGATGCAAAACACACACATCCACACACACTGTAATTATATAACAAAATCTTGAGAGAGTAATAAACCTGAAGCTGCGGAAAGTCCTCTCTAATTAGAAATTCCACAAATCGAGGAACAACACCTGATTGTATAACTTCTTCAATAGGAGGGTTCCTTTCTGTAAATTCGGTTTGACAAGAATAAGCCATCAAGGAAGAAGTGACCACCACCATGACCAGCTAGAATGAACATACAAAAGAAACCACATAATTTAATGAACAGAAAGCATTATTACCAATTGAAAGTAATTTGCGGAACTGTGTAGTTGCTTCAATCTGCAAGTTGTTTACGTTTGACCAGATACCAGCAACCATGGAAGGAAGACTCTCCAACTGCATACAAATGGCATTCAATATGTACTTATATTTTTAAAAGGTGAGATAAAACAAAACCAGAAAACTAAGTACAGAATCCAGTGTCTGTCTCTCAGTTCCGCCCTATCAGTCTTTGTAATGTCATTTACAAACTAGTCTCCAAAGTACTCTCCAATCGCCTCCGTTCTGTCCTTCCTCATATTCACAGTCAGCTTTCGTCCCTGGTCGTCTTATTTCGGATAACATTCTTATCGCCTATGAAACTCATCATGCTCTTAAGAATAAATCCACAGGTCCTACAGGTCTAATGTCAGCAAAACTGGATATGAGCAAAGCTTTCGACAGAGTTGAATGGTCCTTTATTTCTGCGGCTTTGAGTGCTAATCAGCCAGTGTAATTGGTATACAAGATCAGCTACAAAGCCTTCAAAACAATATTCATCTGTTCTGTTGTACATGGTTCTCTCATGCACAAGTATGATACACAAAATCAAAAGAGAGTTTGAAGATGTGTATTATGTTTGGGCATGTAAAAGCTATAAACAAAGACGTCCACACCTAAAAGAATACTCGAAGATCACATAAAAGACAAATACTATGTTCAATAATGTATAATCGACTCTACAGTCAAGTTAAAACTCTACCAAGTAAAGGGACTAACATGTTCCATCATCAGTTTCACGCTCTAAAATATGTCTAATCAGTAATTAAATAGGACAGTGAATCATGAACCAACATCTATACTAACAGAAATAATACCAAGTTAGTCAAGCTAAAACGACTGCACATTCATATAGACTTCAAAGGCCACAATCCAATTGGTTTGCAACATTATATGCACCATATCACTTCACATCATCAAGAAGAAATAAACAACATATCCTACTATGATATCTATATATATTTTTAATCATGCCCTAAACTATTAGGGATGATTCAGAAATCAGAACAAATAAGAGAAATTCTGAGAAATAAAACAAGCTTCCAACAAATTAAGTTAATTAACCTTTTTCTCGATCAAGGAGGGGGGAATAGACTCTGAGAATTGCTGCTGCTGGAGTCCTTCTCTTCGCTTTTTAAGTAAACTCTCCTCGCGCTTACTCTTTCGGATCTCAACCATGTTGTCCTCCCTTCGTCTCCGCCCCTCATCTGCGTCCACCGCCACCTTGTAGCGGTTCCGTCGCGACTCCGCCTTATCGTTCGGTCTCAACGGCATCGTTCCTGTGGAAAACCTCCAAATCAGTAGAATATAGATACATAAACAATACGTATACAAAATCCAGAACAATCTAGAACGCGATTACCTCGGAGAAGTAGATTACAATTTTTTCAGAAAAGTGAGGAGAAGGGTTTGAATTTGGATGATCTTTCTATGCAGTGTTAAGCTTAAGCCGCTGTGAAGACGGTGGAAAGGGTCTGGAACCGACAACCGGCCCATTAGGTTACCCAACTATTATCTTAACTTTCAGCCTCCAATTTCTTGATAATTACTTTATAAACCCTCACTTTTATTTTTTACTATCATTTTCAAGTTATGATATTAATATTTGGACAACGACTAAAATAAAATACGGTATTAAACGTACTCTGTCCCATAAAGTATTTCACACTTTCCTTTTTTATTCATCCCTCAAAGTATTTCACACTTTACTTTTATTAAAATTGGTAAAGAATACACTATAATATTACCCACTTTTTACACACATTCCAATATAATACTCACTTTTTCACATAACCCAATAACTTTACACAACTTTTTCATTAAATTAACCCAAATATTTCTTCTCTTCCTTACTTTATACATAAAAAAGTAAATTTTTCTTAAACTCCGCACATCACAATACGTGAGAGTATATCTTAACCCTTGACCGCCACGTCTAACCGATTAGGGATTAGTTAAAGGTAAACCTAATTCTAACAGGGTTTGAGTTAAATGGGCCGGACTACTAGCTGTAAAAAATTATGAATTTAAATTTGTTATATATAATGTAACAAATTTAAAATCAACTTATACATTATTTAAAATAGGAGAGAATTAAAATTAATATATGCAATATTATTAAAATATACTTCGTTAGACTTGCATTTGCTTTTTTCAAGTATATTAAATTAAGGGATATAATATTTAATATATTGATGATGATTGAGATATAATATTTTAATAATGTATAGTGGGTAGTATGTGTATCTCATGAAGATATATTACTAATTGTGTTGTGTGTGTCTCATTTATTATAAAAGAAATGCATTTTTTGTGTTAAGATGAATTAAAATGACGAAATGCATATTTTTCAAATGGCTGAGGATATATAATTTAATATAATTAATAATTATTAAATTAATTATAATATATTTACTTCAATCTTATTTTATTTATATACATATATAAAAGCAAATATAAACTTCCACTTTTATTTTTAATTTTTTTTTCAATTTTACTCTATTTAGAAATAATTCAATTTTAATATTGACTGTCCAATTAATACTTATGATTTAAATCATAAAATTTAATTATATTAATAATAATGGATTTTATTATTTAAATTTAATTATACTAATAATAGATTTTATTATTTAAATTTAAATTTTTTCATTTTATAATAATATAAATTTGGTAAATATGGAAGATATTTTTTTTTTGCATATTTCACTAATTTTTAAACGATATATGCTTAATTTATATATGTAATTATAATTCTATAAACCTTATTATATAGTTCAATCATTTTATTTGAGGTATCATTTTTTTTTTCATTTATCTTATGATTTATTTATTTTTTTTGTGTATTCTTCATATTCTATAAATCCTGTTTTATAATTTTTTTAAATCTTATTGATTTTATTTTTATTTGATCTTATTTGTAGATTCAATCATTAAAAAAAGTCATCAATGTTTTGAGTGATAAATTTATACAATTCATAATTAATTTCATAATGTTTTCTTTATAATTTTATAAACTCAATTTTTATACTTTAATTTATTTTACATTTTATATTTTTGTTTGATCTTATTTTCAAATTCAATCATTCTCCATTGAGTTGTGATTCTTTTTCTTTTCTTTTTAATTTTTCGTTTATCTTATAATTTATGGTTTTTCTTCGTTTTATTGTTTTCTTTATATTTTAGAAAATCTATATTTATATTTTTTTAATCTTATTGTACTTATTTTTATGGCAAAAGCTTGTGTGTGCCCGGGCACACGGGAGCACATTCCGTGTGTCTTTAGAATTTTGTACTAAATTGTATACTCTTTAGTATAAAGATGTGCACCCTTTATTTTATAAGGCAAAAACTTGTGTGCGCCTGGGCGCACGGAAGCACACTCGGTGTGCCTTTAGAATTATGTGTTAAATTGTATACCATTTAGTATAAAGATGTGTACCCTTTATTTTTTGAAGAAAAATAAAAAAATATAATGAAAAGTGTATATCCTTTAGAATAAAATGGTATACCCTTATTAATTAAAGTGTATACCCTTTAGAATAAAATAATATACTCTTATCCATAATACTAAATTCTAAAGCGTACGGCGACAGCCTCACTCTATTTTTATTTAATCTTATTTGCAGCTTCAATCATTAAAAAAAAGTTACCCGTGTTTGGAGTGATGAATTTGGACAATCTATAATTAATTTCAGAAATTTTAGAATTGGAGATTCAAAACAATTATATTTCCATTAGGATCGTCTCTATAAATATATTCTTTTAATTATATATTTAGGATTAATGTATGAAATTTATTTTCAAATTTTTTTATATATATTTTAGTTTTTCTTTCAATTTTATTTTCAATAGGATTGTCTCCATAGATATTATTTTAATATTTATAATTTATTATATTAAATAATATTTTATATTTTATTTTATCCATATGTTATTCAATTAAAAATAAATTATAAAATATACATTATAGTATACTATATCTTTATTAAAAAATAGAGTTTTACAGAGAGATTATATCTATTTTTTAAAAAATAAATAGATATCAATTAAAATAAAAAAATTAATTTAATTAGTAATAGAATAAAGTAAAAAATTAAATGTAAAACACATAACTGTAACTTTTAGTGCAACGCACGGATTGATAATATCTAGTTTATTATAAAAAAAAAGGTAAAGTGAGAGAAACAATAAAAATAAATAAAAATTAAAGTGCTAAGGAAATTTGTCAATGAGTTGGGGTAATGTGGCACAGGATGATTGATTTGTAGATGATAAGTATTAAAGTAAATTAATAATAATAATAATAATAATAATAACTTTTCAATTCTAAAATTCTACAAATGAAACCATAACCTATGTTTTTTAAAGATTAATTAATTGGCCGGTCTTACGGATTTTAGGCTCTTTAACAAGTTTAATTAATTTAAAATACATATATTCATTTCCACGCACCGTCTTAATCTTTAATTAAGTTTTAATTAAATATTAATTATTAAATTAAATATAAAATATTAAATTAAATAAATATACACTGCCTCTTATTTTAAACCCATCAACCTAAAATCCATTGGTTCACCAAATTATAAGAAGAATCACCCATCTTAAATTTATTATTCGCACCTGATTGATCATAATCTGATTTAGTTTTCTTATACCCAATTAATATTTATTTGATCTGTACGTCCTAAAAATACTTGGGAGGGAGTATTTTAATACTGTTCTCATTTTTTTTCTTCTTTTTCTTTTTTTAATTTTATAATTAAGCAATTTTTTTTATATAATTAAAAAATGCTTGGGGTGAATCATATTATAACAATATAAAATTATATTTTAATTCATCATTTATCATATTTAAAAAATATATATTTTAACTATTAATAAATATAATTTATCTATATAACAATCATACTTTGACACGTTTCATATAAATACCGTCACACATAAGACTTTATCTTAATTATATACTCCTATATACGAAGAGTAACATTTATCTTTCAAAGAAACTAATTTATAATAAAAAAATATTATTTCATTATGAGAAAAACTGAGGATGGTATACTATAATTTACTAGACACAACACAAACAAATTTATGCAAAACTCCTATATACGACGAGTAACATTTATCTTTCAAAGCAACTAATTTATAATAAAAAAATATTATTTCATTATGAGAAAAACTGAGGAGGGTATACTATAATTTACTAGACACAACACAAACAAATTTATGCAAAACTCCTATATACGACGAGTAACATTTATCTTTCAAAGCAACTAATTTATAATAAAAAAATATTATTTCATTATGAGAAAAACTGAGGAGGGTATACTATAATTTACTAGACACAACACAAACAAATTTATGCAAAAATTTAAAAATGAAAAAGGTTGGATGATTGCATTCTTAAATATTTACACCACGTTCTTAATTAATGATTCTTTCTAAGTAAATAGATTTTGCTAAAATGAATTTTCAATATCATAACTTTTTTTTCAATGATTTTACCAACCCAAATTTTCATTTCTAAATGATTTTAATCTATTTGTATTTAATTTTAAATAAGTTTTAAACCTTTTTTGTATTTTATTTAAGTAACTTTTAAATAATAATATAATTCTTTTTTTATAAATATATATTTTTTCTTAAAATTTTTATCTCACAATAATTGTCTTTATTTCTCAGTGGTTCATCCACGAACGTGACACGTCAACGATCTTGATTTTTTTTCTAAATATATTTATCAATATTCAATTATTTAGTTGGATTGATATGGATAATTAGGTGCTTGTAATCATTGAAATGAAATAAACGTGTACGAAATATATATATATATATATATATATATATATATATATATATATATATATATATATATATATATATATATATATATATAATCATATAGTATCATAAAAATATAATTGATATTTAGTTGGGCTACTATTGAAGTTCTTGATGCATCACTATCATTGGTGTAAGAAAATGAATATAATTATTAAATAGGGATTTTTTTATTTTTTTTAAAAATTGGCATAAAACCTCATTGACAAACTTTTTAGACACATTTCACATGAAATGTTTTTAAAGCCCTTTTTTGCTCAACAGTTTGTGCATAATTGTTATAATATTCCCTCTGAATTAAAAAAATATTAGTAGTCATAGTGAGTACTACTATTTCGATATAGTAATTCTTGTATCATATCTTTTAATGGATGACATATAGGAAAGAGAGAAACTATACCTTAAAAAGAAAAATTTAAACCTTAGAGGCAAATAGATGAATTTTTTCTCTCTCACGTCTCAATCATATAATGTTTAACATAAAAGATAATCTAAAAAATTATAAAAAAAAAAAATCTAGTTTGAGAATATACACATTACACAGCATAGCAATGGGAAAGTATACATTAATAATTGATTTGCTCATAACAATTTCAGGTGGTTTCAATATGTAAATAACTCATTTATACATCACTCCTCTGGACTATGTCCCATTAACTTCTCCATTCTTCCTTTATAATTTATAAAAGTGAGGTTAAAAGCTTAGTGGGACGGAGAGTATATTAATTAATATAAGTACATAGACATAACCCAATATTGAATTTTTTTATGTGATCATACTATATGTGATTAATTCAACAAAAATACATGTTAAATTAATAGAATAAAGTCGTCGTCATTATCACATTAATTATCGGGCTCCTGAAAAAACAATTACATTAATCTATTTCACATATATACATAAGTAATCCTTTCGTTGCGTTTCAATGTTTACGTTTGCTTTTCGTAAGTTGATTAAGAAGTATAATATACTATATACTAAATGATGGTTTTGGATTTATTACGTGTCATCATGTGAACAATTTAGGTGATGTGTCATTTTTATAGATTTTTGAATTTTTTAATAATAAACTTATTTAGGAAGGAAGATAATGTAGTTACTTTATTTTAAATAACCAATCAAAATATTTCATTTTTCTTTATCTTAATTAAAAATTTACCTAAAACTTTAAGTGTTTTAAATTTTTTATTTTTAAATAGGATTTATATAAAAATTATATCAAATTAATTGTCTTTTCATGATCTTTAATTTGATATTCATATTACTAATAATATATGATTGGAGAAATAGATTCTTAAATTTAATAACAATTTTTATATTGTAAAATATTCTTTAATAAAATATATTAATAAATAAAATATTTTTTAGAAGAGTAAGAAATTATTTAATATATTTAATCTATTTATCCTTAGAATTTTAAGTTTAATAAATTTAGTTAATTATAAAATTCTAAATGAGGAATTTCATGAAAAAATAAATCTTAGTTTAATATTAATTAATATTCATAATTTTTTTATCGTTAATTATTTATTTTATATTTATTTTATTATTTTTAATAATTTAATTTTAATTATACAATAATTTATAATTATTATATACATTTATTAATTTTATTTATTAAATGATAATAGTTATGGATGGTAATGAAATGGGCATTTCAAGTACCCATTCTATCAAAATCTTAATAGGGCACGTATGTGTAATTGTAAACGGATTTGATACAGATACAGATAGTTGTGAAAATCACATTAGGGTTTGGAACGAGTACGGATAATACCGCAATACCCGCAGGTACTATATATATATATATATATATATATATATATATATATATATATATATATATATATATATATATATATATATATATATATATATATATATATATATATATATTACACACAAAATTTAATGTATTTATTTAAAATAATAGAATTCAATTTATATTTAATTCATAATAATATAATTTTAAATAATAAAAAAGATATAAATATTTATATAACAAATTAATATTAAATTAGTGCGGGTACCCTCGTGTATATTGATAAACTGTTATGAAATTGATACGGGTACTGTAATAAGTTTTTTAAATGGAATGTGTACAATTAGTTTTTATTTTAAAATCACATAAGAATACGAGTACAAAAAAATAAACGGATACCCTACGCGTTGTCATCCCTAATAATAGTTTTTTGTTTAATAATTATGATTTCTTAAGATTATATTTTTCTGTAATAATTTAAATATGATAATATAAGAACTTAATATATAAAAATAAATGTTTTGTATTCGCAATATAATATTGAAAATTATATATAAATTTATATTATAATGTTATGAATTTTTTAATAAACTTTACAAAAGTTTAATGTGTTGTATAATTTTTTTTTTTGTTTAAAAATTTTAATATTCAAAAAAATAAAACTTTTATGAATAAAATTATTCTTATTAATTTATATAGTAGTTGTTAATATTATTGAAAAAACTTGTTTGAAATTGTCTCAGGTGAGGACTTAAGTCATAAATATAAAAAGTAATAACTTGTATAATGGAAAGTGATACTCCAACCAAATACACTATATTGTTCGTGTACTACAACCAAACACAATATGATATCGTATACATCTTTTGGGTATTCCAACCAAACACATTATATACTATTCGGGTACTACAATCGAACACAATATAAAATCTTAATTATTAGAATATTTATGTCTTATTAATTTTAAATATTTTAATTTAATTATTTTTTGAGCACGTTTAGCAAATTCAAAAATACGAATAGCTAATTCCATAAGAAATTCAAATATCCCGCGTAATACGCGGGCTTCGTACTAGTATTTTAATAGATAGTGGGTGGAAAATATACTTCCTCCGTCCGCTTCAAATGTATCAATTTCCTCTATTTAGTAAAAAAAGTACACAATATGACTCATCACTTCCCTCTAATACAACTACTCACTTTATCTATAATAATAATACTCCTTAATGCAAAAGGCAAATAAAGACATTAAAACTGTCCACGTGCAAAATGCAAACGATTACCTTTGAAGCGGAACGGAGGGAGTATATCATGAAAACCCAGGTGCTACATGAGATCATTAAATTTTTTTCTTTAATTAAAACATAAGATCTCCGTACTCCATTATATTTTGTCCTTAAGAAGTTGAATAATTGGATGAATCACGTTACTTAAACCCCACTACAATAAGAAGCAAACACAACAACGTGAGAAGTGACCTTAAAAGCATGAAACCAATCCACACACAGATCACAAGAACAACTCAACCTAAAGCTATAAAGATTATTGAGAGACAAAAGGGCCCCTTCACTCGTGTGAAATCTTTTCTAATTATACCTTAGCAATTACAGATTTTATAAAAATTTCATGTCACTTCTTGTAATAAAGTTGTTAAAATTCCACTTTAAAACTTATCAATGGTACACTTTTGGAGTCATCTCCAAGGCATCTAGCTAGCCCTAGCCTACTATTTCATTTTCTAGCCTCAAACCAACAATCATGTGTATACAAAATTAATTAAAGGCTATGATTAATTTATCCTAACTTTGAAGAATTAATTAAAGAAACTTAACCCCATAGTGTAAGAAGTGAAGGTGGGTCATAATTTTGATTCTACAATCTTATGATGTTACTCTCTTGAAAACCCTAGTACATGTGGTGACAAAAGCATACATTAGGGAAGATATTCTTCCACTCATCTAAAAAAAGATCATATATATCCTTAACTATAGCAAATTTATGGGGTCCAATGAATTTTCATCCAATAGTTTATAAAGTGGAAGATGGTGTACACACATGCATGTCTTTGTCTGAAATCCAACTCTCTTGATGTATAATTACAACAGTAAAGCACAAAACTATAATCTAAACCCTAATTCAGAATCACTATCCGAAGATTATTGTTGGATTTGCCGTAAAGATTGAGACAACCGGGTGGCGGGGGGGGGGGGGGGGGGGGGGGGGGTGTTTCTTGCTAAGCTATAGCTACGCAAGTACAACTAGTCGATCGTGTTCGATTCATGGGGATAAAAAAGGATAGGTGTTAGGGCACTATGAGTGAGAATGATCTATGATGAGAGAAATGATCAATGGTTGTGGTTGTTTGTCAACCATAAGGTCACATCGTCCATAACTATTCATCGGATTAGGCCTTTCGCCACGAGTGCCTGCCTCCCCTTGTTTTGTGTTTCGTCTCATTGAAGCAAGAAATGTCGTCTTGTCGACATACCTTACGTTACTATCTCGTATCACGCTTGAGGATAAACAAGATGGCAACCCTACTATAAATTGAACTAAGTGGGACAAGTTGTTTGCACACATGCACTCACTGATAAAAGGCAACAAAAATTGAGGGGTGTGTGTGTGGAATCCTACATTGGATAACAACAAATGAAAAGCTACCAATAGAGAAAGAGAGGGAGAGAATTATTTGTACTTTGGACATCATCAAAATTGTACCAATTCACCAAACATATATAACTTGCAAACAACAAAACGAGCTCTAGCAATAACTTTTGATGCATATCTTTACCTCTATTTACATGCCTTTCCCAAGATCTATTCGTGTGGACGACAGCGCTCCGTGGGGCGACCCTACTCACATGCATTCTAAAGAGTCACAACTCAGAACCCAACTGGGGTTTAAGTCCTAGTTGGTGAAGCAGACGAACGTAGCTATAGGATATTTAACTCTTAAACTTAATTCACACACACATATATGCATGTGTGATCAAACAAAAACATTACTATATATGCAGGACATGATTTCTTGAATATTCAGATTCCTCATGACAAGCCCTCTTGTGTATGTGTACATACATGTTTGTATATGTACTTATCTAAATAGCTGATATTTATGTGCATTGGCTTCCCTTAGTTAAATGATCACCTCATCTAACAGTTTCAACTTTTAGATGAGGTGGTCATTTAACATGGTATCAGGGTTAAGGCCTAACAAAGATCCAAGGTACGTACTAACCTCACCTCCGCCCAATTAAAAAATTCCATGTGCAAGGCTTGACACAAATTGATTCACTTGCGCGTGAGGGAGCGTTTTAGAGTGACCGTTTTAAATATTAAATGATTCTCCTCTCTACCAACTTAAACTGTTAGATAAAGTGGTTATTTATCGCCCGTTGAAGAGGGGGGTGGGTGGGGTATTACATAGCAAGGGTATAGATAACATAGCCAAAAGCATGGATTTTGCGGGAGATATTGGTCATCATAACCTGTAGACATGAAGGGGCCAAGGGCATGCTTGGTGTCTTTGCGCTTATATTAATAAAATCATTGGAATAATATTGATCAATTTTAATAACCCGCAATCGAATATAATCTTAATTCTTTCTTATCAATGATCATACATATTTCAATATTATTTTGAAAATTAGTTCTTGAAAAAAAAAACCCAACAATCTTTGTACCATATATATATATCAACATCCTTATCTTCACATCATCTCTACATTCGCATCCTTGTGCATGTTTTTATCCTTGGGTTGATTAATTAATTAATTTATAAGATATGAAAAATATAGTACGTAATTAGTAACATAAACCAGCTTCTTAATTAATTCACAGCCAAAACTTAATTTGGGGCTTGATTAAATTCTTGATGTGCTTGCCTTTTCATGTAGGGCTAGTAGTGTCTGTCCCATTCTACCATTTAAACAAAAAAATTAAAATAAAATAAAAATGAATTCTAAATATATGATTTTTTTCTCTCTATATAAATTCTACTACTTCAAAAGAGTAATTACTATCTCTCACAAGAAATTTGATGGAAGAGATATCATCACCATGTCATGAGCCTCATGATCTTCAAGATTATTCATCATCATCATCCATCACGAAGATCTTCGGATTTTCGATAAGAAATGACGAAAATGCCCCTACCTTAGACCACAAGAGGTTTGAGTGCCAGCATTGCCACAGAAAGTTTGCCAACTCCCAAGCATTAGGTGGCCATCAAAATGCACACAAGAAGGAACGGCAGAGGGCGAAGCGGGCCCACTTCATAGCTGATCATCGACGGCTAGGATCCGCCGTGCACATGATCAGCCCACACGGGGCTAGGTCAGCCCCCACACCGAGCAGCGCCGCCTATGGCGCTGCTCCGAGGTTCCTCTACCCTCAGTCCGGTCGACAAAGTGTTGTACCTCAGGTTTTGTCGGGAGTACCTCTGAGGTACCCCGGCGGATTCCAAGTTCCGGCGCACGGCGAGGTGGGGCCCTCCATGCCGGTGACGTGGACAGATGGAAATGAGGGATTGGATGTTGATCTACATCTGTAAATTATTACTCCTTAATTAATGTGTGGTTTTAGTTCATCACTCGATATTTGAGCAAGTTTTAAATATCAAGTTTTTTGACGCAATAAATTAATTAATTTCTCCAATTTATTTAGATCACATCACCATTATATATATATAGGCAAAGACTTGTATACAACCTTCAATTGGTACAACCTCCTTCCTTCACCTTCCGTGTGTGTTTTCCTCCTTTTTTTAATTGTTGCTGTACATTACTTTTTTTAATTTTAGGGATATAATTGTAATTTTACCCTTGTAGTTTAGGGTATAATTATCCCCTAGGGTTTAGGGTATAATTGTAATTTTACCCTTGTGGTTTAGGGTATAATTATCCCCTAGGGTTTAGGGTATAATTGTAATTTTACACTTGTGGTTTAAGGTATAATTATCCCTAGGGTTTAGGGTATAATAGTCATTTAAATAAAAAAATTTAAAAATAAAATAAAAAACAACATTAATGAAGGAGCAGGAATTAATTAAGAAGGATGTGGACCAAGGTTGTACCAATTCAATTGGTTACACCCTAGTCCCTCTCTATATAATAATAATTAATTAATAAAAAATCTTGCTAGGCAATTCTATTTCAATTTATTTTAATTTTCATTATTACATCATGGTCACATTTTTTTCAAAAAGTATATATATAATTGCATATTCTAATGGATCATAAAATTGACAAGTACTCTTTTTACAAAGTATATATATATAAATAGTTAGAGAAAAAGTAATTCTTTCTTTTTCGTCCTCTCCTTCTCTCATCATCACCGAACTAAGATGATGAGAGAGATGGATGAGAATATTAGATCGACCACCCATTGGTCGGTTATTTCAAACCAACGGCACACAAGTCCCAACCGCAGGGCGCCGGCCACCACAACGGCCTTCAAACCTAATAATGTCAATCTTACAAATCGTAGGCATAGACAAACTAGGTCGCCCCCATGCATGTTGTCGACCGGACAATATTCCAACGCGTCGGACAAGAGAAGAAAGGAGAGAGTAATGGCTTACAAAGCATATTCGATGGAAGGAAAAATGAAGGCGTCATTCCGTAGCACGTGTAGATGGGTGAAGAGCAAATGCTCATCGATTGTGCATGGTTAATTAATTGTTGTGCTTTTCGGACGTAAATGCCCTTGAAAAGGTTCTTCATCATTCTTTCTTTAAATTTTGATTAATTAATTTGTTGATATCAATCTTTATGTAATTTTTATCCTAGCTTTTCTTGATCATCATGTTAAGTAATTTATTCTAGAGATTTAAAACTACTCTTGCATCAACATTTTGATGATCATCAGATATTGAAATATATGTAAATTAATACGCATTTCATATCAAATTTGTTATATATATATATATATATATATATATATATATATATATATATATATATATATATATATATATATATATATATATATTAGTACAAAACTCGCGTATTATGCGGGATATGAAATTATATAATAAAATAAATTATAATAAAATTAATATTTATTAATCAAATCAAAAGAAATTAAAAAAATAATGAACTAATTAATAAAAAATTAAAAGAAAAAAATTGATATCAAAGAAAATATTATAAATAAATTAATACTGTATATTTTAATATAAAGAAATAGAAATAGGTAAACTTAATTTTCATATTAAAAAATTATCAAAATAAAAAATAATTTATAAAAAAGGTAAACGATAAATAAATTATTAAAAAAGAAACATAAAAATTAAAAAAAGAAAAATTACTGATGAAGAAAAAATATTAACGAATTCAATATATGTTAAAAGAATAAAAATAAATTTAATATATATTAATTTTTATTAAAAAAATTATGACCAAATTAATAAAAAAAATTATATTTGAATAATAAAAATATTATGATAAAATTAATTAATATATATTAATAAAATGAAAAAAAAACTCGCGTTTAATATATGTTAAAAAAATATTATAACAAAATTAATTAATAAAAGTTTATAAAAAGGTGAAAAAAATTATCGTTCATGAAAAATTTATAAAAATTAATATATGTTCTAATCAAAAAGTGTAATAAGAGATAAATTTAATATTTGCACTAATAAAAATAAAAAATAAGTAAAAGAAATTTTTAAAAATATAAAAAAATAATGAAATTAATAATAAAAACAAAATATGTATATTTAATCATTAAAGAAATAAATTATAACAAAATTATTATATATTAATAAAAAAATTATTAGAAATCAATTTAAAGAAAAAAAAAGAAAAAAACCATGACAAAATTAATTCAAAAAATGGTAAATCTGACAATTAAAAAAAATAACAAAAGACAAATTTCATTTTCGTACAAATAATTTTTTTTAGAAAATAAAGTTAAAACAAAAAAAAATTATAAGAATAACAAAAGATAATCAAAAGAAATTTTAAAAAAAATATAAAAGAAACAACATAATATTAATCAATAGAAATTAAAAAAAAAAAGAAACAGATACATTTCTTTAAAATTTAAAAAAATATTGTTTATTATGATGAATAATTACATGCGTAGAATGAATGAAGGGAACCAATAAATAAAGAATAGTATTTGTCCATGATTAAATTTGATTTTTATTTAATCTTATCAAATTCGTATTCGAATGTTAAAGTAAATTTATGTATTTATTATTAAATTTTAATTTTAATTAGTAAATTTCTTTATCTCTTAATCAAATAATAAATAGTATAAATAATATTAAATAATATATATAATTTTAATTATATATATGAATAGATATCACCTACTAAGTAAAATAATTTTATTAATTTAGATATGTTCATTAAATAATTATTAAAACTTAAGAATAATTAAAATTAAAATTTATGTATATAATTAAGAATAATTTTAGATGGATATCATAAAAAGAATATAGTAAAAAAAATGTGTATTTATCGACTAAAAAAATATTATAACAAAAATAATAATATATATGTAATAAAAGAAATAATATAAAAAGAATATAAAAAATATAAAACAATAAAGAAGGAAGTTACAAATTTACGTATAAATTTGGCTAAAAAATTCAAAATAAATAAAAATAAATAAATTTATTATACGTATTAATTAAAATAAATTAAAATATAAACTTAAAAGATAAAAGATATGGAAAGATCTAGTATATATTTGATTTTTGAATAAAAAATATAAAGAAATTAATATAAGTAATCAAAAGAAATTAAAAAAATAAAAATATGAATTGGTCGATGTAAGAAAAAAATCATACAAAAATCAATACATGTATTATTTGAAAGAAATAAAAAAATTACAAAAGCACACATAAATTTGACTAACAAAATTTAAAATAAATAAATAATAAATAAATTTGACCCGTTTACATATATTAATTAAAAAAATCCATGTATTAATAATGATAAATAAAATATAAAAGAAATAGAGAGTTTGGGGTTCAAATAAATGAAATTCATAAACGTGAGATTTAAAATTCATAAAAAAATTTTACGGTTTCTTTTAAAAAATTCACAACGAACCAAAAAAAGAAAAAAATGAATAGCATATAAAAAAATTAAAATCAATATACATAATAAATAACTTAAATTAATATATACGCATTAATATAAACAAATAAATAAATTATTATTTAACAAAATTCAATTTTATAAAAAAATTAAGAGAAATTTATAAAGAATCAAAAGAAAAAAAAACATTGTGAATTGATCGACTAAAGAAAATATTATAACAAAATTAATAATAAAAAATCACATACCATCTATTCTTTAAGATGGGGAGAAACCTTCAAATAATTTGTGTGTTTAAAGTGAGTAGACAACTATATTTATAGATATAGGGGAAATTAATTTAGATTTGATCACATCATGTTCAAATCTTAAAATATATACATGTATTTATCTTTATTAAATTTTAAATATGAATAATAATTAATATATTATCTACGCAAGATATATATGTATATATGAAAATATATTTCCTACTAAATAATATAAATAAATAAAAATAAAAAATATAATTAATAATTAAAAAATTAACAAAAATTCTGAAAGCGACACCTCATCAAAATTAAACTATCATTTAGTATATTAAATATATATATATATATATATATATATATATATATATATATTTATTGCTTCTACCAAACATAAAAAGTACATATTATTTGTGCATTAAAAAAATATGAAGAAAGTAAAATTTATTGAGAAATTATTTGAGAGAATTAGTAAGCATGCATGTGGTTATATATATCTAAGTATGTATGTTACTATTTGTGCATTAATAAAATATGAAGAAAGTAAAATTTATTGAGAAATTATTTGAGAGAATTAGTAAGCATGCATGTGGTTATATATATCTAAGTATGTATGTTTTGTGTATATATATATATATATATATATATATATATATATATATATATATATATATATATATATATATATTGATGAATTTTGACAGTGTTGTTTGATGTAGATAAAGGTGCATTGTGTTTGATGGCAATAGAAGAGAGGAGACTAGCAACATATTCAATAATGTTTGACAATTAAAAAAAGTTAGGGCATTGAATCCAGGAGGCCAAGACAATAAGGAAAAAGTGTGTGTTCGCTTTGTATTTTACTCAATATATTAGAAGGATATGTTTGACAATTAAAAAAAGTTAGGGCATTGAATCCAGGAGGCCAATAATGTTTTGACAATAAGGAAAAAGTGTGTGTTCGCTTTGTATTTTACTCAATATTTACTCAATATATTAGAAGTAAAAAATGTGTGTTCGCTGGGAATTGAATAAAACTTGTATTCACTGAGAATCGAACACAGTAGGCCAGCTACAAACACTTATTGTTGCATTTCATTCAATATTTTGGTAATAAATAAATAAAATTTTAAAAAAAAGGAAAGAGCCTGTGATGTTTGACAATTCGCTACGAACACTTGTTGTTGTACTCTATTCAAAATATCGGAAATAAAATCCATAAAAAATATAAAAATTGATATATTGGTAAGTAAATTATTTTAAAAAAATAATAAAAATATCGGAAATAAAATCCATAAAAAATATAAAAATTGATATATTGGTAAGTAAATTATTTTAAAAAAATAATAAAAAAATTAAAAAATTGCATTAGCTGGGAATTGAACCCAGGAGGCCAACAACCTAATCAATAATGTTTGACAATTTGCTAAAAACACTTATTGTTGTATTTTGTTTAATATATTGGTAATTAAATTATTAATAAATAAATAAATAAAATTTTAAAAAAGGAAAAAATTGTATTTTGTTCAATATATTGATAATTAAATTATTAATAAATAAATAAATAAAATTTTAAAAAAAGAAAGATTCTATGATTCGAACCCAGAAAGCCAACAACCTAATCAATAATATTTGACAATTTGCTACGAACATTTGTTGTTGTATTCCATTCAAAATATTGGTAATTAAATTCTTAAAAAAATAATAAAAATTGATATATTGGTGATTAAATTATTTTAAAAACAATAAAAAATTAAAAAAGGTAAAACTAAAATAATAAAAAATTAAAAAAGTTAAAACTTGTGTTAGTTGGGAATCGAATCCAAGAGGCCAAAAACCTAATCAATAATGTTTGACAATTTGTTACGGACACTTATTATTGTATTTTGTTCAATATATTGGTAATTAAATTATTAATAAATAAATAAAAATTAAAAAAGGAAAGAGTCTGTGTTCGCTGGGAATTAAACCCAGGAGGCCAGCAACCTAATCAATAATGTTTGACAATTTACTACGAACACTTATCAGTGTGTTCGCTGGGATTCGAACTCAGAAAGCCAGCAACCTAATCAATATTGGGTTTGCAATCTATGTAGTTAGTCTTCCTTTTAATTTTGTCTTTCTAACTATTTAATGTGTAGATCATATATTAAATGACATCTACAATTTTAGATATAAATTGCTGCATACTGTATGCATTCTCACGATTAATATCAGAATATAGTCATTTTTTATTCTCCTGTTTAATGTGTTTGTGTGTTGTAATAATTTTGGGTGGTCTTAAAAATAGTATGGGTGGGCTTAGAAAAAATAGATTGGCTAAAGTTTGGGGTATAAATTAGAGGCGAGGGTAAAATAGAAATTTTACAATTTAAAAATTTGAAATTTGGGAGCTCTTATTAATATTTTGGGTGGTAATAGTACAATCATAAATAAAAATTTAAATAAAAAAGAATTGTATTTTATTCAATATATTGATAATTAAATTATTAATAAATAAATAAGATTTTAAAAAAGGAAAGAATCTATGTTCATTGGGATTCAGGAGAGCAAGCTAACCAATAATGTTTGATAATTTGCTACGAATACTTGTTGTCATATTCTATTCAAAATATTGATAATTAAATTCTTAAAAAAAATAATAAAAAATAGATATATTGGTTTAAATTAATTTAAAAAAATAATAAAAATTAAAAAAATTAAAACTTGTGTTCGCTGGGAATCGAACCTTGAAGGCCAGCAATCTAACCAATGATTTTTGACAAATTGCTACGTGTTCGCTGAAATTCGAACCTATGAGGCCAGCAAACTAATCAACAATGTTTGATAATTTACTATGAACACTTATTGTTGTATTTTGTTCAATATACTGGTAATTAAATTATTAATAAATAAATAAATAAATATTTAAAAAATGAAAGAATTGTATTTTGTTCAATATATTGGAAATTAAATTATAAATAAATAAATAAAAATTTAAAAAAGAGCTGAAATTCGAACCTAGGAGGCAAGCAAACTAATCAATAATGTTTGACAATTTAGTATGAACACTTATTGTTGTATTTTGTTCAATATACTGGTAATTAAATTATTAATAAATAAATAAATAAATATTTAAAAAATGAAAGAATTGTATTTTGTTCAATATATTGGAAATTAAATTATAAATAAATAAATAAAAATTTAAAAAAGAGCTGAAATTCGAACCTAGGAGACAAGCAAACTAATCAATAATGTTTGACAATTTAGTATGAACACTTATTGTTGTATTTTGTTCAATATACTGGTAATTAAATTATTAATAAATAAATAAAATTTTAAAAAGGAAAGAATTGTATTTTATTCAATATATTAGAAATTAAATTATAAATAAATAAATAAAAATTTAAAAAAGAAAAGAGTTTGTGTTCGCTGGGATTCGAACTCAAGAGGCCAGCAATCCAATCAATAATGTTTGAGAATTTGCTACGAACACTTATTGCTGTATTTTATTCAATATGTTGGTAATTAAATTATTAATAAATAAATAAATATAAATTAAAAAAAAAGGAAAGAGTGTATTCGCTAGGACGTAAACCCAGGAGGTCAGCAACCCAATCAATAATGTTTGACAATTTGCTACGAACATTTATTATTGTATTCTATTCAAAATATCAGTAATTAAATTTTTTAAAAAATAATATTTAAAAAAAAAATTAAAAATTAAAAACTATGTTCGCTGGGAATTGAACCCAAGAGGCCAGCTACCTAACAAATAATGTTTGACAATTTGCTATAAACACTTATTTTTATAAGAGTGTGTTCGATGGGATTCGAACCCGGGTAGCCAGCAACACCCAAGAGACCAGCTACCTAACAAATAATGTTTGACAATTAAAAACTATGTTCGCTGGGAATTGAGCTGGGAATTGAACTCAAGAGGCCAGCTACCTAACAAATAATGTTTGACAATTAAAAACTATGTTCGCTGGGAATTGAACCCAAGAGGCCAGCTACCTAACAAATAATGTTTGACAATTTGCTATAAACACTTATTTTTGTAAGAGTGTGTTCGCTGGGATTCGAACCCGAGTGACCAGCAACCTAATCAATAATGTTTGACAATTTGCTACAAACACTTGTTGTTGTATTATATTCAAAATATTGGTAATTAAATTATAAATAAATAAAAATTTAAAAAAGGAAAGATGTTTGACAATTTGCTACAAACACTTGTTGTTGTATTATATTCAAAATATTGGTAATTAAATTATAAATAAATAAATAAATAAAAATTTAAAAAAGGAAAGAGTGTGTTCGCTGGGATTCGAACCCCGGAAGGCCAGCAACCTAATCAATAATGTTTGACAATTTGCTACGAACACTTGTTGTTGTATTAAATTCAAAATATTGGTAATTAAATTTTTTTAAAAATAATAAAAAATTGATATTTTGGTAATTATATTATTTTAAAAAAAATAATAAAAAATTAAAAAAAGTTAAAACTAGTGTTCGCCGGGAATCGAACCTAGGAAGCCAGCAACCTAATCAATAATATTTGACAATTTGCTACGAACACTTATTACAATATTTTGTTCAATATATTGGTAATTAAATTATAAATAAATAAATAAATAAAATTTTAAAAAAAGGAAATACTCTGTGTTCGCTGGGATTTGAACCCAAGAGGCCATCAACCTAATAAATAATGTTTGACAATTTGGAACGAACACTTGGTTATTGTATTCTATTCAAAATATTGGTAATTAAATTGTTAAAAAAATAATAAAAATTTGATAAATTGGTAATTAAGTTATTTTAAAAAAAGTTAAAACTTCAGTTCGATGAGAATCGAACCAAGGAGGCCAGCAACCTAATCAATAATGTTTGACAATTTGCTACGAACACTTATTATTGTATTTTGTTCAATATATTGATAATTAAACTATTAATAAATAAATAAATAAAAATTTAAAAAAAGAAAGTATTGTATTTTGTTCAATATATTGGTAATTAAATTATTAATAAATAAATAAATGAAATTTTAAAAAAGGAAAGTATTGTATTTTGTTCAATATATTGGTAATTAAATTATTAATAAATAAATAAATAAAAATTTAAAAAAGAAAATAGTTTGTTCACTGGGATTGGAACTCATGAGGCCAACAACCTAATCAATAATGTTTTACAACTTGTTACGAACACTTGTTGTTGTATTATATTTAAAAATTGGTAATTAAATTCTTAAAAAAATATAAAAAATTGATATATTGGTAATTAAAGTGTTCGCTGGAAATCGAACCCAAGAGGCCAGAAACTTAATCAATAATGTTTGACAATCACTTGAGCCGAATCAATAATGTTTGACAACTTGTTACGAACACTTGTTGTTGTATTATATTTAAAATATTGGTAATTAAATTCTTAAAAAAATATAAAAAATTGATATATTGGTAATTAAAGTGTTCGCTGGGAATCGAACCCAAGAGGCCAGCAACCTAATCAATAATGTTTGACAATTTGCTACGAACACCTGTTATATTCTATTCAAAATATCAGTAATTAAATTCTTTAAAAAATAATAAAAAATAGATATATTGGTAATTAAAATTTTTAAATAATAAAAAATAAAAATTGTGTGCGTTGGGAATTGAACCTAGGAGGTCGGCAACCTAATCAATAATGTTTGACAATTTACTACGAACACTTATTTGTAGTATTTTGTTCAACATATTTGTAATTAAATTATTAATAAATAAATATTTAAAAAAGGAAAGAATTGTATTTTGTTCAATATATTGTTAATTAAATTATTAATTAATAAATAAATAATTAAAATTTTAAAAAAGGAAAGAGTGTTCACTGGGATTCGAACCCAGGAAGCCATTACCTTAATCAATAATGTTTAATAATTTGCTACGAACACTTGTTGTTGTATTCTATTCAAAATATTGGTCATTAAATTCTTTAAAAAATAATATATATTGATATTTTATTAATTAAATTATTTCAAAAAATAATAAAAAATTTAAAATATTGGTAATTACATTCTTAAAAAAATAAAAAATTGATATTTTATTAATTAAATTATTTTAAAAAAAAATAATAATTAAAAAAGTAAAAACTTATGTTCGCTGGAAATCGAACCATGAAGGACAAAAACCTAACCAATGATGTTTGACAATTTGCTATGTGTTCGCTGGGATTCGAACCCAGGAGGTAGGATAAAATTATTTCAAAAAAATAATAAAAAATTAAAAAGTTAAAACTTTTGTTTGCTGTGAATCAAACCCAGGAGTCCAGCAAACTAATCAATAATGTTTGACAATTTGCTACGAACACTTATTGCTGTATTTTATTCAATATATTGGTAATTAAATTATTACTAAATAAATAAATAAAAATTTAAAAAAGGAAAGAGTCTGTGTTTGCTGGGATTCGAACCCAGGAGGCCAGCAACCTAATCAACAATGTTTGACAATTTTCTATGAATACTTGAGGCCAGCAACCTAATCAATAATGCTGGACAATTTGCTACGAACACTTGTTGTATTCTAATCAAAATATTGGTAATTAAATTGTTAAAAAAATAATAAAAAATTAATATATTAGTAATTAAATTATTTTAAAAAAATATTAAAATGATGGACAATGTGCTACGAACACTTGTTGTCGTATTCTACTCAAAATATTGGTAATTAAATTGTTAAAAAAAATAAAATTTTGATATAATATTAAAATGATGGACAATGTGCTACGAACACTTGTTGTCGTATTCTACTCAAAATATTGGTAATTAAATTGTTAAAAAAAATAAAAATTTGATATATTGGTAATGAAATTATTTTTAAAAAATGATAAAAATTTTAAAAAGTTAAAACTTGTGTTCGCTAGGAATCAAACCCGGGATGCCAGCAACCTAATCAATAATGTTTGACAATTTGGTACGCACACTTATTGTTATATTTTGTTCAATATATTGGTAATTAAATTATTGATAAATAAATTTTAAAATGGAAAGAATTGTAAGTTGTTCAATATATTGGTAATTAAATTATTAATAAATAAATAAATAAAAATTTAAAAAAGGAAAGAGTGTGTGCGCTGGGATTCGAACCCTAGCAATCTAATCAATAATTTTTGACAATTTGCTACGAACACTTGTTGTTGTATTCTATTCAAAATATTGGTAATTAAATTCTTAAAAAATAATAAAAATTTGATATTATATTAATTAACTTATTTTAAAAAAATAATAAAAAATTCAAAAAAAATTAAAACTTGTGTTCGCTGAGAATAGTACCCAGGAGGCCAGTAACCTAATCAATAATGTTTGATAATTTTCTATGAACACTTATTCTTGTATTTTCTTCAATATATTGGTAATTAAATTATTGATAAATAAATAGAAAATAATTTAAAATAGGAAAGAGTCGCTGTTTGTTGGGATTCGAACCCAGGAGGCCAACAAACTAATCAATAATGTTTGACAATTTGCTATGAACACTTGAGGACATCAACCTAATTAATAATGCTTGACAATTTGCTACAAACACTTATTGTTGTATTCTATTCAAAATATTGGTAATTAAATTCTTAAAAAGATAATTAAAATTGATACATTGGTATTTAAATTATTTTAAAAAATAATAAAAATTTAAAAAGTTAAGAATTGTGTTCGCCTGGAATCGAACCCAGGATGCTAGCAACCTAATCAATAATGTTTGACAATTTGCTACGAACACTTGTTGTTGTATTCAATTCAAAATATCAGTAATTAAATTCTTAAAAAAAAATAAAAAATTGATATATTGGTAATTAATTTTTTTAATAAATAATAAAAATTTAAAAATTGTGTTCGCTGGGAATTGAACCCAGGAGGTTAGCAACCTAATTAATAATGTTTGACAACTTGCTACGAACACTTATTATTGTATTTTGTTCAATATATTGGTAATTAAATTATTAAAAAATAAAAATTAAAAAAAAAGAGTCTGTGTTTGCTGGGATTCGAACACAAGAGGTTAGCAACCTAATTAATAATGTTTGATAATTTGCTACGAACACTTGTTGGTGTATTCTATTCAAAATATCGGTAATTAAATTCTTTAAAAAACAATAAAAATTGATATATTGGTAATTAATTTTTTTAAATAAAAAATAAAAAATTGTGTTTGCTGGGAATTGAACTCAGGAGGCCAAAAACCTAATAAATAATGTCTGACAATTTGCTAAGAACATTTATTTGTTGTATTATGTTCAATATATTGGTATTAAATTATTAATAAATTAAAAAAAAATTTAAAAAAGAAAGAGTGTGTTTGTTGGGATTCAAACTTAGGAGGCCAACAACCTAATCAAGAATGTTTGACTGGGAATTGAACCCAGGAGATTAGCAACCTAATTAATAATGTTTGACAACTTGCTACGAACACTTATTATTGTATTTTGTTCAATATATTAGTAATTAAATTATTAAAAAATAAAAAAATTAAAAAAAAGAAATAAGTCTGTGTTTGCTGGGATTCGAACACAAGAGGTTAGCAACCTAATTAATAATGTTTGAAAATTTTGCTACGAACATTTGTTGTTGTATTCTATTCAAAATATCGGTAATTAAATTCTTTAAAAAATAATAAAAAAATTATATATTGGTCATTAATTTTTTTTAAATAAAAATGAAAAATTGTGTTCGCTGGGAATTGAACCCAGGAGGCCAGAAACCTAATAAATAATATTTGATAATTTGCTACGAACACTTATTTGTTGTATTATGTTCAATATATTGCTATTAAATTATAAATAAATAAATAAATAAATAAAAATTTAAAAAAGGAAAGAGTGTGTTTGGTGGGATTCGAATCCGAGACCAGCAACCTATTCAATAAATAAAAAAAATTATTTGTTGTATTATGTTAAATATATTGCTATTAAATTATTAATAAATAAATAAATAAATAAAAATTTAAAAAAGGAAAGAGTGTGTTCGGTGGGAGACCAGCAACCTAATCAATAAATAAAAAAAAAGAAAAAAGTCTGTGTTTGTTGAGATTCGAACCCAAGAGGCTAGCAACCTAATTAATAATGTTTGACAATTTGCTACAAACACTTGTTGTTGTATTCTATTCAAAATATCGGTAATTAAATTCTTTAAAAAATAATAAAAAATTGATATATTGGTAATTAATTTTTTTTAAATAATAAAAAATAAAAAATTGTGTTCGCTGGGAATTGAACCCAGGAGGCCAGCAACCTAATCAATAATGTTTGATAATTTTCTACGAACATTTATTTGTTGTATTGTGTTCAATATATTGGTAATTAAATTATTAATAAATAAATAAATAAACTTAAAAAAAGGAAAAAATTGTATTTTGTTCAATATATTGGTAATTACACCCTCCGTCCCAGGAAAGATTGCTCCCATTTCCTGGTACGGAGATTAATAAAGTGGTGACTTTTAGGGATATTATTGTATTTAATTTATAATAAATAAATGATAAAGTATGTTATGTGTGTTAGGTAGGGGTGATTTTTTTTAAATAAAGTGTATGGAGAAGGGTGATTGTGTTTGACTCTTTGCTTTTTTAGGAATGTGCAAACTTTTGTGGGACAACCCAAAATGAAAAGTGTGTTATCTTTCCTGGGACGGAGGGAGTAAATTATTAATAAACAAATAAATAAAAATTTAATTAAAGGAAAGAGTCTGTGTTTGCTAGGATTCAACCCAAGAGTCTATCAACCTAATTAATAATGTTTGGCAATTTGCAACCAATACTTGTTGTATTCTATTCAAAATATCGGTAGTTAAATTCTTTAAAAAATAATAAAAATTTGATATATTGGTAATTAATTTTTTTTAAATAATAAAAATAAAAAATTATGTTCGCTAAGAATTGTACCAGGAGGCCAGAAACCTAATAAATAATGTTTGACAATTTTCTAAGAACACTTATTTGTTGTATTATGTTCAATATATGGGTAATTAAATTATTAATAAATAAATAAATAAAAATTTAAAAAAGGAAAGAGTGTGTTCGGTGGGATTCGAACCCAGGAAGCCATCAACCTAATCAATAATGTTTGACAATTTGCTACGAAAACTTGTTCTTGTATTCTATTCAAAATATCAGTAATAAAATTCTTTAAAAAATAATAAAAATTGATATATTGGTAATTAATTTTTTTAAATAAATAATAAAATTTTAAAAATTGTGTTGTCTAGAAATTGAACCCAGATGCTAACAAGCTAATTAATAATGTTTGACAATTTGCAACGAACACTTATCGTTGTATTTTGTTCAATATATTGGTAATTAAATTATTAAAAAATAAAAAAAATAAAAAAAAGAAAAGAGTTTGTGTTTGCTGGGATTCGAACCCAAGAGGCTAGCAACTTAATTAATAATATTTGACAATTTATTACGAACACTTGTTATTGTATTCTATTCAAAATATCGGTAATTAAATTCTTTAAAAAATAATAAAAAATTGATATATAGGTAATTAATTTTTTTTAAATAATAAAAAATAAAAAATTGTGTTTGCTTGGAATTGAACCCAGGAGGCCAGCAACCTAATCAATAATGTTTGACAATTTACAACGAACACTTATTTGTTGTATCATGTTCAATATATTGGTAATTAAATTATTAATAAATAAATAAAAAAATTAAAAAGGAAAGAATTGTAATTTGTTCAATATATTGGTAATTAAATCATTAATAAATAAATAAATAAATAAATAAAATTTTAAAAAAGGAAAGAGTGTGTTCGCTGGGATTCGAACTCTAGCAACCTAATCAATAATGTTTGACAATTTGCTACGAACACTTGTTATTGTATTCTATTCAAAATATTGGTAATTAAACTCTTAAAAAATAATAAAAAAATGATATTTTTGTAATTATTTTATTTTAAAAAATAATAAAGAATTAACAAAAATAAAACTTGTGTTTATTGGGAATTGAACCCAGGAGGCCAGTAACCTAATCAATAATGTTTGACAATTTTCTATGAACACTTATTGTTGTATTTTGTTCAATATATTGGTAATTAAATTATTAATAAATAAATAAATAAAAATTTAGAAAAGGAAAAAAGTCGGTGTTCGTTGGGATTCGAATCCAGGAAGCCAACAACCTAATCAATAATGTTTGACAATTTGCTACGAATACTTGAGGCCATCAACCTAATTAATAATGGTTGACAATTTGCTACGAACACTTATGTTGTATTCTATTCAAAATATTGGTAATTAAATTCTTAAAAAGTTAATTAAAATTGATATATTGGTAATTAAATTATTTTAAAAAATAATAAAATTAAATAACTTAAGACTTGTGTTCGCCTGGAATCGAATCCAGGATGTCAGCAACCTAATCAATAATGTTTGACAATTTGCTACAAACACTTGTTGTTATATTCAATTCAAAATATCAGTAATTAAATTCTTTAAAAAATAATAAAAAATTGAAATTTAAAAATTGTGTTCGCTGGGAATTGAACCCAGGAGGCTAGCAACCTAATTAATAATGTTTGAGAATTTACTACGAACAGTTATTGTTGTATTTTGTTCAATATATTGGTAATTAAATTATTAAAAAATAAAAAAATTTAAAAAAAAGAGTTTGTGTTTGCTGTAATTCGAACACAAGAGGCTAGCAACCTAATTAATAATATTTGACAATTTGCTACGAACACTTGTTGTTGTATTCTATTTAAAATATCAGTAATTAAATTCTTTAAAAATAATAAAAAAATTGATATATTGGTAATTAATTTATTTTTAAATAATAAAAAATTGTGTTCGCTGGGAATTAAACCCAGGAGGCCAGAAACCTAATAAATAATGTTTGTCAATTTGTTACGAACACTTATTTGTTGTTATGTTCAATATATTGGTAATTAAATTGTTAATAAATAAATAAATAAATAAAAATTTAAAAAATGAAAGATTGTGTTCGGTGGGATTCGAACCTAGGAGGCCAGCAACCTAATCAATAATGTTTGACAATTTACTACGAACACTTGTTATTGTATTCTATTCAAAATATCAGTAATTTAATTCTTTAAAAAATAATAAAAAATTGATATATTAGTAATTAATTTTTTTTAAATAATAAAAAAATAAAAATTGTGTTCGCTGGGAAATGAACCCAAGAGAACACTTATTATTGTGTTTTATTCAATATATTGGTAATTAAATTATTAATAAATGAATAAAAATTTAAAAAAGGAAAAAAGTGTGTGTTCATTGGGATTCGAATCCAAGATGTAACGCCCCGAGTTACGCTATGGGGTTGGGACGCTACTAGATATAAATTCTCAAATATAATAATAGAGGGATCGTGAATGCACAGCGGAATAATATAAAAAAAAATCCCCAAAGCGATAGTATAATAAAGTAAAAGTTGCATAAAGATTATTACATATAAGCATCTACTCACCCGAGTATAGTGAAATATCCAAAATAAGTACGTTCAGATGATATATCTGAAATAAAGTTCTAACAAAATACTAAAATATAAGTCATAATATAAAGTCTTCTAAAGGCTTGGGTCAACTGCGAAGGCCTCTCCATCTTCTAAATCTTGTTCTGAAAATCAATAAGGGGTGAGCGTCTAAAATACACTCAGTGGGTTAACTTAAATAATTGCACAGTTAAAAATAAATATGCATGCCAAATATACCATAAGATGTAACATATGTCATTTAATAAAATAATTTGCACATTGTTGTTCGATAACTCAATGAGAATATTTTAGACCGAATCGTCATCTGATAACTTGTGTTAGTTGGTAAATGTGTACCAGGCCGTCACCCCAATACAATGATAGCATACTTTGAAATATATTTTAGTATTAAACCGACGTAGTCAGTAACTTGTGTTAGTTGGTATATGTGCACCGAGTCGTCACCCCGTACAAGTGTTAATAGAAAATATTTATCATCGAACTAAAAGCACATATGACACATAACATGTCATATCAGTAACACAGATCACATTTTAACATAGCAATCATGTCATAAAATGTAACACTCGGTAAAGAGTGAAAGTTACCCCCACCTTAATCTTATCGAAAACGTGCAAAGTGGACTAGGCTTGCTCGTGAGTCTCAGGTATACTAAACTGAGTTCTACTTTTAATAATAATACCTATTATTAAAACTAATTTCTAAAAATAGTTTACTCAAACTAATTATTGATATATAATAATTATTAATAAAAATATATCATTTAAAATAATAATTTAACAATTATAGTTTTTTTTAATAATAAGTTGTAACATTAAAATATAAATTCAAATGACATTCATGTTTATAAAAAAATGGATATAAAATAAAGATTCTACATCTCAATTAATAATAGTGACAAAATTATATGAATATTTAATATAAAAAGTTAAATTAAATAAGTAAATATAATATATTAAATAAATAATAAAATAAAATGAAATGAAATAAAAAAAATAATAAGTAAAAATAATAATAATAATGATAATAATAGTAAATTATAATTAATATTGAAAAGGAATTAAATTAATAGAATAAAATAAAATAAATAATAATAAATAAAATACTAAATAACATAAAAAGTTAAATTAAATAAATAAATATAAAATAAATAATAAAATAGAATTAACTGAATAAAACTAATAATAAGTAAAAATAATAATAATACTAAATAAATAAATAAATAATGTAAATAAAAAAACTAACATGATTGATGTTTACGCAGCTCTTCACATTTAACATATATATATATATTACAAAATGATTCAACTTGAGTTATACAACTCCATTTGAAAATCCGAAAGTACGTATGGAGTCCTCGCAAGGTGAGGATCACATGCATACCAATATTTCATGAAAATAACGAAGTTTAAAGAGGACAAAATTTTTGATACGAAGTGGGTATCCTCATATCTTCTTCATTTCACATCTAAACTCAAAACTAATTATATGTTTGTGATCCTCGTGAGGAGGACTTCAAAATGACCTATAATATCAAAGCTATGTCACAACGGAATAAAATATGCCATTAGAGGGTCGAAAGCTTCGTCTTAAGTTTTTCTTACTCATACGAAATCCATTTCACAAAAGAGTTATATATATGAAATCTACTCATTGAGACAATCATTGTCGTATATAACATGTTAAGGTAAATTACAAAAAAAAAAAATGAAAAAGGTCAGTGTGCGATTATATGTCTGTATGTGAGTGAATATATATATAGGCCCCTAGTATACATAAAGACAAGAAGAAAAATTATTACTAAATAAATTTGAAGACGAAGTTACCCGCTTCTTCCTCCAATTTCTACTGAAAATGGGTGTTTACATATATATACATATATATAATAATGGTAAAAAAAATATCTACTACAGTTAATCTTATCCCCAATAAAATTTATCTAAACTACAACTTGCAATCTTGCACATGTTATTACTAATTTATATAATAATAATAATATAGATAATAATTAGTAATAATAAATAAATAAATAAATAAATAAATAAATAATTGTGATTATTACACAAGAGGCCAGCAACCTAATCAATAATGTTTGACAATTTGCTACGAACACTTGTTGCTGTATTCTATTCAAAATATCAGTAATTAAATTCTTTAAAAAATAATAAAAAATTGATATATTGGTAATTAATTTTTTTAATAAATAATAAAAAATTTAAAATTGTGTTAGCTGGGAATTGAATCCAGTAGGCTAGCAACCTAATTAATAATATTTGACAATCTGCTACGAACACTTATTTGTTGTATTGTGTTCAATATATTGGTAATTAAATTATTAATAAATAAATAAAAAATTAAAAAGGAAAGAATTGTAATTTGTTCAATATATTGGTAATTAAATTATTAATAAATAAATAAATAAAAATTTAAAAAAGGAAAGAGTGTGTTCACTGGGATTCGAACTCTAGCAACCTAATCAATAATGTTTGACAATTTGCTACGAACACTTGTTATTGTATTCTATTCAAAATATTGGTAATTAAACTCTTAAAAAAATAATAAAAAATTGATATTTTTGTAATTATGTTATTTTAAAAAATAATAAAGAATTAAAAAAAATAAAACTTGTGTTCATTGGGAATTGAACCCAAGAGGCCAGTAACCTAATCAATAATGTTTGACAATTTTCTTATGAACACTTATTGTTGTATTTTGTTCAATATATTGGTAATTAAATTATTAATAAATAAATAAATAAAAATTTAAAAAAGGAAAAAGTCGGTGTTCGTTGGGATTCGAACCCAGGAAGCCAACAACCTAATCAATAATGTTTGACAATTTGCTACGAATACTTGAGGCCATCAACCTAATTAATAATGGTTGACAATTTGCTACGAACACTTATTGTTGTATTATATTCAAAATATTGGTAATTAAATTCTTAAAAGATAATTAAAATTAATATATTGGTAATTAAATTATTTTAAAAATAATAAAATTAAATAACTTAAGCATTGTGTTCGCCTGGAATCGAATCCAGGATGCCAGCAACCTAATCAATAATGTTTGACAATTTGCTACGAACACTTGTTGTTATATTCAATTCAAAATATCAGTAATTAAATTCTTTAAAAAATAATAAAAATTGATATATTTGTAATTAATTTTTTTTAATAAATAATAAAAATTTAAAAATTGTGTTCGCTGGGAATTGAACCTAGAAGGCTAGCAACCTAATTAATAATGTTTGAGAATTTGCTACGAACAGTTATTGTTGTATTTTGTTCAATATATTGGTAATTAAATTATTAAAAAATAAAAAAATTAAAAAAAGCGTCTGTGTTTGCTGGGATTCGAACCCAAGAGGCTAGCAACCTAATTAATAAAATTTGTTAATTTGCTACGAACACTTGTTGGTGTATTCTATTTAAAATATCAGTAATTAAATTCTTTAAAAAATAATAAAAATTTGATATATTGGTAATTAATTTATTTTTAAATAATAAAAAATAAAAAATTGTGTTCGCTGGGAATTAAACCAAGGAGGCCAGAAACCTAATAAATAATGTTTGTCAATTTGCTACGAACACTTATTTGTTGTTATGTTCAATATATTGGTAATTAAATTATTAATAAATAAATAAATAAATAAATAAATAAAAATTTAAAAAATGAAAGTGTGTGTTCGGTGGGATTCGAACCTAGGAGGCCAGCAACCTAATCAATAATGTTTGACAATTTACTACGAACACTTGTTATTGTATTCTATTCAAAATATCAGTAATTTAATTCTTTAAAAAATAATAAAAAATTGATATATTGGTAATTAATTTTTTTAATAAATAATAAAAAATTTTAAATTGTGTTCACTGGGAATTGAACCCAGGAGGCTAGCAACCTAATTAATAATATTTGACAATTTGCTACGAACATTTATTATTTTATTTTGTTCAATATATTGGTAATTAAATTATTAAAAAATTTAAAAAAAAATTAAAAAAAAAGAAGGCTAGCAACCTAATTAATAATATTTGACAATTTGCTACGAACATTTATTATTTTATTTTGTTCAATATATTGGTAATTAAATTATTAAAAAATTTAAAAAAAATTAAAAAAAAGAAAATGGTCCGTGTTTGCTGGTATTCGAACCCAAGAGACTAGAAACCTAATTAATAATGTTTGACAATTTGCTACGAACACTTGTTTTGTATTCTATTCAAAATATTGGTAATTAAATTCTTTAAAAAATAATAAAAAAATTGATATATTAGTAATTAATTTTTTTAAATAATAAAAAATAAAAATTGTGTTCGCTTGGAAATGAACTCAAGAGAACACTTATTATTGTGTTTTATTCAATATATTGGTAATTAAATTATTAATAAATGAATAAAAATTTAAAAAAGGAAAAAGTGTGTGTTCATTGGGATTCGAATCAAAGAGGCCAGCAACCTAATCAATAATGTTTGACAATTTGCTTCGAACACTTGTTGTTGTATTCTATTCAAAATATCAGTAATTAAATTCTTTAAAAAATAATAAAAAAATTGATATATTGGTAATTAATTTTTTTAATAAATAATAAATTTTTAATAAACAATAAAAAATAAAAAGTTGTGTTCTCTCAATTTGCTATGAACATTTGTTGTTGTATTCTATTCAAAATATCAGTAATTAAATTCTTTAAAAAATAATAAAAAATTAATATATTGGTAATTAATTTTTTCTATTCAAAATATCAGTAATTAAATTCTTTAAAAAATAATAAAAAAATTGATATATTGGTAATTAATTTTTTTTAATAAATAATAAATTTTTAATAAATAATAAAAAATAAAAAGTTGTGTTCTCTCAATTTGTTACGAACACTTATTGTTGTATTCTATTCAAAATATCAGTAATTAAATTCTTTAAAAAATAATAAAAAATTGATATATTGGTAATTAATTTTTTTTAATAAATAATAAAAAATTTAAAATTGTGTTAGCTGGGATTCGAACCCAAGAGGCTAGCAACCTAATTAATAATTTTTGACAATTTGCTACGAACACTTATTGTAGTATTCTATTCAAAATATCGGTAATTAAAATTTTTAAAAATAATAAAAAATTGATATATTGGTAATTAATTTTTTTTAAATAATAAAAAATAAAAAATTGTGTTCGCTGGGCCAGGAGGCTAGCATCCTAATCAATAATGTTTGACAATTTGCTACGAACACTTATTTGTTGTATTATGTTCAATAAATCAATAATGTTTGACAATTTAACGAACACTTATTTGTTGTATTATGTTCAATATATTAGTAATTAAATTATTAATAAATAAATAATTTAAAAAAGGAAAGAATTGTATTTTGTTCAATATATTGGTAATTAAATTATTAATAAATAAATAAAAATTTAAAAAAGGAAAGAGTGTGTTAGCTGGGATTCGAACCCAGGAGGCAAGCAACCTAATCAATAATGTTTGACAATTTGCTACGAACACTTGTTGTTATATTTTATTCATAATATTGGTAATTAAATTCTTAAAAAAATTAATATTTTGTTAATTAGATTATTTTAGAAAAATAATAAAAAATTTAAAAAATTAAAACTTGTGTTTCGCTGGGAATCGAACCCGGAGACCAGCAACCTAATCAATAATGCTTGATAATTTGTTACGAACACTTATTGTTGTGTTTTATTCAATATATTGGTAATCAAATTATTAATAAACAAATAAAAATTAAAAAAAGGAAAAAGTGTGTGTTCATTGGGATTCGAACTGAAGGGACCAACAACCTAATCAATAATGTTTGACAATTTGTTACTAACACTTATTGTTTTATTCTATTCAATATATTGGTAATTAAATTAGCAAAATAATAATATAAAATTAATATATTGGTAATTAAATTTTAAAAAAAATAATAAAAAATTAAAACTTGTGTTCGCTGGGAATTGAAAGCAGGAGGCTAGCAACCTAACCATGGCAATTAAACCCCGGATGTTGGCAACCTTATCAATAATGTTTGACAATTTGCTACGAACACATATGTTTGTATTTTTTTCAATATATTGATAATTAAATTATAAAAAAAAATAATAAAAAATTAAAAAATGTTAAAATTTATGTTTACTGGGAATCAAACCCAAGAGAGCAGCAACATAGTCAACAATATTTAACAATTTGCTGTGAACACTTCTTAGTATTTAAATTATTAAGAAAATAATATATACTATGAATTAAAATCTGAAGTCATATTTATAGCATTAGATCTTCGAATTTCTGATCATTTTATGGATTTAAATTGCGTGAAAAAGATCACTAGCTAATTAAAGAAACTAATAAGTACTGTTAATTAGTTATTTTATGGATTTAAATTGCGTGAGAAAGATCACTAGCTAATTAAAGAAACTAATAAGTACTGTTAATTAGTTCTTTAATTAGTGTATAGAGTCCCTTCAAAGTGACCCCAGAAATTTACAAATTAACAATTGGACACCCAAAGTTTCAAATTTATTCTTGAGCGTGCATGTTGTATTATACTATTATTATGTTACGGATCCAGGCCAGAAGCTCTAACTCCTCCTTAAAACCATGGTCAAGAGGGGAGAATTGACCTCCAACTTAAATACAGCTCTCCACCCATATGAGGAACCGATGTGTGTCCCACATCGTAACAATAGCTCCTCCCCGGAAAGCCGGATACCCACGGACGGCTGCACTCTCTTATCAAGCACTAGCGACTCCACTCCCAGGGTAGTCCTTTCTGGACTCTTCATGAGTCAGCCATTTTCTCGCAGCGATCCAACCCAGCTCTGATACCAAATTGTCACGGTCTCAACCTGAATATAATAAATACTTTAATTTCCAATATAATAAATTGTTTTTCAATCTCTTCTTTTGTTTTTTATTATTAATATATTTTTCAAAATTCCATATTTTAATTAATTCAAATTAATAAATTATTCAATTATCATTCGAAAATATGTTTTATTTTATTTTATACTCCATATAAAAGGAATTGAATATATTTATTTACTTCTTGGCGTAGACTACAAAACTAGCCAATCAAAACTCTCCACCCTAAAGCGGGCCCCACATTCTCTCTCCTATTTGGAATTTGAAATCTCTCCCTCTCCCCCCTCTCTCTCTCTCTCTCCAAAAAGAGACGTTACAATCCTTTTAACCTTTTCTGCACATATATATTCATTGCTTTCGCAATAACATTTTTCAAGAATTTAAAATGACATCTTTTTGCACATATTATAAGCATAAATAATTAATTTGTCTTTACTTTTCTTCAAAATTACTCCAAAATTCCAATCCCCACTGTCTCATTTAATGCTTCGAACTCTTCTTCACTCTTTTACTCCATTTCCACTTCTTCAATTACAACCCCTTCATCTCTTTTGCAGTTTTTTGACAGGTAAGTTTTGATGTTTTGCAACAGGGGAACCTCAATTCTTTCTGCTGATTTAACATTGTTTTGATGGTCTTTTGTTTAAAAAAGAAAAAAGAAAAAGGAGAATGTTCTCTCCTTTTGGGTTCTTATGATATCTGCAAGTTTAATCTATTATTTGTTGTGTTTCTTGTTTTGATTAGTGGTTAAATGAATGGCTGCTGATGATCATTCACTTGATTTTGTGATTCTTTAAATTTAGAATGCAATTCTGCTGAATTCTGAACCCACCCTGTTGGTAAAATGTTGGATTTAATCTTTCAAATGCTACTATGGTTGTACCTTATTGTTTCTCTATTGATATCTTAATTGTATATTTGTATTAGGGGTTGTAGAGTTGTACTTATGTTGAGATTATATATAGAATCATTTAGTCAAAGGTATCATTCTAATTGAAGATGTTACCAATGTCATGTTGATGTATATGATTAATTATGGCACATATGTATCTTAAAAGTTCATAAGAAGGTTGAAATGTTGATTTTGATGGTTTGCGACGCGTTTTGTGAGACTTTAGCCGAATGGTTTCTGAATAAATGAATTCAATTGCTTGTGTTGTTCTTAGTTGGTTGATTCACAAAGGGATTTCCCAACATGAATATGTTTTGAACTAATGCAGATGGAGAGTACGATGTTGTGTTGCCCTTTTAAGTAGAATATTGAGTGATATTGAATTGTTAAATATGGGGATTGAGAAACCAAGCAATTACAAGGGTGGAAATTATGTTGGTGGCTTTCTTCAACTGTTTGATTGGAATGCAAAATCTCGAAAGAAGTTGTTCTCAAGCAAGTTGGATTTACCTGGTACGAAAATCGGGTTGCTGCTACTAGAGATGTTTCGTTCTTGATTTACTATGATGTGGCTTTAACAAGCATGATTTCTTGTGTAGAGAATTCGAAGCAGAAGAAAAGAGCTGATGGAACTTTGCCAACGACACACCTTCAAATGGTGAGGCAACTCATTGAACTTTGTCATTGTGTTGATATATGATGTGTGAATTGTTCATATGGCTCTGTGTGTTGTATAGATGGATGAGGATGAAATTGGAGCTGGATCAAGTTTCAAAGGAAGCGTCGATCATAGCTGTGCTTCGTCGGTAACTGATGAAGACTTCTACGGAAGCAGAGGTGTCCTGGAGTTGTGGCAAGACTAATGGGGTTGGACTCCATGCCAAAATCCAACACCCCTGATCCCTCATCCACACCACTTTTTGATTGTCAATTTCTTCCGTGTTCTTGTTACAAATCCGAGAGTCTTGAATATAATCGAGACCCTCAGATCATGGAGGCGGCGGTAGCCTTCAATGTAGACCCTAAGTATCAAAAGGCAGTGCAAAGGCCAATTGAGAAGTTTCAAACTGAGGTACTACCACCAAGATCAGCTAAATCGGTTCCAATTACTCATCATAAACTGCTGTCGCCTATAAAAAGCCCGAATTTCATCCCGTCTAAGGATGCTGCTGAGATAATGGAAGCGGCTGCAAGAATTATTGAGCCCTCTCAAGCCACTAAAAGAAAAAAGCTGCCTTTGGCTGGCTCTTCTTCTTCAGGGCCTCTTAAAGTAAAGGATTTGAAAGAGAAGGTCCAAGTAGGACAGAAGTCATTAAAGATGTCCGAAAGTTCTCAGAAGGGTGGCGAATCGAGTGGTGCGAAGCATGATAAAGGAAACACAATGAATAGAAGCTGCAATGGTGGTGGTTCATTGGATGCAACACCAATGAGGTTTTTTCAAGAATCTGAAGAATCCTCATCTGGTGTAAAAAGTAAAGGAAAGTTGATTTCACTTGCTCTTCAGGCTAAGGCGAATGTTCAAAAAAGAGAAGCTTCTAGCTTGAACAGCAGCAGAAGATTTGCTAACAATGTAGAAAACAACGAGTTTAGTTCGAACATGCTGTTCACAAGTCAATCAGGAGCACAAAAGAGTATACTCAAGAAACCATCTACACATAACAGTTCAAATGTGCTTCGACCGAATAATCAGAAGCAGAATTGCAGTGATGATGGAGGAAAGTTGTCCTCTAAGTCCAACTTACAAAGTGGGAAATCAGTGAATGGAGAAGTTACTTCTACAAAGAGACAAAGTTCTAGTAAACTCGTAGGCAACTCCAAAGCAAGTTCGAGGAAGTTGAGTTCAGAAGTTAAGGATGATAGGAGAAATGTCTTGTCTTATAGCTCTGAAAGAACTCGTAAGAAAAGATCTGTTGATGGAAATTACCGCTCCGAGAAAAATCAGACTTGTAACGAAATGCAGACGGATAAAAAGGGGGAAGCTACTCAATCTGGTGCTATTCGAGATTGTGAAATGATGGAAACTGATGTCATATCTTTTACATTCACTGCCCCAATGAGGTCTAATGAGGTTCAAGAAAACTGTAAGATCTTCTCAGCAGATTCTCCTAGTAAAAGGATAATGCTGAATTCAGATGGTATGTCTGTCTCAAAGTTCTCTTTCTTGGCTCATAATGTCAACGGAGGCAATACGTTAAGCACATTCTTGGAGCAACAACTCAAAGAATTGGCTCATAAGGTTGAGCTCTCCCAACAGAAATCAGGTGCAGTTGCCTTAACTTCAGAAGAACGAAACACGAAAGATGGAGATGACCCCGTCGATCAACAACGACAGCGTGTATCTAGTTTATACTCCTTACGAGATGCTAAAGGAACCAAAACTGGTCAAAAGTTGCAGGTATATCTTACATGATTTAGTGGTTGTGAGTTATTTAGCTGAAATTATGAGTTTCTGTAGGCGGTAATAATACTAAATATTTGCAATACTAAATCATTCATCTCTGTTCAGAGAATCCTCTATTTTTCAACTTCTTTTTTAGGGCCTGGTGGAAGAAAAGGGCAGGTGTGGAGGAAACGTATCCGAAGACCATTCGTTTCTTCATTTCTGTTTTCCAAGTCCAGTTTCAGTTCTTGAACATTCTTCGATCAACGAGAGCATCTTTTGAGACATTGCTTGTGTTTATTGTGTACATATTGAGCAATGAACTAACTCTTAATCCAGGTGACATAAGGTGTGCACCACTTCAATATCGAGACAATCTCAGTAGACATACTTGAACACGTTCGAAGGAGATGCTGAGTTCTCCGACTCAGCTTCTTCAACTTCTGCTGGATCTCAGGCAAAAAAGCAAGAGACCACCTTAACAAGAAGTTGGGAACTCGAGTACGTTAAGAGGATGCTGTCTAACATCGATCAGATGTTCAATGATTATGCAATGGGAAGAGCGTGTGAGATCATTAACCCTCATCTTTTTGAACAACTGGAAAGGTGCCAGCACTACTTCAACCACAGTGAGGTCGTTTCAAGAACGAAGAGGAGGCTTCTGTTCGACTGTGTGAGTGAATGCTTGGAAAGGAGATGCAAAAAACATGGTGGAGGTGGATTCAAAATGTGGGGGAAAGGTGTGTGGATGGTTAAACACAAGGATAGATTAGCTGAAGATGTTTACAACGAAATCTCCGGTTGGAGCGCCATGGGAGACTGCATGGTCGACGAGCTTGTAGATAGAGACATGAGTCGCGATCCGTGGCTCGATTTTGAAATCCAAGGATATGAACTAGGGATGAAGATCGAGTCACGTATACTAAATTCTTTGATAGATGTAGTTGCTGATATCTTGTTGCTTTGAATTCAAATCATTTTTCCCTCCATTTTGATTCTTGTTTCTTTAGGAGGATGTCTTTTGATACACTATGTTGCTTTAATTTTTCATGATCATAATGAAAGAACATACAATTCTGCAGCTCTACTGTATTCTAGAAATCTCATTGAGAATAACATACAATAAAGAAACATGGAAAGCTGCTATAATCCAGGAGAAACAAGATAATTACATCAGGATCTTCATTGATAAAAATAAGCACATCAATCTACCAAATTCAATCAGGAAGATTGCACGAGTATTAATATCGAAATTATGGATCGACTACCATAGTCGAGGCCATTGAGAAGTAAAGATGCCGATTTTGATCCAAAACTCAGAAATGTGTCTAAAGAAGACATAATTGACCTGTACAACGTCTCCTTTTTTCGAATAATCAACCTTTACATAAAAACAATACTTATATGCTCATCGAAGATCAACCACATCGAACTTCATGTTGGAATTCATATAAACATGGGCGCAATGCTCGTAAATGGGACTTCCGTCCTCAGGCTCTTCATGAGGATGGAAACCACGCTGCTGACAGTTTCGAATGGCAGACAAGCCGCCCGGATCAGAGAGGTGAAATATGCCATGTGGGCTTCAATAATATAGATACAAATGTTACCCTTCATGTTGTTATTGGTAATAGATGATTGGATTTTACAAATGATTAACTGGAATTCTTAATTAAATGAAAGAAAAAAAATTGGAGTTGAAAGATGTTCACCTTGATGTATCCGTAGGAGCCATGACAATGGCAATTGCTTCAGGCAACATAACCTGAAAACGAGTCAAGATGGCCGTTTTAAGTATTATGAAGAAAAAAAAAAAAGTAAGTAAACAAGTAAACCTTGGATGGAAACAAACACGATGTCCATTATCAGAAAACATAAATTGGAAAAAGAATTAGACCAAAAACCATATATATACAAATACATGCAATTACAAATTTGTAATACCTGATATGAATAATGGGTGTGCAGATCCACAGATGACATAAAACATGTCTGTGTCGGATGTGTCTGCAGATCAACAATAAGTTTGTAAGAACAGAATCTGTATGAAGTTACAGATCCCAAGCTTATATGCCTAACAGATTGTAACATTGAGATTTAATAAGATTTATTTTAATACATAACCAAAATTTTTAAGGAGCTTATAAGATGTTTAAGAGCAATATCTATATGCAACGAAATGAAATGAAAGAAGAAGAGTAGTGAGGAGTATAAGAACACATCAGCCAAGCAAGTCCCAAGACTTACGTGAATCCATCCAAGAGGGAAAAGGGAGTGTTTATCTTGAACCTCAAAAATCTCCTCTTCATTCAAAGTCTGACACTGAAAATTAAGAACAAACTTCAATAGAAGAACTTGCGCATGGTGTTTTGATTAGCTAGAAAACCATTCAAGAAAAGCACATTGGAAAATTCAAGATTTGACAATAAGCAATTATTTGATGAACTACTATGAACAAAATATATTTTGCCTGAACAGGAAAAATAAGGTTATCCATTACAGTGGTTGAGATTAATAGGTGTAGTACAAACAGCTAAATATCTTCACCAAACAGATTAAATACATTAAGAGAGCTTGTAATAATTTCTTTTTGATTAAGAAGAAACTTTCCATTATCCAATTTTAAAGAAGGATTATTAGAATTATAAACTGCCAAAAGCAAGCAGGGATACAGTAAGAGTACAGTAATAACACGAGCCAGAGATGGACAAAGGGGAGGACAGCTTTTGAGGTTAAAGGTTAAAAATTAAGGATCAAGGTACTAAGTTGTAAATGATACCGAATCTGAAGTTGACTCCTGCTTGGGGATTATGAGTGTACTGATATGAAATACTCTGTTTCGCTGCAAATATGTATAGCACATATTAGTTTAGTTATCATGTATTTTCAGAAATAAAAGCAGTTACGGGAACTGAAGACTTACAAGTGAACCAGCAAGAACACCACAAGTTTCCAAGTTGTTTGCAGTATTTTGTCTAGCCAATCTTAAAAATTCTTCCATTATCTTCACTGGCTACAACACATGCAAAGAAATGGGTATAGCATCCACCCAAATAGTACACCATATAACTGAACAAATAATTTTTTTAAAATTTAAACTTATAAGAGAAGGTTGCATTTATCTGGACTTCAAAGTTAACATTAGAGACAACAAACTCACGATATGAAGATCTTGATAAGAATTGGAACTAGGTAGCCCATCTTGCGAGAGTTTCGGTGGTCCAGGCCTTGGATCAGCAACTTTTGTTGGAGAAATAGGACGTGGTTCTGAAAGCACTTGTGCCAGAACAGGAGGAGGAGAAGGTTGCCTAATCAACTGAAAATCATTGTTCTCCACATTCCCTAGGTGAAGACCAGATTCTTCAGCAGACCATCTACCATCATCTAAAGACAGAACAGACTCCATGGATGACTTTTCCAACTTTGAATCGCTATCTTCTATTGCTACAGGTTCTTGTTGGCCAACCTGATTCAGGCTGTAAAAGTCGGGATGCATGAATAAAATGTTAATAAATGCTAAATATACAGAATGCAAGCAGGTACACTTGTATTAGTGGAAAAAAGACTTCCCTACGTTAAAAAACTTAAAATATGAAAACAAATCTTAGCAACAGCAAGGAAGGGACAGAAAGAAAAGAAGCATTATAATTAGTGCAAGTAAAATCCATACCTCGAAAATTCACTTGAATCCAAGACGACGTTAGTTGGATAATTAACCTGGAATCATTAAATCAAGTTCTATTACATAAGGAATTTTAAATTCTTTTTTTGGGGAAAAAGGTTTAAATTTTACCAAAAAAAAAAAAAAAGAGAAAGGAAACAAGAAGAGAATAAAAGATTCTGCCAGCAAACCTTAATCTCAGCAGTGGGCCCAAGCCATTGACCTCGAAGACCACTAGGCCCTAAAAGTGAATGCCTGGACAATGTTTCCTGCTTTGGTTGAGGTAAACTAAGAGACCTGAAAATTTTAGAATAATCATCAATAAATCAAACTAGCTGAAATAGATTTCAGTATGCTACATAATATTATGGTTCAATCTTCTTTTAAAAATAAATCATTAAACCCCTGAAACTTAGATAGAATCTCCGATAGATCTTGCAAACATAATAGATAATATAGAGCAAACTGAAACAAAGAACAACATCTGAAATAGTTAGAAGAATGGGCAATTAAACATGGCATTTCCACAAAGAAAACGAAGATGAAGCAACAGGAAATAATTATTAAATGAAAAGTAGCAGCCAGACACGTAATGAGTAAGTCGGATAACACGTGTATAAAATTATTTAAAAGAAGAGACCTTCTGCATGCTAGATTGTAATGACAACATGAGTTATACTGAATCCAATCCATTCTTAATATCATGCAATCCTAAATTCCCATGGAATCTAAGATGACGTATACAGATCAATCATTTGAAGCATGATCAAATTTGAGTCAGATAACAAACAAGTCGAATAGTATAGTTGGCAAAGCTGCAAAGCATGCAAATTTTTAACCTTGTTATGATAATTCAAGTTACATGGATTTTTAAAACCGTAGTCAAAATTATTATGTTTGAGCCATTGTGGTGGATTTGGAATCCATATCAATCGGAGTCACTAGACCCCCAAAATCCTGACATTAAATCTAAATGAATAATTATGAAGAGTAGAACATTCAAGATAATGGATTAACTCTAAGAAGCAAAGTCAAAGAACCACTCAAAATTAGCAAATGACATAGAAATGTCCATTAATGACATGTACTAACAAGTGTATCAGAACAGGAAACGTATGCTGATGATCATAGTAACAAACGGGATGTATTAGGTATATGATGATAAAGCAATATATATTTTAATCAGCGCCACAAGAATGCACTTACATCCTCTGGAACTGAGATTCAAAAGAATTTGCTGATGAAAATCGAGGATACTCGTTCTGCTTCAATGAAGATGAAGTTGTTGTGATGGGCTGCAACATCTGAGCAAAAATAACAAAGAAGAAGTTAGTGTATATACGTGCGCGTGCGAGTGTGTATTAAGTGTTCTTAATACCTGCTTGTTATTGTAGCTTAAGGAAGCTCTGTTGTGAACAAAATTAGCATAGGAAATCTTGTTTGGGCCATCATACTGATTCATGTGAGTTGTGGTGCTAACGTGTTTCAGCTGATCAAGTTGACTCAGCACTTGTGGTTTTAAGATCTCTAGCTCATCTAACACAGTAAGCAATTTCTGGGACACAAATGCATAAAGCAAAGTTATCTAGTACCTTCTATCAACTGAACCCTACATTCAGCATGCAACTTACTGAAGTACTAATCGTACCTTCCTATGCAGAACTCTATCTTTGGGACATAAAGCTTGGTAATCTCGGTGGTATGGTATAGTTTCAGAGACCAGACTGCATTTATTAGCACACATCTCACGCAGTAAGTATTTGATTATTATTTCAGAATTAATAGACAGAAAGCAATCAGATGGGTGACAAAGCACTTTACCTTGAATATCTTAGCAGCATAACATACAAGTCTATTAAGTTTTTCTCCTCCCTATAAATATCTGCCTGCAAAAATAATAATTCAAGAATCACCTATCCAAGAACAAAGTTCGACTTCTTATAAAATTTCACCGAACAAAGTTAAACAAAAAGTTCTCATTAGCCAAATTCAACAAGAAGTAGCAGAAATTAGCACACTCGTATGATCTAAGCAGCACCCTCATATAATCTAAATACCAAAAAAAAAAAAAAAAAAAAAACTTCAACATACTTAAAAACTTAATCAACAAGACAATAAGCTGAATTAGGTTCTTAAACCAAAAAACTTCGCACAGTGATTGATGACAATTTGATTTCAATCCACCCAATGAATTAAAACGTGAGTAAGAATAATGCCTATAAGCAATTACCGACCTGTTTCAGGAGATTATCAGCGATGCGATAGTAATTGCGGAGAGAGATCCGGTTATCAACGTCGATCTTCCGAGTCACGGAACTGAAATTGATCGGAGACGAAGAGTACGCCGGACGCCTCATTTCCCGGCGAAGAATGACCAAGTTACCGGCAGGTATTGATCTCCGGCAAGACGCGGGGAGGGCAAGAAAACGAAGCTGGGTTCAAACGATAAAACTGGGTCGTTTTGACGCGAGAGAGTGGTTAAATAATTACTCCTATAAAATAAATTAAATTAAATTAAATATATACTTGGTTAGTGTCGACATTGTGTCTACTGTCTACCCTTGCTTGACAAAGCTTAATAGGATTCTTTCTATTTATATTTATTATTTATTTATATTCATATATATTATCAGATTGATTCCGATAAAATTTAACAAATAAAAAAATAAAATATTAATTATATTAGTATTAATATGTAAAACTAAATCAAATATTAATAGAAAAACTAATTACTTTAAAAGGAATGATATTTATTTTTGACGGAATGCTAAATAAAAATTTAAAAATACTTTCATTAGAATTAGACTACTAAATCTTTATGAAAAAATATTTAAAAAATACTCCTTACATCTCATTTCAAATGACACACTTTCCATTTTAGACTGTCTCACAAAAGTTTGCACATTTAAAAAAAATAAAAAGTAAAAAACAATCACCCTTCTCCATACATTTTATTTACAAAAAACTATCTCTACATAACATACTTTATTATTTATTTATTACAAAAAAAATATTATTATACCCCTAAAAATTTTCACTTCCTTAATCTCTGGGTCGGAATTGGGGGTGCAATTTTTTGTGATACGGAGGGAATATTAATTACAAAATTAATAGTATGAGGATGATACTACATACACAATTTTTATTAAGGTAAATGTAATGATACTACGTAACATAATTTCAAAATTTTTATTATCGACAAACGCTTTCAAATTATTATTATTAAATTAATTAAAGATTAAAATAAAACATGCTAATCATCAAGTATGGATGAGGGTTTTTTTGGTTGTCGTAATTTAAAATTCTTTTTTACTAATAAAGAAGTTGAAAAGGTGTAATTTGTATTCATAATTAGTTTGTATTAAATTGATGATTGATGATAGATGCATGATTGTAACGGTGAAGTAAACCATATTCATGGTGAAGTGTTGAGATTGGTTTACAGAATGAGAGCATGCATGGTGAAGGTGCATGCATACGTTAGAAATGAAGCAGCAGATGCACACATGAAATCATGCAACAGTTGCACATTGTGGGCAGGCTGTTTTGAAGATATTTTGCGGTGGTTATCTAGATCTTTCTAGGGTGGTTATCAGCTGGTTTCTATAGTCCTACACGTGGTCTATGCAAGGGAGTTTGATTCAGTTAAAAACTCAACCGTTTGGTAATCGAAATACAGCTGCAAAATTGGTTCGTCAAAACTGTCCCGTAAATTTGCAGCTGCATGAGGAGTGTATATATATAGCTGATTCTGTCAGCTTTCTTTGTACTCGTACACCATTTTTCACATTGATCAATAGAGAAGCTCATCCTATAGTGGACGTAGGTCATTCTTGACCGAACCACTCTAAATCCTCATCGCAATTTACTTTCTGAATCACACACACATAAATCTTCTTCATAGTTAGTTTTCTTCATTCAAAGCTTCTTGATTCAAAACGTTTTCTGTGAGAATTCATATCGAAACACATAGAGTGTGGTGCAAATTCTTGTCAGTAACCTTAGTTTCCAATGAAAGGAAACGATACTAATGCAACCTTTGAATGAGTGAAAGGTGAAAAGTCGAATCCACCATTATAAACATGCACATTCTCTCCTACACACTCCACGTCTCAGACAAGTTGAAAAACAACAATTTTGAAAAAAAGTTGATAAACGATGGATACGAGGGACTGCTGCACCGGATGTGCCGGAGTGAAGGAAGTGTACTACTGCTCGAATCCAATTAGGAGAGCTTCGGTTGCTCCGACTCACGTGCATGTTGAAAATTCTAAGCCCGTTGCGATCAAGAAAGAAGATCAGTAGGCCGGTCTACTCAAATTTCAGCCACTCATGTGAACACTGAAGAGAAAGTGAAGGTTTACATGGGTTGAATTATATGAAATTCTAATTTATTCACCTATGTTATTTTATCCTAAAAGATTATATTATCTAGCTATCATTAGATAGCAAAGTTCTAAGAATTTGTGTTTTAGTTAACATGGTGTTCTATGTACCCCTTGTTGATTAATCATTAATATGGTACTTTATTATCCAAAAAAAAAAGGTCATATGTCTCCATCTTAATACATTGTGAACAATTCAGTACTATTGTTTGATACATACATCAAAGTCATCACTCATTACATTTCTTAATTATGCATCCATATAAATAAAGCTATGATTTGTCACGACGAATGGGCGAAAATCGAGCAATGTAAACGATTCGACAGCCTAGGCCCTGTGGCAAGCCCTACTCAAGGGAATAGGAGGGTCTGAATAAGCACCATTTACAAGTTGATCAAAGATCCATTTATTAGCAGCTTCAGTATAATGGACACCATCCCAATTAACAGCAACTGATGGATTCTTGCATGCTTTTCCCACCACCACTTCTTTCCCTCCCACTTTAATCTTACCACCACACCCCACATGCATGTTGTAGTTGTACTTTCCTCCATGTCCACAGCACGCCCTTAAAGGGTGCTCGAAACCTGCGTTTCCAAGTTACTCTTTAGAGTACATATATAGAATTACTCTGCTCGGAAGTGTTCATTAACAACAGTAATATTACTTTTTGTACAAAAGAGTAATAGTCTGTTATACTATGTAGAGTAACCTTCCATGCTAGTTTTTGTCATAATTAATGCTGATATTGACACGAAGCAAACATACCGTGCTTTCGTGCGTTGCTGATGAGCTCATACTTGATCGAATAGACATCAACGTAGGTTAAGGCTGCTAAAGGGAGGTGTTTTCTGAGGTAGGAAACTGCTTCTTTAAGTCTCTGGTTGAAGTCTTTGGCCACGTCGTTAAACGTGGCTCCACATCCGGCCTTATCGACTTCGCCGGCTGTGATGGGAAACCGGTCAATGACGTAGGGTAAGCAACCAAATGGCCCTGTGTTGTGTATCCAAAATGACCTCCCTCCAACATCATAAATGTTCTACATATATATACAAAATTTCAAAGAAGTCTTCACTAAAATACCTATAATTATTATAAAGTGATCATTAATATCAAATCAAATTATAACAAATCATCAAAAAACCAACTAGCTAGGAGCTTATTACAACATTCTTGGTTCAATCTTGCAACATACATACATGTGTACATTGTTTATTAATTTTAGTTACCTTAACATAGGTTTTGAACTGATCCAACACATCTGGTATATAATCTCTAACTTGCTGAGTTGTCATGTTGAGAAATAAACCTGCTGTTAGATCATTTTGACCAATGTCAAAGGTATAAAGAGCACGTGAGAAATCTTTGTCTTTTGGCAACAATTTCTTGAACACCCCTCCTGCATTCACCTCTCACAAGATCATTAATCTAGAGAGAGATGGGTAAATTGGTAATTATGATGAGTTGTACCTCGTTGGCGGATAATCTTGGATCTACGATGGAAATCATTAAACTGATAGAATTGTACATTGAAAGAAAAAGGGCTGAATCCACTCTGATGTAGGGTTGTGTTTTGTGGTCTGATAGTGGATCCAGCTGTTGCAAAATTGGCTCCATGGCTAAAGTTGGACCCTAATGCATCTAGGAATGCACTCAGATAGGGTAGACATACCCTCTCAGCTGTACGTTTACCATTAGTGGGGGATTTCTTATCAATTTAAACTTTTAAACAAGATGCTTGTTTACCTATTCCATGTGATGTTTCATCGGGTGTTATTGGATAACACCAGAATGTCACATCATACTTGAAATATTTAAAAAGTGTAATGTGACATTTATTTAAAATTGTAAAAAGTGTGACGTGGCATCCATCTTGCGTTGTTGGAACGCCATATGTGATACCACATGGAGTAGGAAATTTGGACTCAAACAAAATATATGTACTTACCCATAAAGTCAATGACTAGTCTACCATCGCAGTAGCGACCCACCGGAGCGTGGAAGAAGGTCTCACCGTCGGGCGGGCCCGCCTGGCCGAATGCAGCCGAGAGGCCGCCGGTGTCGGAGTTCGAGTCACCGAAATTGAATATGGCCGGGAACTCACAAGGGGTTGCATTTTGAGCATTGCTATGTGTTGATGAGGTAAGTGGGAGTAGTGTTGTGATAACAGTAAGGTATGAGATTATGATAGAGAGAGACTTCATGATGAGGTAAAGAGAAGTTGGTGATAAGTGAGAAATTGGGATGGAATATTGTTGGAATACAAGACAATCTATCTTCACATGTTTTTGCTTTTTAATCATGCATGATATGGTCCAATATTTTATCCTGCCACTGTTTGTTGCAGTACTATATATATAAAGTTATCACAATGGAATTAATTAAATAAATAAAATAATAAAATAATATGTAACGAAAACGTGTGTTGTAAGTTGTAACTAACTATTGTTGGTATTATTAATCGATAATAAATTGCTGACATTGAGTGTTGCTTTTGTTTATTTTTTTGCTTAATTTAGAAGAAACATTTTTGGGCTTCTGCAGTAGGCCCATATATATGAAATACTATAATCGGGCCGATGGATATCACTATGGACTTCTGCGGGACCATATTAATGAACAGCACGTCCCGCCAAAGGCCCATTAGATTTGAACATCCGGCCCGTTCGAGTGCTTCTTTGTAGGCCCATTTTATAGACCTAAAAGTAAATACTCCCTGTCCAACACAGAACCCTTCACACTTTTTTTATTTGTAACTCCACACTAAATCACTTTATCCATCATTCTTAAAAGCGGTTCAAATCTTCAATTACATTTTGGTGTTACATCTCTTTATTATGCATTGTTATTGTTATTGAATGAATGACACATAGGTTACAGACAAAAAAGTATACCTTTAAAGAACACATGTCACTCATCTAATCGTGTAACAAGAGATGTAATGTCAAAAAGTAACACTAACCGTGTAACAAGAGATGTTACGCCAAAATGTAACAAGACATTTGATTTTCTTTAAAAGTTACTTTAATTTCAAATTTGTCACTCATTTTTCACATATGTACCATTATTTTATAATTTTTACTATTACCTAAAAATACTAGGATACTCTCTAAGGCCAACAAAATTGATCTAAAAGAACAACTTTTTTTGCATAAGTGGAAACAGTAAACGAGAACAAATGTTCTCCAACGGAGTAATTTTTTATAATTTTATTAAGACCAATTGATCCAACAGAATGTGTATTCAGTAAATTAAACTAACGGAAATTTCCATAGTGATCAAAATTACTAGAATACTTACTAGAATTTAAGTTTTAAAAGACCACAATTTTCATATTTAGACATGATCATTAACCCAAAAAGATCATGAAAGCAGATTAAACTGAAAAGAGAAATCATTCAATTGCAAAAATTAAAGATCTAGCTACAAAGTTTTTTTCTTGATAGATTTAACCAAAAAAGCATAGAGAAGCTCGTTCCATGTATCGGGAACTCCAGGAAGACACCAATGGCTACAATCTTGAAAGGTCCCTTGATCCGTCCTCATGGTAGAAGGTTGTCTGAAAATGGAAGGATGACCATCTTTTCTATAGTCTGTCATTCTTGTTATGTTTAAATAGAAAACAGGCGTCTTCATGTCAGATAGAACAGATTCAAGAACCCTCATCATCCATGGATACGGTGCGAGGTGGGACGAGTTGGTGATCGGCTTCGTCTCACCGTCACAGCTCCCACCGGAGTTCCACTGCCCACCTCTACATCCACGAAAAAATATTATATGCATGTATAAACCCTAATTAGTCACATGTTAACTAATTATATTTACTTGAAATGAGAAGCAGAGTATCCCCTGAAGAAAACACAGGTTTTGTTGGGGTTTATGTTGGAATCAACCCAGTGAGCCCACGTGGACAGTGCTTTGTTGTAGGCATCTGAAACTTGGAGTGTCTTGTAGACACGATTGCCTTCCTGGAAATAGTATTTCCTGCAGGGATTTGTGGGTGTGAGGGAGTGGAGGAATGAATTTGGGAGTGGAGTCAGTAAATTTAATTCTTCACCTTTGGGAGGTTTTCTGATGAGTCCACCAATGGCCAGTGTTGAAAACGATGACGTCTGCGGTGTCATACTTGTAGTAAGATCCTTCCATGGTGTCTAAACGCAGCGTTTCGTGACGGCCACCCGATTTGTCCAAGAACTTCCATTCTTGAACCAAGAATGGAGATTTGATGAAGTCGATTGAGCAGTTTAAATCCTTGAATTTGAAGGAGTAGAATCCATGGCTTCTGAATTGATGCCTTCCAGAAACTTCGAACACGTTTCTTTTATCCATCAATGATTCCCTCAATGAACAGATTAATGATTCCCACATGTTTCTGTTCAGTGAATCTCCCACGAACACCATTCTCTTTCCCGTCAACATTTTCAGCATTTTCAGACCTTCAAACCTTCATCAATGGCGGAAAGTCAACAAAACTTTTTTTTTCTTTTTTTTTAAATGAAATAAATAAATAAATCAACCTGGGAATTTCACAAGCATGAGGTTTCCAGCGGAGCTTCGTGTAGTCCAAATCAGTACGTCCATTCTTGAAACAATTGAAGGATTCATAGATAAACGGGCAAGAACCCGGAGGGTAAACGGGTTCGGATTCTTCATCGACGACCCAATGGCCATCGAACATGTCGCAAGAATCAGAGTCATGCTCTGCGAAACGCAGCCTCAGAGCATTTGCCGACGTGTGGTTCGCCGGAATTACAAAGCAGGTGGTCTGTTTAGCGAGACGGGCACTGGGGAAAACGCCCGACGAGAGTGGCCGGAGTGACGTAAGAGGTGGCCGGAGATGTGCCGTCGGAGGCGGCAAAGATGAAGGTGATGAGAATCAGAGTTAGTAGAATGGTGAAGAAATAATGGGTTCTTGATTCTGAACGGTTTCTTGGAGAGTGAGAGGAAGAAGAATCCATGGAGAGAGAGTGGTAGTTTAGTTAGTTAATCTTTTCTTCAGCTAATGACTGTGGGATTATAATACAGTAATCATCAATTAAGGATAATAAGGAAGTGTTATTATTATATAATAATAATAAAGGCAATTCATTTAATCAATAATAATTTATATATGAATTACAGAATATATTTAACATCTGTTTCACCAAAAGTTCAATTAAAGCAAAAAACGAACTACAGCAACAATCTCCACACAGCAATCATCATAGCATAAACGACAGCGTTTAACATCTTGATGTTGGTAGCACCACCAGCTTGAATATGGCTAAGCACATCAAAATTACCTGTAAGAACTCAAAAATATCAGAAAAGAGATCATAAGAAAGAAACACAGGGTTGAGCTAGCGTGCAGTAGGCACACCTCTTTTCGGTCCGTGGCTGCATCCTGACTCGATGGTGTATTGTACGTCGTGCAGTGTCGCCTGGTTGAGAAATATAAACCGGCTGAGGATTTTATCGATACAGTTGAGAGCATGGTGCGTCTCAGTTAGACACGGCCCTTGGCAGTACTCGTCTGTGTATTCGGGTGGCACGTTCAGCTCTCCACTTTCAGTGAGTCTGTGAGATTCATCACAGCTGCTGTAGATCTGCATCAGGATTCAAGAGTTGCTTCGATTAGGGTAAAACGGGCTGTCAAAAAGAGCTCAAATAGCATGATACAGAACCACTAGATTCATGGATGGTGATTGCTGACTTACGTATTTATCACGAAGACATCCGAGTGCTTTGTCGAAAAGAAGAGCAGTACCGGTGCCTATGATCCCACCTTGAGGAAAATACTGTTCAACGTCTCCCTCGACTTCTGCTTTAGGCAAATACTCATTTGCGACTACACCTGCAGCGCCCAGATGGGGATAATCGTACGCTAGTCCTATCAGAAATACCAAGAAAAAATTCAACCTCAGCACACACAAGCAGTTCCTCAAGTAATAGCAGCTTTAGTATATCCTTATACCAAATTTGCAAGTGGAAGTAAAGATGCAAAGCAAAACCGAAACAGTAAACCATCGAGCAGCGTATTCAGAACATGCCATTTCAAAACTATAAAGCGAAAGATTAAAGATAAAAATATATATATATATGTCTACACAACTCAATCTCTAATTGCCACAACTACCAAAAGTGTAGTATTTTGGAATAAAAAATGTCCCATAAAGAAGAGAGAGCCGGGTATCGATTCTATTAGAGCAGAAAAATTTAGACTCAACCAAGAAAAGGGTAAACTACAGGTAATCTGCTGCAGTTGTTATACCTGGATGGTTGGACTATCTCCACCAACTTTGACATTTTTTTTTCTAGAATGGTAAGAATTCAAACCTGCAATCAAGAACTTGTAGTGTAAGTAATAATCTATAATGAATAATGAGCATACGATATAAAAGGGAAGAACTATTATCAAAATTTGTCACTCAACATCTGTACCAGATTTAGCTATCAACACGCACACACAAAAAAATAAATAAATAAATAAAATAAAATAAAATAAAATCTTGATTTAGCAAATTCACATAGATCATCTCTGTAGTGATACATTTCCAGTGTAAGACAAAATGTTCTTTTCCTAAACATTGCATAAGATAACCATTCCTTGGATTTGTTATATTCTTCAATATAAGATCGCAGAAGATAAAAAAAGGCACATAGCATACTGAATATCATATGACAACATTTAATCATCTCAGAGAACAAGAGAGATGAACTAGCTAGTATCATCATCGACATCTAAATGTAATTAGCAAACAAAGCAACAGCTTTTGAATCTATTGTATAAAAATTTTCAGAGAAATACACTGAACTGGCAACGGTTCGGTATCATGTCTTTTTGTTTGAACTTCACCCATGCATCTCTGGTTTCTTGAAATTAGCTCACGATATCCATCAAAAAAATGCATGTATATGCATCAAGCTATGGAAACTGCAAACCGGTAATTTGTATCTGTAATAGTTATCAAAGCCGAAAGGTCGACAAAGCAACCAAAATTATTGAATCTAGTTGATACAACAATCAACCAACCAAAGCACCAATTTTAATAGGTAGGTGTTTCAAAGCCATTCCTCTTTCTTTATATTTTAACCACATATCTTGGGCTTCTTGAACCCTGCCTGACTTCACCATGGCATCAATGAATGAATTGCATATATAGGAATCCGGTTGACATCCATTTGACTCCATCGAAGCAAACAAATCCTTTGCTTGATGAAATCTCCCATATTCACACAATGCACTAATAAAAGCAATGTATGTGAAGTTATCAGGACTCAAGTTCAGTGTTAACATGCTTTTGAGAAGCCTCTGTGCCTTATCAATTTTATGATCCTTACAATATTTTTGTATTAGAGCATTAAACGTGTAAACATCAGGTTGCACACCATCAATTTGCATATTTCTCAGTAGTTTCATCGCTTTCACAACATCTCCAGTGATGCACTGCGACCGGATTAGGCTATTGTATGTGATAGTGTTTGGAGTAATTCCCCACTGCACCATCTCTAAGAAACAATCAAAAGCATCAACAGTCTGATTAACCAGACAAAGACCATCAATTATTGAGCCGAAAGTGTACACATCTGGTTTAAAACCATGATAGAAGAGCATTAGTAACATGCCTCGTGCCTTCGCAACATCCCTACCCTTGCAATACCCTGCAATAAGGGAATTGAAAGTAACAAGGTTAGGGAGAATACCTCTTTTCAACATCATTCCTAAAGTTTCAATTGCCCTGTCCATTGCTTTAGCTTTGCAAAAACAATCAATCACCATGTTATATGAGAACACATTTGAAACAAATCCTTCCTGGAGTATCCAACGTAAATATTGATTGCCTTTCCCTTCTCTCGATGATTTGTACAAAGCCTCAATAAGTGCTAAACAAATGCTTAAATCCACCTTCACCCTGCGCTTGATGAAATGCTCAAATATCTGGCATGTTTCATCAAGATCTAATCCTTTGATTAAACAAGTCATTGAAATGTTAGCAATTGAACTGTCAGGAACATAACCTTGTGCGTCAGCTATCCTCAAAAACTCAGCAGTATGTTTCGACAGAGAATTATCACAAAGGCGATAAACTATGCTATCATAAATCACTTTAGGAAGATTCAGCTCACTATCCACCCATCTCCGTAACATACCAAATGCTTCATTTGGAGACACAGAACGAAAAACTCCATTGACCATTGATCGATAAGTTGCATCATTAGGCTTCACATTCCTTTCCTTCATTCGCTCCAAAAGCCTAAATGCCTCATCTACTCTTTTAGCATTAAGATACCCATCCATCAAGATAGTATAAGTAAACACATTTGGCGAATATCTCAACCCCTCCATCTGTTTCACGAGACGAAGTGCCTCATCCACCACACCAGCCTTACAAACACCATGGATAAGAATGTTATATGTAAATCTGTCGGGGATACAGTTATCTACATCCATCTGCTGAAACTTAAGATAAGCTAAATCAAGCGAATTCGACTTTATTAGCCCATCTATTGCTGCATTATACAACCTTGTACTAGGACTAATCCCCAAATAAGAAACCTGTTCAAAAACCTCAGAACAGTACTTTGCTAACCCCAATCTTCCCCAACTACAGATCAAAACACAAAGCAAATCCTCGTTCACTCGGCAACCCGAATTCCTAAAATCTTGTATCAACTCAGTAGACAACAGAACTGGACCTTTCCTGTAAAGAGCATTGCTTAAAGCACTGCGAATGGATTGATCCTTAACTAGAGATGCACTATTATTGGAAACCCAAACGTAAAATCGCAAAGCACAAAAAATATTTTCCTGATTCTGCAAAACGCTAACAATAATCTGAGTGCTCCACTTACTGCTCTGACTCTTAAACTCGTGGTTCAGCAGTATATACCAATCTTTTCTCGAAAGAACTTCCGCCAAGTAACGATTATCAATTGCATTCGGCTTAACTCTTTGTTCATAAGCAGGAATGTGGGATTTGGGAGCGGAAACTGATACAAAATTTGAGGTTTGGGATTCGGCCATACCTGTTGAAGAACATATGCGAATTTGACCAAGATTTTCGAGAGATTTTAAGATTGAGGGTTTCGTAATTCTGGGGGTTTTAGGGGTTTGAATTCTTTCAGCTAGATTTTGGATTTCAGGTGCAACCCTAGAAGCCAAAGATGAAAGCTCTCTCATAGGGATCCCTTCGGCAATGGAGGATTTGCTGTTCGGCCTGAAAGAGAGCTATTTAAACCGGAAACGGTTCGTTAAAATTAAATTCATTATTTATTAATTGTAATATTGATTTTATTTAGGATAAAATTAGGGTATTACTCTTTTATAATAATTTCTGAAATACTCAGTCGTATTAACTTTTAAAAATAAATATACGAAATTTTTCTTAAAACAGATAATAAGTGTTAACATTTTAACACGAAACCTCATAAAATACCAACATTTTAACACAAAACCTCATAAAATACCATTTAGTTCAAAATTTACTACAACACAAATATTGCACTTTATACTCCACTAAATCATTCTTCAAAGTGAATAAACTAAATTTAAAGAATAAATAAACACACACAAAAAGTTTTCTTAAACTACATGAAAACAATTAGGGGATTAAAGGTATATATTTTTAGGACCTGAAAATTTGGTATAAAATAATTTCTTATGCATGAATAAATATTTTTCAAAGCGACTTGATTACGTAATAAGTGATTTTTTTTCTACCGAAATATAGGTGCAGAATTTAAATTCCAGTCACCTATATGCTTGTTTGAATCAAATTAATCCATCTGCATGATGAAGTTTCATTTTAACAATATTTTTAAATAAACCAGTTCATGAATACCGTTGTTACGATGTTGTATGTTTCGTTATATATGTATAGGAGTAATATATAGGAATGCTAAATCAAAGACGGATCATAAAATTGCTACTATGTCAACATACTCAAAATCCATTACCTGAAATATGATCATACTCGTAATAAATAATTTAAATTTAATTAATAGAGTCTTTTGGTTGGAGAACCAATATAGTCTGCTATATCCATAATTTGGTGGTTGGTCAATCAATTTTCTAATTTTTTTTATTTAAAAATGCTAAATTGCAAATTTTTATTTTTTTTTAAACGTTAAAAGTCATATACGAAGCAATAATATCTCTAGTCTTATTATACTAGTTCATTCGGTGCACTTAATTGGAGTATATAATTTGAATCATTATATAATTTATATTTATTTATCTTAATAGTTATATATTTTTATTTCTTTATATTTATATATATATATAAGTAATTAATTTAAAAAATGAATTTATTTCATTCCTGTAATTCTGTGCTTATTTCATTTTAAGATAAGTTAGACTAAAGTATTTTAAATATGAAGAAAAATAAAACACCTCCAAACACTTAACATTAATCATTCATGGAAAACCAGCTGATAATATTGTAAGAGACCCCTCAAAGTTCAATTAATTACAAAACACTCCACAGATATTTCAGATTGTGCAGAAAGACACAGCAACTGCAAATTAAGATGTACAAGCAGGCCTTCGTGGAGGCAATTGCTGATGTGGAGTTCTCTGCAATAAATAAATAAATGTTTTAAATATATATTTTTATTTATTTATTTATTTAAATTAAATTAATGAAAATTAAATGTGTAAGAAAAATCTAATGTACCTCTAATTTTGGTCGTAGAGTTTCTATGGCCATTGTCGATTTGTGATCAACTCCTGCACCTTGCTGTTGTTTGCATTTAAATGCATAATAATAAATTAAATTAATTATTAGGATTTGTGCTAATAAAGATCAATGAGAGATTGGGTCTTTAATTATTGATTTTTTATTTTATTTAATTAATTTTAGTTATGCATGGCAGAAGTCATGCAACACTAAGTGAAACTGAAACTGAATCATATATTTATTTAAAGAGTGTATATTGGGTGCACCCAGGTGTAAGGGTGCACCCATATGTGTATACCTTTTTATTCTATTTTGTATACATATTATTCTATTTTGTATATGTGTTTTGTAATAATTGTATACTTTTTTCACATTAATTTTTCATTAAAAAAATTAACATCCATATGTGTATAACATTTTATTGAATATTATATACAATTTTTCATTAAAAAAATAACAATTAAATTGTATACATTTTTACTATTAATTGTATATATTTTTGTTTATATTTGTATGTGGGTACACCTTATCTTTAGGTGCATCCGGCATCACACTATAAATTGCCTTTATTTAATTAATTAATTAGAGTTAGTTACCTTGCATAGAGCCCAATCTGCCGAGTCAAAAAAGGCCCTCTCATGATCCTGAATTTAGAAAAATCAATGACATTAAATAATAATGACAATATTAAAAAAATAAAAATAAAAAACCAATAGAGACTTGCCTTTGAAATTAGAGGTTTCTTCTTCGGCATAAGTCCTCCATATTTTTTATCAATCGGTGCATTCTGGATATTTAAATAATAATAATAAAAATAAAAAACGGATGTATAATTACCTTTAAATAAAATAAATTCGAAGTACTACCAATCTTAATAACTGCTATGGAAAAGTATAAAAGGGAGAAGGCAAATCATATACCACCCTTTTTCACAATTTGTAATTTTACACTCCATAGAGAGAATTAAGAGTGTGATCATGTAATTCAAATGCCCAATTGCCCAATTTTATCAATATGAAGAGTGTTTCCCTTCATCCTCTATTGTTAATTTGTACGGTTGGATCACTTGATTCAACCCAACAAAAGTGAGCACCAACAATAATCATTAATTAAAATATCAAATTCATTTAAGTAAGCTAACAATTAACATAATAGCAACAATAATTCAATATTAGGGTTAGGTATTAATTGTGAACTTCAATTAGATGCTTAACTCGACTTGACTTCCAAGTTCCAATTTGAAACCTAACATTATGCTAAGAATGTTGTGCTTTTAAATTTCAAGCAATTTGCTAATTTTGACAACACCTTTGTCATTTTTCTATATTAGTAATTACAAGAAGTAAACCCCATAAATTTCCATTTCTTGGAAATGGCAAAACATATCATTAAACTAGTTTTACAACTTCATTTATATAAAACCTAACATTGTTTTTTAATTGAGTCGAGCAATGCACTTTTACATCGTTTATATATTCATGCACTTATTAAATTTGATTTCATTAAAAAACTTTATGTAACTTTTTATCATAATTATATTTATACAAACAAAAATTTATATCAAAACATTTTATTTCATAAGGTAGATAAAAAGTAATAATCATATAGTCAGAACTATTTTATTAATAATTCAAAACTTAAAAAATTATAATATTTTTAATAAAAAATAATACCTAAATTATGAATCTTTATAATATATGTTCTCATGCAAATCCAACAATTGATTTCTTGTGAAGTCAAATTTAGTACCTTGCATATTTTTTCTAAAAAAAAGTTACAATCTATCAATGAGATAAACCATATGATCAATGTTTATATATTCACATATGAAGAGTTATATATATATATATATATATATATATATATATATATATATATATATATATATATATATATATATATATATATTCACATAAATTTTCAAGTTTTATATCCTACTATGATCAATGTACCACGCCTTACCTCATTTAATATAAATTATTAATACTCAAAAGAAAATAAAATAAAATAAAATAAAAAATAAAAAAGAGTCAAAATTAGTTAACTTTTGAGAGAAAGGCAAAAGTAGATAGGAATCAATTAGTTGACAAGCCAACCAACAACCATGAAGTTAGATTTAATCAAATGCAATTAGTCCATGCCGACATTTTTAAATACAATTAGTTGCTAATTAATTTATGATTAAGAGTGAGTGGTTAAACATATTGCACATTATTCAAATCTTGAATTATCCATTGATGGACCACTGACTAGAGGTAGACCACATTGCACGTGAATGCTCCCCCAAAAAGAATTCTACACATTATTTATAATGCCATTTTTTTCCTCATTTTTCCAAAAGAAAATATATTAATTAGGTATTTATAGAACTTAATGTTATGTTAATCTTTCTATGTAAGAAATTAAATGTGATTTGAAAATATTGATTTATATTTTATTACTTATTTCCGTAAATTATGTGCCACGTGAAAACTATATATCATTTATGAATATACTTATATCGTGGAATAACTTAATGGGCCATTTAAAGGACCCGAGATTTGTAAATAAAACTCATAATTATAATTAAATAAGGAAACCATTTATTTAAAATGATTTAAAATCATGTATTTAGAATAATTTATTAATTTTCATTAAATCCCTATATGTGAATCATGAACAAAAGAAAATAAATGAGAGTTGATGTACACGAATATAAGTTATGCACCTAATTTTTTTATGTTTTTTAAATATTAATTTTATTTTTAGTAATGTACATGTGTTTCTTATCAAAAGTATTAATATTTAATAATTAATTTTATTATTAATTCTTTAATAAAAAAGTAAATGTATTTTTATTTTTAAAAAATGCAATCAAACTGTATAATATTTATTTATTAATTTATATATTTTTGTTAATACGTGGTGTCCACAAGATATTTTACCAATAATTAAGGAAATTAAAACCAGAGACTTGATAATTTTTGGAATACTCATAATTGGTCAAAGAAAATCAAATTTTATTAAAATCTAGTATATAAAAGTAATAAAAATATGAGTTGACCCACATGTATGGTGGAAAAATATTTGCCAAATTCCAAACTTTATTTCTCCATGCCACAATTTTATTTTCCTTTCATATTTCATTTAAAAAAAATGTTTTAAACGTAAGAATAATAAATAAATAAATAAAAAGGAAGAGAAATAATTGTAGAGGGGTTTGAAGTTTGAAACATTGCCAAAGTACCTCATCAGAAGAAATGTTGTACTCTACGGAAGGTGTGTTGTACTCTACGCTTCTCTTGTAATCCTCCATTAGAGTACTACCTGCAACAACAGAGGAGCTGTGAAAATGGCATAGATTGATATGGAACGTAAATATAAAGGACAATATAATTTAAATTATTCTTTATTTAATTAATTAAAAGAAGAATCTTCATTACAATAGAGTCATAGACAAACCAGAGAAAAAATAAAAGTAGAAAATGAAGTAAATTTACAATTAATACAAAAGAAAATTAATATATAAGTTTGAGAAAGAATAGAATCTCATTACCTTGATATGGAGGAAACTAGAGAAGCAAGCAAAGGGGGGAGAGAGGATGGAAACAAAACAAAGGGAAGATGTATATATATAAATCTATATCTACATCTCTATCTCTATCTATCTATATATATATATGGCTATGGTTGTAGTTATATGAGTGTGTATATATATAATGAAAGACTTTTAAGGAGATGGACTTTATAAGGGGATATAAACTAGAGATTAATGGCACAATATTTTGTTTTATATAGTAATTAAGTAATAATACACATGTACAATTGTCACGCCCCATTTTTTCAATAAATAGAAAGAGAGATTTATTCGTAATTCTTTGATAATCTTAACCTTCAATGTGGGCGTGAACCATAAAATAAAGTCAATAAAATATCATAAACAGTAGAAATTATAGAAAAGTATATCATAAGAATTTATATAAAAAGATTTTGGCGCATTGCATTAATAAAAAGGGCTTTCACGCAACGCATCCGCTCTGGTACGCCGTTGCAGCCTCAACCTGAAAAGGGTTTGGAGTGGAAGGGGTGAGCGTGAGAAATACACTCAGTGGGTTAACTTAAATGATTGCACAGTTAAAAATAAATATGCATGCCAAATATACCATAAAATGTAACATATGTCATTTAATAAAATAATTTGCACATTGTTGTTCGATAACTCAATGAAAATATTTTAGACCGAATCGTCATCAGATAACTTGTGTTAGTTGGTCTGTGCGCACCGGGTTGTCACCCCAATACGATGTTAGCATACTTTGAAATACATTTTAGTACTGAACCGACGTAACCAGTAACTTGTGTTAGTTGGTCTGTGCGCACCGAGTCGTCACCCTGTACGATGTTAGTAGAAAAATATTTGTCATCGAACTAAAAGCACACATAGCACATAACATGATATATCAGTAACACATATCACATCTTAACATAGCAATTTTGACATAAAAATGTAGCACTCGATAAAGAGTGAAAGTTTACCCCACCTTGAATTTTATTGGAAATTGTAGAGTGGACAAGACTTGCTCTTCGATCTCAGAAATTTTTGAAAATGATTTACTAATTTTATTACAAATATAAAATAAAGATATTTCACTTAAAATAATAATTATAATAACACTTAATATAAAATATTAAACTTTAAATTAATATAAAATAAATTAAATAATAAAAAAATAAGAACATGGGCATAGCTAATGCAGTCGACCATGCGGTGTTTAAATAGAATGTTCTATTTATTTAATATTATTAATAATTTATAAATTGCAATCAAGTCTCTGCATTATATTAATTTCTCGATTAAACTTACCCTAAACTTTAAACTTATTACAAAATTACCCAACTTGAGTTATACAACTCCGTTTGAAAATTCGAAAACACCGTTAGAATTCTCGTGAGATGAGGATCACATCAGTACCAATTTTGTATCAGAATATTGAAGTTTAGAAAATATGAAATTATATCGTGAAGTGAATTTCTTTGTAAATCCTTCGTTTTAGTCAAAACTCAAAACTAATCATACCTTTGTGATCCTCGTGAGGAGAGCTTCAAAACGGACTATAATATCAAAGCTAACTCACACCGAAACAAAATCTGCCATTAAAGGGATTGAAACTTTGACGGAACTTTTCTAACTCAAAATGACATCTATTTTATAAAAGAATTATATATTTGGAATCTACGCTTCGAGAGGAACATTTTTGTATATAGCATAATAAGATTTGACAACAAAATGAATTAAATCAAAAAGTGCAGTGTGTGAGAAAGTATATATATATATATAATGTGTGTGTGATGAAAAGAAGGTAATTTATATATATATTACTTGAAAACTTGGCAACTTGGTGCCCAAGTTGGTCACACAACCCACACCCACACATTTCTCTCATCCTTATCAAAACATTTCCAACTTGCACACATCATTACTTTTTTTTTTAAAGTTATCCAATACTCAGATCATCAACCTTATATAATATTATTACTATTGATAATCTTATCTATACATCTTATTATATAATTATATAAAAATGTGATTATTATTATTATATATATTATCTATTAAAGATATAAATAATATAATTTTATTTAAAAGTAAAATTTACAAAAATATAGATTATGAAATATTGGGGTGTTACAACAATGGTTTGGAGAGTATGTATATATAGTAATATTGTTTGTATTTAATTTTTTAGATCTCCTTCCATCATGCCCCTGGCTATTTATACCCTTAATTATTTTGGACACTAAAATATTTTAAATATATTCTTATTGAAATTAAATATTAATATAATCCAATGAAAACGTTTAAAAAAAGTGTGTAAATCTACATTTTCATCATTATATTTCATAAATATTTTGCTTTAAATTTCAAAATTCCTTTTTAAAATAAAAATAGATCCATTTGAATTAGGGTATCTACAAGCCACTTTTAAATATTACTAGATATTACACATCCGTGCGTTGCACGAAAGAATTAAAGTTTATTACAATTATATACTTTTAAGTTGGGTTTGAATTGAGTCATTTCAAATCTAATTGATTTGAGTGTATTTTAAATTCCTTGAAATGATTTCAAATCTAAACCCCATTCCACCCACGTACATAATGAAATAAGAATGATACCTCAAATAGAATGATTGAACCTAAAAATAAGATCAAATAAAAGTATAAAATATCAAATAAATTAAAGTGTATAAATAAGGTTTGTAGAATTAAAAAGAAAATAAAAAATCGTAGAGAAACGAAAATAAGATAACAAAAATAAAAAAGAAGAATGATACTTCAAATGAGATGATTAAACCTGCACATAAGATGCACATAAGATCAAATATGAGAATGATTGAACATAAAAATAAGATCAAATAAAAGTATAAAAGATATAACAAAAAATAAAAAAAGAAGAATGATACCTCAAAATGATTGAACATGCACATTAGATCAAATCAAAGTAAAATATACATAAGATCAAATATGAGAATGATTGAACATAAAAATAAAATCAAATAAAAGTATAAAAGATAAAATAAAGATAACAAAAAATAAAAAAAAGAATGATACCTCAAAATGATTGAACCTGCATAATAAATCAAATCAAATCAAAGTAAAATATAAAAGATAAAATAAATTAAAGTAAATTAGAAATAGTATGAAAGTGAAATAGAGAAAAAAATAAGAAGAAAAAAAAGAGTAAGAATTTGATTAGGTAATGAAAAGGTTTGTATAAAATTATTTGAAAGAATAAACGATCGTGATTGAAAGTAATCAACGATATAGGAAAAAAGGTGAAAAATTACCAAAGATAGCGTTGAAAGATTTGATATTAAGAAAATTAGTATATTGATTGACAATTAATAGAATATATGCCAATAATATTTTTTATATTTATCAAATTTATATTATTGATTAAAAAATAAATAAATAATTTATTATTCGCATAAATAGAATCCATGATTGAGATCAAAAGTAATAGACGGTCATTCTCATATAAAATTAGTTGAATATGCCAAAAATATATCTCATATTTACAAATTTATATTGTAAAATAAAATAGTAAAATTTAAATAATAAAATCCATTATTAGTATAACTAAATTCTATGATTGAAATCAAAACATTATTTTGGTGGTCAATATTAAAATTAAATTATTTCTAAATAGAGTAAAATTGAAAAAAAAATTAAAAACAAAAGTAGAAGTTTAAGTTTACTTTTATATATGTATAGATAGATGATTGAACCTTTAAATTTAAGGAGAATGATTGAACCTAAATTATAAATAATATAAAAGTAGAATCTGTAAAAGACAAAAAAAGAAGTATTAGAGGAAAAAAATAAAAAGAAGATTATAAGAAGAACAAAAAATAGAATATTAAAATATAAAAATATGGTTCATATAATTATTATAAAGCAAACACAAAAATTGAAGAGAAAAAGATAGACAAAAAAACAAAGAATGATACCTTGAGTTACTAATAAGATCAAATATGAGAATGATTGAACCTAAAAATAATATCAAATAAAAGTATAAAAGAAGATAAAATAAATTAAAATATAAAAATAAAGTTTATAAAATTATTAAAAAAACACGAAAATCGAAGAGGAAAAAAATAAGATAACAAAAAATTAAAAAGTATAATGATACCTTTAAGGAGAATGATTTAACCCGAATATAAGATCAGATAAAAGTATAAAAGACAAAACAAATTAGAATAGATTATAAATAATAAGAATGTAGAATCTGTAAAAGAGAAGAAAAAGAAGAAGCATTAGAATAAAAAAACATAAAGAGAATGATTTGACCTACAAATAAGATCAAATATGAGAATGATTGAACCTAAAAATAATATCAAAGTATAAAAGAAGATAAAATAAATTAAATTATGAAAATAGAGTTTATAGAATTATTGAAAAAACACAAAAATCGAAGTAAAAAAAATAAGATAACAAAAATTTAAAAAGTATAATGATACTTTTAGGAGAATGATTGAAGTTGTATATAAGATCAAATAAAAGTATAAAAGACAAAACAAATTAAAGTAGATTATAAATAATATGAAATTAGAATCTGTGTAAAAGAGAAAAAAAAAGAAGTATTAGAAAAAAAAAATATATAAAAAAGAATAAGATCAAATATGAGAACGATTGAATCTAAAAATAATATCAAATAAAAGTACGTATAAAAGAAGATAAAATAAATTAAATTATAAAAATATGGTTTATAAAATTATTAAAAAAAACACAAAAATAGAAGTGAATAAAATAACAAAAAAATTAAAATGATACCTTTAGGAGAATGATTAGACCTGCAAATAAGATCAAATAAAAATATAAAAGACAAAACAAATTAGAGTTGATTATAAATAATATGAAAATATAATCTGTAAAAGAGAATAAAAAGAAAAAAGCATAAGAGATAGAGAGAAAAAAAAAATAGGGAGAAAGTAAGAATTTGATTGGGTTGAAAAGATTTATATATATAATGATTTTAATAAATAAACGATCGTGATTGAAAGCAAATATTTATAGAGACGATTCTAATAAAAATAAAATTGATACTATATTAATTGAAATTAAGCATTGATAAAAAAAAATTAATCAAATTTATATTGTTAAATTAAATCAATAAAAAAAGTAAAATTTAAATAATAAAAAAAATCCATTATTAGTATATTAAATTTTATGATTGATTGAAATCAAAGGAAATCATAGTCATATGTATAATAAATTAAATTATAATATATGAATATTGATTGATATATTAATTTAAATTAAGTATATATTTATTAAAAATTAGTTAAGTATGTCAAAAATATCTCTTATATTTACCAAATTTATATTGTATAAAAAAGTAAAATTTAAATAACAAAATCAATTATATTAGTATAATTATATTATATTTTATTATTGAAATCAAAAGCATTAATTGGACGGTCAAGATTAAATTTTATTATTGAAATAAAAAATATTAATTGGACGGTCAAGATTAAAATTGAATTATTTCTAAAAAAAAATAATCAAATTTATATTGTTAAATTAAATCAACAAAAAAATAAAATTTAAATAAGAAAAAAATTCATTATTAGTATAATTAAATTTTATGATTGATTGAAATCAAAGGAAATTATAGGTCCTATGTATAATAAATTAAATTATAATATATAAATATTGATTGATATATTAATTTAAATTAAGTGTATATTGATTAAAAATTAGTTAAGTATGCCAAAAATATCTCTTATATTTACCAAATTTATATTATTAAATAAAAAAGTAAAATTTAAATAACAAAATCCATTATATTAGTATAATTAGATTATATTTTATTATTGAAATCAAAAACATTAATTGGACGGTCAAGATTAGATTTTATTATTGAAATCAAAAATATTAATTGGACGGTCAAGATTAAAATTGAATTATTTCTAAATATAGTAAAATTGAAAAAAAATTGAAAACAAATGTGGAAGTTTAGATTTGCTTTTATATATGTATAGATTTGTTAGAAAAATATTTTTTTTTTTTAATTTTGGACACTAATATTAATCGTTTTCTGCGATTACGCGTGCATTTTCATATTCGATTTTTTTTGTGCACCCTACACATTACTATATATGTGTTCAATCATAAACAGACTATTCTAATTATATGCAACCTTCTACGCAATTATATGTGATATTAACTACATAATAATAAAGGTCTTAAATTTTTTTAAAAAAATTAACATTTTTCCAAATAAAATAAGTTAGGTGTTATTTTTCAGATTTTAACTATTTATTATATAATATATGTTATGGTCCTTTTCACAATTTATGTTTGAATTTTGTAAATTTCTGTATTTGTTTTAAGGAGAAAATTATAAAGACATAACTTATTGTAGGCTCAATTACATAGTGTTTGTCTATTATAAATCAAAATTTTAAGGCAAAAATTCATGTGCACCCGGGTGCACGGACCACATTTCGTGCACCTTTAGAATTTTGTGTTAAATTATATACTTTTTAGTATACAGATGTGTACCCTTTATTTTCTAAAGAAAATTATTGTGTGTATCTTGGCGCATGAACAACACTCCGTGCGCCTTTAAAATTTTGTGTTAAATTGTATACCCTTTAGTATAAAAATGTGTACCCTTTATTTTCTAAAGAAAAAAAATCAATGAAAAGTGTTATACCCTTTAGAACAAAATGATGTACCTTTTATTAATTAAAGTGTATACCATTTAGACCAAAGCAATGTACCCTTATTCATAATACAAAATTTCTAAAAGCACACGAAATGTGTTCCCGTATGCCCGGGCGCACGCAAGCCTCACTCAAATTTTAAAAGTAATGAAAAACTTTAAACAAATTGCATGAGTAATTTTTGCATTCTGCATTAATTAAATTTTGTACAACACTGCATTTGAATAAGAACGTAAAATTAGTTACATTTTTTATTAAAAATAATTATTATTTTTATTTAAATTGTTATATTTTTTATTGTATTACGGATGATTCATTAAATAATTCGTTGTACTACTATTAATTTTTATTAAAATATTATATAATTTTTTATCGGTTTCACGTGAGACAATCTCATACAAATATTTGTCTTAAATTTTATGTGCAAATAGGTAAAAACGACAACACCATTTTTATATATTTTTTCGACATCTTATAATACTTTGTATCATTATATATGAGATAGAGAGAATATAATTCTATTAGAAAAACAATAAGGGAGTTTTTGATTCATTAAAATTATTAAATAGATGAATAAAGCTTAAAAATTATAAAGACAAAGAGTGAATATGAAAATTATTTTAATTCTTTATTAGTTTTATGAGATATTATAACTCACATGACTTGATTAGAAAGAAATCAAACTCGTTTAATGGTAATAAGTGTGTAAAATACCTTATTTTTAGTAAATTTTTTAGGCCCATAAAATATTATTAATAGTGAAAAAAAAACAGTCAAGGTATGGATTGAGGATGGGGTGGTGGTGGACTTGGTTAGGGTAAAAGGTGGATTATAGTTAAGGGTGATGTTAGGACATCAACATCAAATGGAGCCTTAGCCTAACGCACACCCTACAATTTTTTTTGACAACCTAATCCTTTTCAAACCGACACATCACACACATGTTTTTTTTTAATTATATATACTCCATTAACTTGCATCTTAAAATTAATGACATTTAATTGTCTTTAAACTATGATCATAATATCTCTTCATCTAAAGTGATTGGGTATATATTCATAATTAAGTTTTAGCAAAAAATAGGTGAAACAGTTGTGCAGATAAAAGTTTATGTAAAATTGCATCATAACAATAATTAGTTTATGTAAATTTGCATCATACCAATAATTACTTCCTACGTCGTAATTTTTGAAAATATAATAGCCGTTAGTATAAAAGTGATATTTCAAAATTCAATTTTATGTTAAATCTAACGAGTGTATATTGCTTATTGCTTAATTACTTATTATATCCTATACTATCAACTCAAACCATTTTTATTTTTATATATATTTTTACTAATAATTTAACATAAATAGATGTAATTAAGCATAATATATGTATAATAAATATTTAATTTGAATATACTCGATTAAGAAGTGTGATCTCCCATTTAAATAACATAATTGCATATCTTAATCAGTCAACGGGATCATTTTAATTATAAGTTGACAATCTAACATTCAAATTAATGTTTTCTTATTATTATGTGTTTTATTCCAAAGAATATACTTTATTTAATTAATTGTATGTGATATAAATTTCCAAATTGTATCGTAATTTATATGTACATGCATATATGACATCGTTTCGGACAAACTTAATGACTCCATATAATGTGACAATTAATGAAAATTCATATCTATATGATTCCAAAATTTGAAAATTGTTTTATGGGGTGCATGTTAAAATATTAGAGCATGTATATTTTAATTTATTTAAACTAAAATAAGTTAAAGTATTTGTTAGATTATATTTACCAATGAATATTATTTACAAGAATTACTCAATACTCAAATTTATTTTTGAAAAAAAAATCAAATAGACTATAAAATTTTATCACACGACGTCAGAAATCAGAATTTAAAAAATAAATTATTTCTATTAATATTGATTTTTTCTTTCTTTCACAATAAGTATCAAATACATTTTTGTACACTTGCAAAGGGTACAATGTTTACTTCATAAGTAGGAATTATTATGTCCAATCTTTAAACAATAATATTAGTACTTAATTTCCATCTTGTCATTTTGGAGTATAATGGTATGCTTGAAATCTTCATTCAAATGTAACTGATGTTCTCCAATTGGAATTCTTCGAATTCCAAATTGATCAACAACACTCAAGTGACTGCATGTATCGATATTAATCAAAACACGTTGTTTAGCTCCGGCGATCACATGAACTTTCTCGAATGCTACCAACCTCTTCTCCGTCTTGGATGGAGGCGAGGCGAACACCATTAGAGTGTGAGTCCCATCCATATCACCGGTATTTTCGACATCAACATGTAACCCTAGATTTAGGGTGTCACAATTTGTGTGTGAAACCCTAATTCCATGGCTCAATAGGGTGGTGTTTTTGAAAGATTTTCCACTTGTAAAAGGGATTGAAATTTTTGTTGGGCCATGGGCCAATGTTTGTCTATAGGTAGTGTAACTTAACCCGAACCCGAAAGGAAAAACAACCGGACCTTTGTAAAATCGATAGGTTCGACCCGGATACCCTCTTGATGGATCGGCATGCATGGACATATCTGTCATGGGCACTTTAGCTACATATTCTTGAGGATACCATGTCATAGGCAACTTCCCCCCTGAATTTTTTTTTTAAATATAAATTTAATTTTTTTTCATTAAAAAAAAATGTAACTTTATTAGCTATCTATAATACCTGGATTGGTGGTTCCAAATAGCACATCAGCAATTGCAGCACCTCCGGATTGACCCGGATACCCGGCCCATAATATGCCTGCAACTCTCGGGTCATTTTTTGCAAATGAAACATCAATTGGGCCACCTGACATAAGGACCAGTATAACTGGCCCTCTAGAGGCCCTAGCAACTCTAGATATAAGCTCCTGTTGGTGGCCCGGTAAGAGAAGCCCACCCCGATCTAGGGCCTCACGTTCGATTGCTTGGTTAAGGCCCATAACTAAAACAGTCGCATCCGCCCCACGGGCCGCAGCCTCGGCCCGTCCAAATAGCCCATTGTTAGTGCAACTAACCAGAGCACATCCATTCTCATGAATAGTCCTAGCATATTTTGATATACCTTGTAATGGAGTAGTGTAGCCACATGGAGTACCTAAATTTAATTGTCATTAATAAGATTCTAATTATAAAATTTTAAAGCTTAAATTAAATATCTATATTCATATATAATTAAATATTAATATTACCTGCATAGTTGCCTATCATTGTATCTGTGACGTCTGAGTTGGGCCCAATAACAGCAACGATGTGATGGCGGCTAGTGGACAATGGTAGAGCCCGATTGCGATTTTGCAGTAAAACAATTCCTTGTCGGGCCGCTTGGAGAGACAGATGCTGATGGGCCGGAGTGCAGACATCCTTTGGGCCCAAATTGAGATAAGGTTGTCTTGGGCCGTCGAACATACCCAAACGCATTTGGACTCTAAGTAAATTGGCCAAAGCCCGATTTACGTCGAGCTCGTTTAGTTTCCCGGCCCGTATTGCTCCTTCGGTGTGGAGTGCAAGGAAAGGGCCGCAGTCCAAGTCCAAACCTATATTCAGAAATTAATATCATTGGCCCAAGCCCAAATCTAAGAATAACTAATATTACAAAAATGCCCCCAAAGTGCAGATGACAAAGTCACAAACGAACCTGATTTAATAGCAATAGCTGCTGCATCTTCAGGGGTAGCAGTGTAATGTTGACTATCAAACAGAACTCCAACTGAGTCACAATCTGAAACAATGTACCTGCATTTGAGCCCATTTAGAGAAAAATGTAGAATTATAGATATGATAATTATTTAATGTTTAATAACGTCACTCTATCACACCCCTTCACATGTGCAGGCAGGTCAATTTGCCTCAATCTAGTACGTGAAATTCCCATCAAAAAGTTTGAGCTACTCCAATATTTAATCCTATTATGATGATTATCCTGTGAATTTATGCACATTTTATGATTTAGGAGATAGAGAGACGAACCCGTTGAGGCGCCATTGGCCACGGATGGTGTCACGTAGGAGAGAGGAGTCGGCACATGTGGGCTTGCCATTGACTTGATTGTAAGAACACATTACACTTGCTACCTTACCTTCATACACACAAGCTTTGAAAGGCACATTGTAGGTTTCCTCCAAATCCTGTTTGGTCACCTGCACTTGGGAAATTACGTTACTACCCCATCCCTTCGTTGAGTTTCTTGTATCCTCATTTTATCTACTTTCCATCTCAAATTAATTTTTTCCTTTTAATAATAAAATTGGAAATAAATGAAGCTCCCATTATAAGTAATAATTATGACAGGATAATTTATGATTTAAGTGTCTGGCCCAAATGTCAAAAGATTGAAGATCCGTGTAAGAAATAATCACTGGTTACTTAATCCTGAATAAATTATAATTTAATATGCTAAAATATCTCTTGCAGTCCATCTTACAATCTAATAATTTGTATTTAAAATATTTAGGTTACAATTTTCATTGAAATCATAAATAAAAAGGGTTCAACTAGCTAGGATTTACTATATATTTTGATTCACAGACTAACTCATAAATTATCGATGCACTGTTGATTTTATTTTTACTTATGAAGATGGAAGAGATATACTTTTATTTTATTTATGGTAAAAAAAAATAAAAATATCTTCGGAATAAACTCTACTCTTTGTAAAATAAGATGAAAGTTTAAAAACTCTAAGACAAGAAAAATAAAAAGAAAAGGAGCCAAATTCAAAGTCCAATTATTATAACTAAAAAGGACAAACTAAACATTAATCAATTGAAAGAAAAGTGATAAATAGACTAATGATTACGTTTAAGAAATAAAATAAAATTAGTGATTAATTTTAATCTCTCGCTTAAATATCCAAAAGATGTGTTATTTCATATCACTATTGCAATTATCAAACTACAATATAAATCAAGATCATATATATGCATTATACTTGATTAATAAATATAAATAAAGCCACAAATATTACAATTGAAAAATGAACATACCTTAGCATTGAAATGAAATCGATCATTGCCATTCCAAGCATCAAGATCATAGGCAGTATAGTGTTTGCAACACGCCGCCACTTTCAATCGGTTTCCGACCCCGTTGCCCTGCAGCCCTTTCACGTAGTTTGCGGCGTACTTCGCTGCCAAAACCGGGTCCTCTCCCGGCGTTTCTTGGCCCCTCCCCCACCGGGGGTCCCGAAAAATATTCACGTTAGGACTCCAATATGTCAATCCTGCCACTCCTCCGTTATACATAGCCCTTGCTTCATCAGAAACCACCTATATTTAAATAATCACACCTTTCAATATAAGAAATTTTCTTGAATTAAAATAATTTAAGAGGGTAAACCAATTTTAACTTGTGATCACATGTCTTTTATTAAATGTACATACCCTTAATACTTAAAGAAGAAGGGATAAAGGCTAAGGGTGGGGTACTACATAATAATATACATACATTCAAATTATACCCAAATGGGGGATGGGATTCAAAGTATTGTTACATATATATTGACTATAAAAAACTATTTTTCTATATATTTATATATAGATATATATAACTATAACAATAAATAAAACCTAATAATATAAAAAATAGCTCTATGTATGCAAATAGAGAGAATTTTGCATTGGTCACAAAGCATATCATGTATAACTAATGGTGGGTACGCCATTTAGAAAAGGACCACCAATCCCACCCATACACCCCACCATACCCCCCCACCCCCCCCACCCCCACCCAAGCTATATTGTAGGAGTTACTTTTAGAGTGTAATTGTATAAAAATACAGATGTTGCTTAGGCATGGGCCAATGCAAGTTGCAAATAATTGTTTTTATCCAAACAATGGCCTTACCTACCATGCATATGCATCCCAATATGTATTCCTTCTTACATGTATATTCTCCACATTTTGTTTTTTGGACACTTTCTTTTATTTTCTCTTTCTACTTTAATATTTCATCTGTCACATGCAACTTGGTTCTGTCAAAAGACTTGTGTCTGCATTACAAAAAGAAATTTAATGCCTACCCTTGTCCCATTCTTGCATCACTTTCTTAATCACCATCCATCGTTACCACTAAGACTAATTATTTGTATACATATATATACATATGTATGTCATGTACATATATACTAAGTCCTTTTTTTCTTCTAAATTTCAACCATGAAACATGTAGTATCAATTTTCTATTCCACGATGGTATTCGACTCCGTGTTTTATAACATCTTTTCTATTAAAATACTATATACCTTAATTATTAATCACGGAACGTCCCTCACACACATAGCATAACAATAATTTAAAAATTGATTATAACACGTGACATGTATCTAACAAATATAATAAGAATGAAATACGAAAATGAAATAAGTTATCCCATTTGTAGAGCCTTATAGTTAAGGGTTAAGAATTTACTCATCATGAATAATTAATTTGGAGTAGTATTTATAATTTATTATCATGATAGAAATAATATTAAAATATAGTACTACAATAATTAATTAATTATGTTTACTTAATATTAGTCAAAAAAAAAGTCTATTAGTTCAAACTTATTGAAATTAATTGCTTCTTTATTTGGTCACACCACAACAAAATTTGTCAGCACAACAACAATAGGTGAGAATTAATATTATTCTTTTCCACATTAAATAAATTAACGTATACATACCCCACCAAAATTTTACGTAAATCAACAACTAACTATTGCATTTGGAAACAAATATACATATCATAAATAAATACTCCTATAATATGTATAGGTGGGTGTAAGCTATACGGAGGGTTCCTGGCTCAACTCAATAAAAACTAGTTTATATGTATTTGATTAGTCAAATAATGACACATTTTTTAAAAATGTTTAATAAACGAACAGAGTCAGCATTACATAGCTCGTTTTTTTAAAGATCGTGAAGGGATTCGTCTACATAAATTTATTAATTAAATGTGTAATCAATTAATATAACCTGGCCAATGGCTTCCCACAATGAGGCGTTGAAAGAAGCAGCGGTGGTGATGACTTGTGGGAAGCTGGTGGCGCCTGGGAAGCTGCCGCCGAACTTGACGCCGGGGCCGGTGTTGGAGATGCCGTGGAGTGCCTCCGACCACCACTCGTACCCCTTGATTCCCAGCCTGTCCACCGGAGCAGCATTGTTCACAAGCAGCCTGATTTTTTCTTGCAGAGTTAGCCTTCCAATCAGATCAATCACCCTATCTCTGATGTGCAGTGAAACTCTGCAAAACGGCAAGTTCTTCGTCGCAGCGTTGCCGGGATCGCAGGCGAAGGGAGGCCGGGATTCCGACGAACGGAGGAGGAGGAGGAGAAGGAGAAGGAGGATGAGAGAGAATGGGAAGTAGTTTATTCTCATTGTTGTGTGTGTGTGAAGTTAGTGTGTGTGAGGGTGAGTGATGAAGACTATATATAGAGAGAGGTGTTGTTCATGATTGTATCTCCACGTCCATCTTCATGTTGTGTGTGAAAAATGGTGAGAGAGAGGGGCGAGGGTGGGTGGGTGGGGTGGGGTGGGGTGGGGGAGGAGGAGATAGTGATGATGAATTGAGTAAGTAAAACACGCATTTGTTTAGTTATATACTAATATTACAAACTCTGTGTGTGTGAAGCATGATTTTTATGATGATTTTTATGACGTTGGATGTACCGTTACACTTTGTGTTACATATTTTGTTACAACATTAGATGAGTGATACATGTATGTAGAATAAAATTTCAACAATTGGGTTTAAGTTTTCATTTTAGGGTATATGTTTTATGATATCATACATATTAATTATTCAAGGTTCGCAACATGAGATGTAACACCAAAACGTAATATGAGAATCGAACACGACTTTTATGTTTAATTTATTTTTTTAATTAATTATGCTGTGTTTCATTTATTTTATTTTGCGTGTTATTTGGGAGGGGAATGGGATGTATTGAGTTGATTTTGTTTCAACTTATCATGCAATAATTGTAGTGAACCAATAACAATTAAAGACCAAAAAAAAAAGGAATAGGACTAAATCTAACAAACATTTATAATCAACTAAATAATGATACATACTGTATTCTAATTTGGTGGTGTTCAATTTAATGACACTATATTCATTATTAACATCATACTCCATGAAAAGTAAGTAATTTTTTTCAACGTAAAATGATATGTAATAAAAAAAAAGTGAAACATTCACACTATGAGACATATTTGCTCAAAATGGAGGTCTAATGGCAATTATTCCGTGAATCTAAAACTTAATAATTAATAATGTAGTTTATTAATATATAACATATACTTTATTTATAAATGTCTACATATATGATACAATTGGGAAAATTTTCCGATTGGTCAATAGCCCTATACATGGAATAGCTTTAATTTGTAGGTACACAAAGCAATAATTAAGAAATTATCAATTAATTAGGATGTGTAATAATTTGTATTATATATATACTTATATCTTTTTTTAGCTCCCTATTCTATTGAATCTATTGTTGTAATTTGAACGCTTGGGTTCAGTCAAATCAAACTATATATATATATATATATATATATATATATATATATATATATATATATATATAATTATTATATGAGTACATTATTTTAACAGCGTGTACTTATTTTTTTCTTCAAAAAAAGAAATACTAATTCATTACTCTATTTTGAAATGGGACATTATATTAATCTTTAATTAAAAAAAATCATTTTCAATTACTGTAAAAGTATTTTTTATATTTTACTCCTATAACTCATGAAATACCACAATATTAATTTGAAGATGTTAGGTAGTCATGTGGGGTAGAAGAGAACATAATTATGTTATCATTTGTCTATATAAATAACATGATAATAAAACACTACAACATAATTATTATATAATTAAATATAATCTGAAAACTTCTTTGTCATGAATGTTAATGAATACCAGCTGCCAACTCTAAATATATATATATATATATATATATATATATATATATATATATATATATATATATATATATATATATATATATATATATATATATATATATATATATATAAAATTGGCTATAAAGGTCATGACCAATAATTAGTTAAATAAAAAATATATATATATAAAAATTAAATTGATGAAATGGTGTAATTATAAGTAAAATATATGGAGTATATATATAGCATGGTTTGTTAGCCTAAATGAGCATACATGATAGAATAAAACAAAAGGAAATATTGTAGTAAAATGGTCACATGAAAGTGATCGATAAAATTGATGAGCTAGCTCGTGATCCATGGCCAGTGATCGAGCTGAAATTTCGACAATGTTAAAACCAGAATTTTGTCCCATTACACTTACATGGAACAGTATTCAAAGCCCTCTTTCCAAACATTATAATTCAAATAATAAAATTTAAAAATATAGAGAGATGAAATTATTAACTTAATCATAGTCTAACGCTTTGACAATAATGAATTATAAATGTTAATAACTGTAATTTAAATGGATGGCATGCATATTATATATAATATTTTAAAACATTAATATTTTATGTTGGACTACCACTTAACAAAAACAAAAAATGATACTCCATACTTTAGACTGGCAGTACAAAAATAGAGGTAAAATTTTGTTCTGTCTAGTATATTTGGGGTTCAATTTGAGAGTAAGAGATTTTAGGTTTAGAATTAAAATTCCCCTCTTGATTTTCTATTTTAGTTTCTAGCTAGTTTCCTAATTTAGATTGTGTATTAATTAAATAATTATTTATTATATTAAAAAGTGATGTATCAAAGTCACTATTTTCTTTATCTTCTTATTTAATCATAATATGATGTGGCCATTTGATTGGTAGAATTGTAATTGGAGATGACACTTTACTTTTGGTCATTGATTTCCCCAAATTAGTGTGCCACGTGCTTGACACGTGATGTTTTTTCGACAAAAATTAAAAGAAATTTAATAGTTATAGTATTAAATTTATACAAGTTTTTTTTTTCTGAATAGAATTTAAAATCTCGAATAGTTGGTAAATTTTTATCTCTACAAAAATATTATGCAACAAATACTCCATACATGTATACTTGCAACTGCAAGTATATAAATAGTACACAATAAATATTATGTCATGTTACAGGAGTAACAATTAAAATTAAATTCAAATGCAATCTTTTTTTTTTTTAATTATTATTTTTTTTTCTTAGGTAAATTGGTAACCTGTCTTGTCAAACTTCCCATTTCTTCCAAGTTCCAACAAACTCATAACATAAAACTTTTAAATCAGTTTCTTACTAATCAAACTTGATTTAGTATTAAAATAATAATAAAAATGAAATTCATATTACACATGGATAAGGTTGTTGATAATCATGTGACTAATTGACTGGTAACCAAAGTTGATTAAGTATCATAACTCAAATTAATGTATAGTACTCAATAATTACTTTACCATCAATTATACTTACATTTAAAAAAAAAACATTTTTGAAATTTGAGGAAATTAAATGACTGCTGAATAGATATGATCTGGGACAAGAACATCACACCTGATTGTGAAATATTCTTAATATGTATTTATTTATTTTTGTGGTATGGCCAATATATATTATTTATTTATTTTTTAATGTCTATATATGAGTGGATATATTGAAGATAAAGAGACCCCACTCATCCCTTATTCAATGTGAAGGTTTTTAAAATGAAAACGATGACTTCTTTAGTATGTATTACGTAAATTAATTCATCCTAATTAAAAAAAAATACTACTAATATAGTAAAGTAATTAATTCTAATCTTTTTTTTTTGATTTGATGTTTACAAGATTAATGTATATCCAACGAGTTCATCTTCTAAAAAATAAGTACTTAATTTATTATTGGTACCTTCAGCTTATTAACTTAGTTTATAGTAGAAAAAATCTTTACTAATTTCTCAAATTAGTATTCTGTTTCAAATTAAAGCTCAAAGTGGAACCTTCGTTTTATTGCAGTATGGGGGACAGGGGTCTTCGATTTCATCGAAAAATCAAATATAATTAAAAATTGTAAAAGATGAATATAATTATTCAAAATTACAATTTATGCGAGTATGAATTACTTTTACATAAATATGAATGATTTATTTGTAGACAGTTTTGCAACAAAATACACAAATGGATAATATTGCCAACAAATTATTGCTTTCTGCAAGTTGTTATCCCTTGGCAATAACTGTTGCATGGACAATGGACGTGACACGTCAGCATCATTACCTGTAAGAATCACATGCCCTATTGCAGCTCACTCCAAGAAAACATAATCAACGCAAATCAATCATGAATGTTGTAAGAAATTCAAATTATCCATAGTTCAATAACACTGATTTGATAAAAATTTAATTTACATGCAAATGTGATCAACGTTTCATAGAAATTGAGTGACGTTTATAGCCTGCTTTTCTTTACGGGTCCCATCTCCTTCGCCTTCGCTCTCAACAGATGCTTCTGGATCTTTCCGGTGGCCGTTTTCGGCAGCGGCCCGAAGACGACGGATTTTAGGACCCAGTAAGCTGGCATTTTAGAGCGGCTGAACTTCATTATGTCTTCGGCCAGTTGTTGCTGGTTAGAAGGGTTGATGTCGGGCTTGAGTGTAACGAAGGCGCATGGCGACTCTCCCCATTGTTCGTCGGGCCGGGCCACGACTGAGACTTCGAATATGGCAGGGTGGTGGTAGAGAATGTTCTCTACTTCCACACTGCTGATGTTCTCCCCTCCTGATATGATGATGTCCTTTGATCTGTCTTTGATTTCGATGTAGCCATCCGGGTGTTTTACGCCAAGATCACCGGAATGAAACCATCCGTTGGCGAAGGATTCTTCGTTTGCTTTAGGGTTCTTTAGGTATCCTTTCATCACCACGTTGCCCCTGAATACGATTTCTCCCACTGTTTTCCCATCAGCTGGGACGGGGTTCATGTTTTGTGTGTGAACCACGTCCAAGCCTTCAAGGGCGACGTATCGTACCCCTTGTCTAGCGTTGAGGCGAGCTTGCTCAACCGGTGGTAGTGCGTCCCACTCAGGCTTCCATGCACATATGGTGGAGGGCCCGTAAGTTTCAGAAAGACCGTACGTGTGAGCCACTCGAAAGCCTTGTTGTGACATGGCAAAGAGAACTGAAGGTGGTGGAGCAGCACCTGCTGTCATTACATGGACCGTCCGTGGGAGGGGGAGAATCGCATCGCTTTTGGGGGCGTTTACGATCGTGTTGAGAACCACAGGTGCAGCACAGAAATGAGTCACACCTAGATTAGCTATGGCTGAGTAGACACCCTTTGCAGTGACCTAAAACGAATGAATCGAACTGGATCAGAGCAAATGACATAACTAACGAATCATGAGTTGTTAGAGAGACGACACCATTTCAAAAATCAATTTTTATCTATAAATGATCCCTATGATCGAAGTTAGATGTGTGCAAGATCAAAAATTCCTCTGTAAGATATAAAAGTACACACAGGAGTGTCATACCTGTCGAAGGCAAATATTCGTTCCAAAAATCGCAGCAAGAGTCCAAGTGAAACACCAACCATTACAATGGAACATAGGCAAAGTCCACAGATAAACAGCACCTTCATTCATTCCCCAAATGACTGCATTACTAAGAGCCATGAGATACGCTCCTCGATGGTGCAAAACGACTCCCTTAGGGCTAGCTGTTGTACCAGAAGTATAACCCAAAGCAATGCTGTGCCACTCGTCCTGTGGTGGTTTCCATGCAAAATTCGGGTCACCAGTTTCGAGAAACTTCTCATATTCAATAGCACCTCTTGACAGTGCATATTGAAGTGACTTTGGATCACAGTTTTCGTCTGCAATAACAATCAAAATTGGAGGCTTGAATTTTCCTTTGCTTGCATCTGCCATAAGTTTCAAAGACTCCTCAGCCAAAGTAAAGAACTCTTGGTCCACCATAACCACAGCAGATTGCGAATGTCCCAGAAGGAAAGATATAGTATTTGCATTCAGACGAACATTGACAGCATTTAAGACAGCACCAGACATTGGAATCCCGAAATGAGCTTCATACGTGGCTGGAATGTTTGGAGCAATCACGGCAACCTGTCAATAGAAATAAAGAATTTTTATCCGATATACATGTATGCCGCAGTCTCAAAGATTCCAAGAAAATTACAAGGTTCTAAGAATCCATCATAGTTTTGTAATTGAACTCCAGAATGAAGATTGTTTTAAACCAGCATTCTAATGAATTCCGGCAAATCATGAAGTAGAAACCAAAAAGCAGTGACAGTTTGCAGAATCATGATTAAGAATAGAATCTTACATTTAAATGGAGTTTATATATGAACAAAGACATAGACGAGAATTAAACCATTACTCGAGCAACTGTTATTACTAAACATAGACTAAAGAAAGTTATTTGCCACCTAATCAGTCAATCTAACTTGAGCAACCATTTTCATTGAGGAACATAATGAAGAACTTGAGGAGAATCAAATCTCTTTTTCACAAGATGTTTTGAATGGTGGAAATTCGTCTCTTCAGGATACATACAACTGATAAAGATTTAAGAGCTGTAGAGCTACATGCTTCACATGATTTATCGAAATCACTTTACTATCTTTGTTAAGTAGAGAGAAAAAAAAGAAAAAAAAATCAATTGCATACTTCATTACATGTATATCAAACACAAGGTACATTAAACACTGATTACCATTGCTCTAAATCAAACATGCATATTGAAAAGAAACTAATATCAACTAAAGAAATGCCCACACATACTAATGCTTGAACCTGCGAGCCTGATGCAAGTACTATTTAGCAAGTCCAAGGGAACCTAAAACACGTATGCAGATGCTTAGACGATCAGCAGTAGATCGCATTTCAAAACCATCAACTCCAGATTTTAGACATCAAAGAAGATATTATTTTTTAAAAGCTCCTAGCTAAAACCATCTGCCCCTGGCTTACCTACAGTTTGATCGGTATTAGTATTAGGCCTACGAGTACTAATAATGATCAGAATTGACTTACAACCAAGCTTATGATAAACATAACAAGTAGTTATTTTAGATAGAACTATGGGTATTGAATTCACCATGCTCTCAAGAGTCACAACAAACATAGCTACCTTCTATGTAGAGCACGGATCAATCTACATACATTTAATAACCATCTCAAACCAGTACAAAAATGAGGATGTAGCACCTTGAAATGTAAGCATCCGAGCATCAAATAGATACTCGTATCCTGTTTCTGTTGCATCTGAAAGTAATCTTAATACACAAGTTTTGTTTCTGCCACTAATGTTCCACCTAAGAAATGCCACCATCTGAATCGAACACCTATGTCCATAAAGCACTTATATCTAATGTTGGGGTGATGTTAATAGTCAGTCAAGGCTCATTAAGCAAGAAGCTTGACTTAGTACTCTATATGAATACATAGATAGCTGTGGCCTCTTTTCGTGGCTTTATAAGCCTCTGAACACACAAATAGCTAGAAAAAAACCCAACATAAAACTAGCAAGGATGATTAGATAACATCACTACCAAAGAAACAATTGGTTTTGAAAAATTATACATGACCATTCTTGATCTTCTTTACGATATTTTCCTCGAGTTTTCTTATTAATTTTGGTCCTCTGAATTGAATTAAGAATGATAGAAATCGTATGATATTAAATATTTTATAATATCATGAGATTTACATGTCTAATATTCATTCGGCTCCCAATTAATTCGAGCAAAGCTGCGATTTAAGCGGATCATCAATTAGTACTCACAAAGATTATATTTTTATGAAAAGTTGACAAGAAAGTGATACAAAATCCATGTTTGATGAACTAAGAACTGCTTATCTTTTCAATTCTCATTCAAGCCACTCAATGATTTATCCTTTCATCAGATTCCTCTACATTGATGACCACTAACTCCATCCCAAATAAAAACAAGGAAAAAAAATTAATTTATATGTATGGCTACAAAATTCCAGAATAGCACAATCCTGAAATTAATTTAATTTCTTGAAATACAATAAATTAATAACAAAACCGCCATGTTAACATGATATAACAAACTTGCAAAATCACAGATTCACAGTGACAGATTAAAATCGGAATAATAATACTCATAGAGACACAAGACGAAAAATCACATAAACAGAAATGCAATAATCATACGGAGAAAAATGAAGAAAGCAAACTCACAGTGCTGCCAAAGGTGACACCACGCTTGGTGAGGGCGGAAGCAAGCTGGCGACATCGAAGGTAGGTCTGGTGCCACGTGTAGCTGCGAGAGCCGTGGATCAGGGATTTCCGGGTCGGGTGCACCAGCGCTGCCCGCTCCAAGAAGCCGAGCGGCGTCAACGCAGTGTAGTTAGCTGCGTTCTTGGGCAGATCATCTATATCTCTCTCTGCAACTCCCATCTGATCGGCGTGAATCGCTGATGAGAGAGAAAATGGATACGCACTTGTTTATTTATTTATAGATTCATCTGATGAAGTTAACAAAATGACATGTGAATAAAATACTTTAAATATTGGGTCACTATTTTGTGAAATGGGTATATATAAATAATAAACACAAATTGATTATAGTATGGAGCAGGTGTTATATATATAAAATATGGTTATTGGTTGTTAAAGTATGCTTGTAGTGAATTATACTATAACTCTTTTCTTCCCGTGTTAATATTGATGTTTGTTTTATTGTACGGAAATTAAGAGATTAATATTTTTAATGTGTAGATGTGTAGTGAGGTGAGAAAAAATATTTAATGTAAAGTTATAGATGTATTAGTGTTGTGTACATGGAATAATTAATTATTTTGTGTGAGTCTAACTTGATAAAAAAAAATATGTACTCCGTAAACCTTAACGCGTGACAAAAAAAATGTAAACTTTAACGCTAGGATATAATAAAATATTAGTTTTTTAAAATTTTATTTATTAAATTATATTTTTTAAAATTGTAACTTTAAATAATTTAATATTTCTATTTATTAAAATATTATAACCAAATCCATATATGTATTAAAAATAGTTAAATTAATAAATTTAAGAAATAAAATAGATAAATGTGTTAATAAAAAATAACGGTATTAACAGAAAAAAATAACTAAATGAATTTAAAAGTTAAAAAAAAAAGATCATCACTAAATTAAAGAGAATTAAAATAAATAAACTAAGAGTCAATTATATTAATATACCAATATAAGTTAAAAGAAATTTAAAATAAAATTATACCAAAATTTATCAAAATAAATTTGAAAAAAATAAATTAATTAAAAAGAAAAAATAATTAATCAAAATAAATTTAAATAAAATAAATAAAAAATTGAATACTAACTTAAAGAAAATGTTCGGTAGAATAATTTCAAGTGAATGAATAAAAGTTTTCATGCTTCCAAATATGATTTGATCACATTCATATTCAAATCTTTAAGGTTATGTTCGTTTTCGAATTTTAAATCCAGATTTTGGTTTTTCAAAACCCACATCCAAATTTTTAAAATTTCTCCTATATATACTTACTACATTCTCTCTCTTCAATTAATAAATTTTCTCTTTTTATCTCTTCTCTCTCATTTAACTTTTTAAATAAATTAATACATTGATTTGATATAAAGTTAAAACCTACCATATTCAAAAACTCAAAACAAACATAGAACACACTATTCATGGTTTTCAAATCCCACATAATCCTAAACCAAACATTACCTAAGCAAATACATGTATTTATCTATATTTGACGGAAGAAGTATACTTTAATTCATTATTATTCATCATACTTTAACTATGAGATAATTTACCTATCACACTTTAACAACAAGTCAACCCGTTTGAAATTTCGTTTTAAATATTAATACCTAAAATTAAATAAATGAAATAAAATTAATGATTTGGTTGGTAATTTTAAAATTAAATAAATAAAATAAAATAAGATAAATGATTTGGTTGGTAATTTTGACACAGTGGTTTAAAAATTGTCAACTTGTTAATGAAAATCTCATGTGCAAATTGTAGACTAATTTTAAGCCATATATTTATTTCTATTTTTAGTTCATATATCATTTTCATTGGCTTCACAACTAATTTATTAAATTATATGATGAGTTATCAATTAAATTTAATTATGTTAAGCCATTTTCCTCCACCCAACAATAATCTATTTCTCCACCACCCGCAAAATCAATAATACATCTCCATCCCGATTGCATCCGCATAAATAAATAAAAACTGTATTCATTTTATTGGATTTATTAAATAAAAAAAATAGAATGAGGTCACTCCAGAACCCAAAAAAAATACAACATAAAAATTTGAAATTAAAGAGTTTGGCTTTTTTTTTATTTAAATAAAAATTACTCAAATGCATCCCTTTATTTTCTTCCAATTTTTCATTTGTATTTGTTTCAGTATATTCTATACGCCTCATTGACTTCAATAAGAAAAATGTACTCCATGTGACAACATGATCTTAATAAACTTCAAATTTAAAATTTTAACTCACCTAATACAATAATATGTTTGATATTTTATTTATTTTTATTATTTTAAAAGATTCGAGTATCCCAATAATCAATAAAATAAGTTAAAAATTAATATATTTTTGTATCCATGCATGTGATCCATAATAATTGTATGAAGAATAAAAAGAAAAAAACAAAAAAAATCTTCCATCCCCTTATATTTTTCACACTTTATTTATTTATCCTATTATGCTCTTTACAAAAAAATAAATAAATGAATAATTTAAAATAAATAATATTTGAATACATTATATTTTTAAAAAAATTTCATTTAAATACATAATTTACTTTATCATTTATTTATTATTTAAAAATCATATTACCCTCAAAAATATTTAATAAAATTTACATGAATAAAAAACAGCATTTTTTTTATTTTTGTATGGAAAAAGTAAGAGTCTATAGTGAGATGTAGGGAGTAAATTTATTGCAATTTATTTCTTAAGGAATTTCAGTCTCCCATTATTTTTTAATTATGAATGTATAATTAATATCCCAACGTTAAAAAATTGTACTGTCATAGCCAATAGTACACAACTATTAAAGTTTTCTAGTAAAAGAATAGCAATCATCATAATTTAAGTACAGAGTTACTTACTAAGTAAATTACGTAACGTCATTATCACATGTTAGTATAGTATAAAATATAAATCTAAGTTAATATATATATATATATATATATATATATATATATCCATTTACGCCTAAAATCATAAAATTATTAAAATGTTATTTTAGTTCGAATAAATTAATTTAATTTTTTTAAAAAACATATTAAATGCATGAGATTTAATGTAATTATAATTATATATATTTTTATAAATAATTTTATGATTTTCAAGTTTAAATTGATAATTTATTATACTACCTCCGTCCCATGCAAAAGATATTTTTTTTTATTTTGGACGTCTCACTCATAAAATCATCTTTTCTTTTTTAAACATATGGACCCACACACATCCTAATATAATTAAAATATATGCTCACACACCCACTAATACAAAATCTCACTACACATTAAATAATAATACTCCTTAATTCACGTGAAAAAACAAAACAACCATTTCCATGGGGCGAATGGATGGAGTGTTTTAAACCTCTAATTAATAGAAAATATAATTCAAACTCTTAATTCATAGTTTATCAATTTTTCCATTCCTAAATTAAAAAATCTCCAATGTATTATATAAAAAATGTCTCATAAATTTATATTTTTAACATAGAATATAAATTAAACGACCCAATTTATCATGAAAATATAAATAACCTTTTAAGAGAAAGTTTTAGATCCAATAAGATTTAATCAAAAAAGACTGACAAATTTTTAACGGATGTATAACATTGTTTGCAGCGGAATTTAAAATTAAAAGAACAATAATTAAAAATGAATCATATTTCATAGCATAGTTAAAATGAGAACTTTCTTAAAAAAATAAATGATCATGAAATTGAACATTAAACACTTTATTTAAAGTAGAGGTAAATACATAAAAAAATTATTATTAAATTGAATCACCTCTAATGAAATAAATAATTAGGAAGCTCTGACTATTAAATGACTATAAAATGAGTTCATCATGATAAACATGTTAATTGTATATAAACAATGAAAAAATAAACCCAAATAAATACCAAATAATTACTTCATCACCCATCGCCTCTCTCCATACTCCATCTCCTTTAATCTGTAAAATGTTTAAATAATAGGATGAGCAAACCACAACTCAGTGGGAAAACACTTGTCTACAATATATAACTCACATATATGCATCAATAAATCACAACCAACACATAAATCTTATCTGTGAACATGTCTGTGAATGATCGTTCATGAAGTACGGCGGGCGTTACCCGAGGATTACATAAAATCCCGACACCTGAAAGTGCCCTGACTTATATAAATGTAATAGCACGGCGAGCCTTCCAAGAACCTTTTACAATCTAAGTATTCTAGAGGACCTTTTTATCAGTCCCGGACCCATAACGCGGTCTCTGTCTACATGTCTATGAATAGTATTATGAATACTCTATGTCCGTGGACAGTACTACGAGTAATAATCTATGACTGTGATGCAAGCAGTAACTTACTAACATAAACACATAAGCACATACGATAGACAAAGTTTAGATTTCCCCACCTGAAATTAATGTTGATGATGAATAGACGTACTTGAATGCGGATGAAAATCCTTGTCTTTGTAATTACTCTACATCTATCATGAAACTATATTTATCTTAGGTTAACTTATAAACTTAAAATAGAGATAAGATAGAAAATTTGGATCTTTAAGTGGACTCAAAATGAAACTTTTGATATTTGAAATAAAAGGAAGCATCATGATTTAGTATGAATGATGTTTTTGACTATGTGTAAATAATTTATAATCAATAAAATAAAAATAAGATCAGTCCAAAATTGAATACACATGTAATATTCTATGATTGAAAGAATATATCTAAATTTAATAAAATAATATGATGTAAAACTATATGTTTTGAATTTTCAAAATGATTGTAGTAAAAGTTGGAACTTCTCATATGCACTGACAATAATTAAATATATTTAATTATAAATGATGAAATCATCATATGAAAAATAATAAATGTAATAATATGTATCTTATCCGAAAATTATGATTTTTAGAAATCATTAAATATGATTTTCGTATTTTAAAAGATTAAGATAAGATATTTTTGAAACAATTTAAACAATAATAGAATATTTATAATAAATATTATATAACACCTATAAACTTGAAAATTATACATTAAACTTATAATAATGAAATATATGATATATATGAAAATCAAAATATTTAGATTCGTGAAAGTATTTATTTCATAATTTCAAATCAGAAAGAAGAAGTTGGGACGAATAAGATATTGATGTGATATAAAATCAATGTAAAATCATACATATCCTAAAAATTATTAGAAATATTATTGTGAGCTTAAAACTACGTAGGATATGAAATATAATAAAATCATAATAAGTTGAGGTCATTTAAAATGGTTTTGAGATAGTAAAATTGAAAACAGAGTACATAACAATTCATGTACAAAAATCAGTGTACATTTAATTTAAAATAATATACTCATTTACTCAATGGGATATTTTTACTATGCATCATAAAACTTGTAATATAAAACATATAAAAAATTAATAATATTTGAAGATCTTTAAATATTTTATTTGTAATTTCAAATCAGTAGTAAGTTTATGATCTAAACCGAATGTACTAATATTATAAAAGTTGTATTAAATAATACAGTACTCCAAATAACATGAAATTTTTATAGATTACCAAAACACCATAAGGAGTAACATATACAAAAATAAGAATTTTTAGATCCCTTTAAATATGCTTTTATAATTTTTAAACAGAAAACATAACATATTTGACAGTATCATCAAAAATATTTAAAAATTAATATAAAATAATATAATCGCCCTTTCGGTATGAAAATTTTACAGAACATCGAAAACTTCATTATTTATAACATATCCAAAATACAGATCGTTTGGAAAATTATAATTATATATTTAAATTTTCTAATCAGGTATCTATAAATTTCCAGATTCTGTAAACAGAAGTATAAAATTCGTATAAAATAAAATAAAACTTCAAAAATCATGAAAATTTAAATACGGGTTTAAAACAAAATATTAAACAATATATTAAAATTTTGTAGCCATTGAACATAAATAGATACAGTTTTGAAATTTTAGAAACGGATTACCTTGAATGTGTAAATATGGTTGAAATCTAAAAATCTCATTTCCATGGATGATGATTGAAATGTCTTTGCGTGTGGTGCGTGTGCATTTTCCATAGAAGGGAAAATGAAGAAAAATTTATTTCTGCTATTTCTTTCTAAACCTTAACTGATACGGGAGAAGTGAATTTTAAAATAAAGAATAAATCAATCATTTCTTTTATTTTTAACATGTAAATTAAATAAATTGGGCTCCTTTTTGGACTTGAGTTTAGGCTCAATTTTAAATTCAATAATGTAAATGAAAAAGATTTAAAGTAAAACCCTTTTAGAATAATTAAAAGTTTAATAGGATGTAAATAAAAATATTTATCATGATTAAGAATATATATAAAAATATCATGATATTACAATAAATATGGGCATGGCTATTCCATGTATAATATGAAAAATGTCTCATAAATTTGTATTCTTAATATAAAATATAAATATGGGCATGACTATTCGTATTTCCGATTTACTAAATGCACCTCAATTACTAATGTACCTCAATTAGTAAATGTAAATTTTCTTTTAAAGCAAAACAGATCCATTTAAATGTAGATGTTCAATTGTTGGGACCGAACAACCTCTTGCACTGCATCTACTCTGATTCCAAATATTATGTGGTTTACTTGATTACCCATTTTTCAGGTTACAAGAATTTGAACCACAGAGGATGAGAATACGAAATTTGGTGCATTTATTGCGAAGAAGTTGAACAAGTCCTTATCCAATTAGGTTTGTGTTTGCTTGGCACCAAGTATGGCCTTTTATGATCATAGAAGGCCATTCCATTTCCATCCATGGATTCAAGCAGTCAACATGAACATTCATTTGTAATTTATCTCAACATTAATGCATTAATTTTTACTAATTGTAGACTTGTAGTAATGTATTCATAAGTGATGTCTGTTGATAACAATGTGGAATTAGTCTCTTATAAATCGAGTTTATTCATAAATCCTTGTAAATCATGTGGTCCCCTCAATTTAAACACCCTAACAATACATAGGAGATAAAATTGAAAAGGGGACTACAGGATTCACACAAGTGTTTGCGTAATAATGTGATGGCGATCGAGATCGGTGCATATGTGTGTATATCAAGAAACCTGGCTACAACCATGGAGATGATGAGGTGATTGTGACAGCATGTATTCGTGGGATGAGAGAGAAAGGGCCAAGGTATGGATAATTCTGAAATTCAACAAGCACTGCCCTCGAATGATATATATCCAGCATATCTCCAAGTTCTATATCCAAACCCAATTCCTTAGGGATGTTTGTCTTGGATTCAAAGTGATTTAATAAACGTGATTTAATAAACCAGTTAATAGTGTTATTCTATATTTTTTTATGTTTGTTTTAAGTTTAAGTAGGGTGGGGTTAAACTTTGTCAAATCAAGTATTAATTGAGGTGAAAGAAAAGATAAAAGGAGGAAAGAGAAAGAAAGAAAAAAAATACAAATTGAGGAGAGATAATGTATAGTTTGGGGTGGGTAAATGTTAACAGGCTATGTAGGTGTATATAGGGGAAATTTAAGGAGATTTATTAAATCTAAAATCGAAAGATTAAACCCAAAACAAATCACTTGGATGTCTAATGATTAACCATTTTGTAGTATGGATGACCAATTAAAATAATTTATCGAACCACAGGGAGGAAGGTACTAGTGCTTAAGCGATCTCACGTTTCTTGTAATTTTATAGAGACGAATCATCAATGAAGTGGTTGTTAAAATAAGTAAATAAAATCAATTAAAGCAATAAATGATCACACAAATAGGATAGTAGATGGAGGGTGGTTTTCCAAATTGACTAAAAGTGAGATTAACAACAATCAAGAAATGGTAATCCTAAGATAAATGCATCAAATTCATATGAATCATGGGTATAAGACTAAGGGTCAACACTAAGTTCACCTAAACTCCCTCTTGAGATGGATAGGATATGAATCTCAATTAGATCAATGGATTGGTTCTCACGCAAACAATTCAAACTAGGTACTAAGCTTGAAATGAGAGTTCCTTCACACGATTAATCAACCTCTCGATCAAACCAATCGGATGTCCTATCAAAGGGTTCTAAATCCTAAAAGACATCTCTATCTCTTTAAGATCTATAATGCACATGAGGTGTATGACAAAATGATTCAATTAATTATCCTAAATATGCAATTGATTTCTCAATCTAATCACATGTTTAAAACAACAAACCACACAAATCATCATAAACATCAAGATCTAAAACATCAATAATAGAAAATCAATTAACCCAATCAACATATGAATTTTAATACACAATTTTCAAAATTATCCAACAACTTTCATGTTGCTAATCTCACAATGGAGATTAGCCTACCATATTCAAAAGGAAATTAACATAGACATTAAAATCCTTACAAAACATGATGAACAATAAGGTTTCAATACAAAGTTTAAATGAAACTCCATTGGATGTCTCCAATGGTGATATTCTTCTTCACTTTGCAATTCTCCTCTCTTCCTTACTTCTTTTCCTCAAATGGATGGTGATTTTGATGGTTGAATGGAGGTAGATTGAATGGATGGTGAATGAATGAAAATGATGGTGTAAAATGGAGAAAATGTTGTGTGATGTATGTGCAGGGGTGAAATCCTTCGAATCTCCATTGGAATGTTGAAATTGGGGGTATTTATACCCCTTGGAAACCTTGAAATCGCACTTGACAGCTGGAATTTTGCCCAAAAATTCGACCGAGTTTCTCAAATTCGATCGAGTTTTCTTGATTTTTCCCCTGTTTCCAAATCTGTCTGTAAGAGAAACTCGACCGAGTTTTTGTGTCAACTTTTCAAATCTACACTGTAAGAGAAACTTGACCAAGTTTTTAGAAACTCAACCGAGTTTTCATACTTTTTCTTTAGATTTTGATTTTTTATCCATGTTTGCTCTGTTTTGACCTGTTTTTTATACATTTAAACTCATTCTCACACATTTCCATAAAAAACACAAAATATAACTAAAATACACATAAATACGGATAAAATTATACGAAAATACACATAAAAAGACACTAAAATCTAGGTGAAAATATCACTCTTCATCTAGGAAAGGTTATTACAAAGGAAGAGAAAAATGGTTCCACTCGAGTCAAGGTAAGGTGAACAGAAAGATGTGCACTGACTGGACTCAGGACTTGCATGACAAGTTCTGTTGAATGATCTTGGATGTTCTGTTATACTTGATGTTACATCTCCTATTACACGCGTTAGATAAGTGACACGGGAAAGAAAATCACAACCATTGGCCCTAAGTTTAAGCTTTCCTTTTAGGGTATATATTTTTTTATATCATACATTTTAATCATCCAACAGTACGCAATAGGAGATATAACATCAAAATGTAATAGGAGAACTGAACCGCTGTTGAATTGCTTGGAGAAATAAGGAAGTTCGATATTTACTTAATATTGGGATAAATATAGAAATTTGGGATTAAAAAAAAATGAAAAATCTTTATTAACAATTTATATAAGAGTATTTATATTTTAACAAATAAAAATATTTTAGTCTTATATGTTTATGGGTACTAATAAACTTAGGGCATGAATAGTCATGCAACAAATAAATTCAAACGGTGGGTATATCGTATATGGGCCTTAAGGAATATATATTGGGTTTGGCCCTAAGGAAGATGTAAATAATTGGGCCTTCTAGGTGGGTTCAAAATTAGCCGTTTAAGTTTATTACGAATGTATGGTCTAGGTATACGTAGTACTTACTGTCTTCTAAAGAAATACTCCACTATTTAGGGAAATGCTAAAACTTGTGTTCTAGTCCCAACACGCTTGTCTCTTGACGTTAAGAAAAGATCTCTTGCAGGAAGGTTGACTAGAGATTTCTTCTAAAAACACTATCATTGCTAAGTCCATAATGGAAATATTTTAATCTTTTTTTTTTATTTCATGTATTATTCTCCTTATGTACATGAGGGAGGATTCATGAAAATCTCATGAACGGTTCAGGAACAGAGATTCTTTTAATTGAATGGGATATTGTGTTTCAAAATTCCATATTTTTTTTAAATTGTACCTTTTAATATTACATATTACACCATTTAGTGTAAGAATGTATACTCTTGATTTTCGGAGATAAAAACTTAATTTTTTTAATCAAATATTTATAATATTCATATTTCAGTCAATCATTTCAATCAAAAAATTATACAATTTCTAACTAAAATATATATCCTTTATAACAAATTATTATACCACATACACTGTTTACGGACATAAGAAACTAATTATTACGAAAAAAGTCTCTTTCAAAAGTGTCATCCTTCTTGCTTCCAATATTGTAGCACATGACATGATGTAAGAGATGTCAAGTTCTTCCATTACGTTTTGGGAGAAAAATAAAGTATAAAAATTGTCCATAGTTCCATTCACCGTGTAAAATGCAAATTGCGTTGTCGATCCTAGTGTAGTAGTTTTATTTTAGTCCTCATCGACTTCGTTATTGCAAATAAGTCCAAAAGGTCCTATGTGAAACAAAGAATCGTCAACTATATATTACCATACACGGAAGGAAATTTCAAATTGAATTCTTAAAAAAATGTGAAAAGAGATCTACAATTAAGTACGAGAAGTGGGTCACAAAGTTACCTAGGAATATTTTGAGGTAGGTTACTTGTGGAGATTAGCTACTCAACACTATAATTTTTTATTTCTTTTTTTTATTTTTTATTTTTTACAATGAAAAGTTAGAGAATGACTATAGTTCCTTTGCACCCTACTCTTATTAATTAATTCATTCATATTCCTTCATTAATATTGTTTTTTATTTTATTTTTATATTTATTATATTTAAATGACTATTATACCCTAAATCTTAGGGATAAATTATACCCTAAACCACAAGGGTAAAATTACAATTATACCCTAAACCCTAGGAATAAATTATACCCTAAACCACAAGAGTAAAATGACTATTATACTACCCTAAATCACAATGGTAAAATGATTATTATACCCTATACCCTATAAATAAATTATATACTAAACCATAAGGGTAAAATTACAATTATACCTAAACTCTAGGGATAAATTATACCCTAAAACATAAGGGTAAAATTATAAATATACCCTAAACCCTAAGGATAAATTATATCCTAAACCATAAGGGCAAAATTATAATTATGTCCTTAAAAATAAATAAATAAAAACAAAAAAAATGGAAAAAAGAAAACAACGAAACCGCGTTTGAAATTGGGTAGGGGCCACGGTTGTAAAGATTTGAAGAAAAAAGCCTTGTGTAGGCTAGTCATTGCCAAAAAGTTATTATGAATCTATTAAAATTATGGTATAATAATGAAGGGTAAACAATCGTCGACACCGGTTTATACATGATTCTTGTTTTTACCAATTACTCCTTTTATTTTAAATTTATCTTCATATTTATGATTTGCACAGATATTAATAAAAACCACTTTCATAATTTGGTATTTTTTTAGCTACTAAAATAAATAATGAGACAAAATCTCTTGTGAGACGCTACTTATGTGAGATCGTTTGTGTATATCTATTATATAGATAAAGTATGTTTAATGATTGTTAAAGTATGTTTTGTAAGGTATGATGAATGATGAATTAAAATATGGTTTTAGAATATTATAATATGATTCATTATTGACATACGTTAACCACAAATAAGCATATTTTAACTATATAATAAACATACTTGAATAATGGGTCAACCCGTCTCACAACCGTATCACAAAAAACCCGTCTCACAAGAGAGTCTCTCAATAATAAAGTATGTTATTTGTGTTAAAATGATTATGGTAAATTTAAAATTAAAGCTTGTTAGAGGAATATTAATTTTTTTTCTTTAATGGAATTGTGAAGCTGAAATTGAGACGGACCTAAACGGAAAGTATGAAGTTGAAGTTGGTATGAAGGAAGTACTTTTTACTTTTTAGTACATGAAAAATTACTTTTTATAGAGAGAAATTATTACTCTCAAAATAAAAAAATTACTCTTCAAATATATTAATTATTTTGTGTAGGTCATACTTAAAAAATAAAAGTAAAAAAAATAAATAAAATCACACTTTGAATACAAATTAAAATGATAAAATGTGAACTTTGCTCGGGAAGGAAGCGACGGAATATATTAACATGTTGTTAATTCATATAAGGGTTTATTGCATTAAAATACATGAACTTTTTATCTTTTCTCAATTTAATTTTGAACTTTATTTTTTATTTAAAAAATACATGACCTTTTATTTTTTTTCAATTTAATTACAAACTTTCTCTTTTATCAATTAAATACACTACTTTTTTGTATTTTATCAAGAGTGAGGCATGCGTGCGCCCGGGCGCACGGGAACACATCCCGTGTGCCTTTAGAAATTTAGTATTATGGGTAAGGGTACATTACTTTGGTCTAAAAGGTATAAACTTTAATTAATAAAAGGTACACCATTTTGTTCTAAAAGGTATACACTTTTTATTAATATTTTTTTTCTTTAGAAAATAAAGGGTACACGTTTTTATACTAAAGGGTATACGATTTAACACAAAATTCTAAAGGCGCACGGAGTGTTGTTCATGCGCCCAGATACACACAATAATTTTTTTTAGAAAATAAAGGGTACACATTTGTATACTAAAGGGTATACAATTTAACACAAAATTTTAAAGGCGCATGAAATGTGGTCCGTGCGCCCGGGTGCACAGGAGTTTTTGCCTTTTATCAATTGAAACACAATTTTTTCTTTTTAAATTAAATGCGTAATTTTAATATTTTGTCATTAATCAAAATTGTTCCGTAATTAAAAAAAATTATTAAATAGTTTTTACGAAATCTTATTAATATAAATTATATAACATAATTTTATTAATAATAATTGGGAGGTGAATTTTATATTTAACTCTTTTAAAAATACACGTACGTGGCATCAATTAATACTTCATGCACACTTTTTTTATGCGAGTGTCTTTATAGTTGTTTTTTTTTTTAATATATGTTTAAATAATCAATTCTCGTTCTCAACCTTTACAATTTTAATTCAACTTTTTTCTTAATTATGTTACTAATTTATGTTCTTAACTGTACAACTCTTAATATTTTAATGAGTTCCGTATTTAATTATCCATTCTATGTATTTTTTTTATTATTATTATCAACTCTCGAATTATTTTAAAAGATAAATTAAATTTGAGGCACGTGAATTTTTATGAACTGTTTTACAATTTTAATTAATATTTAAATGTAGTCTATACATTACATTTAAGTTATTTAATGTGTATGATTTTTCATTAATAAAAGAATTTTGAACAAATAGATAAATACAAAAGATTATAAGGAAAAATTTGTGATTAAATTGAAAAAATACAAAAAAGTCATGTATTTAATTGATCAAAAGAAAGTTTATGATTAAATTGAAAAAAAATAAGAAGTTCATGTATTTTTTTGACAATAAAAAAAGTTTGTAATTAAATTAAAAAAAAAGAAGAAAAGATTGTGTATTTTAATGCAATTAACCATTCATATAACTATATTAACAAATCATAAAGCCCACACAGAAATATAAATTTGGGAGTTTTTTCTGGGATAAGAAAGATAAATTAATTGTTATTAATTAGGCATTTTAAAGATTTTTTTATCCATTTCAAAAAATATAAAATTGTCTCTTCAAGATTAGAAATCATAAAATTATTTAAGAAAACTAAATTAATTTTTTATATATTCAACATATCTATTTAATAATCATTTACTAATGTATTATTATTAAACTGCATGAAAATATTTTATTATTGTATTATTTTAAACAAATTTATAATTTTAGATTAAATCAATAATTTAATACTTTTTAGACTTAGTTAAAGAAGAAATCTTTTAATGTACTGTATGTCTTTTCTGTCCCTGTACTGAGTAAACTCCCATTGTAATTTAACATGATGGAAGTTATATTTTTCAAAATAATATTTAAATTATTTTAAATTAATAAGAATTGACACAATAATGTAAATAATTTTTTTTTACCCAAGTGGTATTTACTGCAATACCTGTCCATAATTAAATCAAATGGGCCCATATGACACCGACCAGACTAGACTTCAATTGAAAGCCCAACTAAGTTTTTGTTGGGGTGCATTGAACCAACTCTAAATTAAATTAAAATTAAATAAATACATATATTCCATCTTAATAAATTATGGCCATTTATAGTAAATCACTTTCGACGTGTCCAATTTTGTCTCTTAAACCAAAGTTTCATTAAAAACATACATAAATTTTAAAGGTGTTAATACTATGCTATTCTAGAAAATTAATAAGTGCAATAATTAAATTACAAGTGGGACATCATGTATAAAGTATTTTCACCAACTCCTCATTCTCTATTTTATTCTGAATTATATTTTTAGACAAAAGACATGTGTACAACCTCCAATTGCTACAATCCCGTACAATTTCCTCCTTTCATATTTAGTGTGTGTTTTCTTCTTTTTTTTCTTTTTTTTTAAATCGTTGTTGTTACTGTTTTTTTATTATTTATTTAATTTTAGGAATATAATTACAATTTTACCCTTGTGAGTTAGAGTACAATTTATCCCTACGGTTTAGGGTATAATTGCAATTTTACCTTTGTGGTTTAGGGTATAATTTATCCCTATGGTTTAGGGCTTATGGTATCATTGTAATTTTACCTTGTGGTTTAGGGTATAATTTATCCCTAGGGTTTATGGGTTTATGGTATAATTCTAATTTTACCCTTGTAGTTTAGGGTATAATTTATCCCTAGGATTTAGGGTATAATAGTCATTTAAATAAAATAAATTTAAAAATAAAATAAATTTAAAAATAAAATAAAAACAACATTAATGAATAAGTAGAAATTAATTAACAATGGTGGGAACCAAGGTTGTACCAATTCAATCGGTACAACCGGTTGTACCCTAGTCCCTCTCATATTTTTAATTGATTATTTAAGTTTATATCCCGATATAGTAATGATGTGGTGCAAGTATATGAAATGAAAATATTGTAATGTGAAACATGATATACAATTGAGTATTTAACTACTTTAATTTTAGTTAATAAAACAAAAGATTAAAATTTTTATTTACAGAAAAGAGTAAATATATACATTGTTTTCTTTTTTATTCATATTTTTATTAATTATTGACAAAATAAATAAATAAATTATATTTCGCATTTTCTTAAGGAATATTTAACATATTCTTTTTAATAGTGAAAACATCTCAGCAGCCTTCTCATATTAAAAATAAAGTCAGATATAAATCAATCATAAGGTATGATTGTGTGAGTTTTAAAAAACACAAATGTTGATAATTTACTGGAGTGAGGCTTGTTTGCGCTCGGCGCTCGGGAACACATTCTGTGCGCCTTTAGAAATTTAGTATTATGGGTAAGAGTACATTGCTTTGATCTAAAGGGTATACACTTTAATTAATAAAATATACATCATTTTGTTCTTAAGGGTATACACTTTTCATTAATATTTTTTTTTCTTTAGAAAATAAAGGGTACATATTTTTATACTAAAGGGTATACAATTTAATACAAAATTCTAAAGGCGCACGGAGTGTTGTTCATGCGCCCAGATACACATAATAATTTTCTTTAGAAAATAAAGGGTACACATTTGTATACTAAAGGGTATACAATTTAACACAAAATTCTAAATGCGCACGGAATGTGGTCCGTGCGCCCGGGTGCACAGAAGTTTTTGCCAATTTACTGTTTTGGGTTTAGGGTAAGTAGTATTTTAACATTATTATAAATTAATAGGTAAAAGAGTATTAAATTGATGTAAATAAGTAAATGAGAGACAATAAATGAAGAGAAAAAAAAACCTAAATTATGAGAAATAGTTTTTAGTGAATTTGGTGTGAACTCTAATTCATATAAATTGTTTTAATAAAAAAGTTTTAAAATTCTTTAAATATTTTGTATATTCTAAAAATAAGTATTGACTCTTAAAAAATATAATGGAATATAAACCAATAACATTCGTATGACTAATTATGTAAATTCGTTTGGATAAGTTTAATTATGTGAATTCGTTTTGGATAAGTTTTTGCCATAGTTTTTAGTAGGTTGGTAAATTAAGAATTAATATTTTTTTAGGTGTGATTTGTTTATTTGTGTTTTAAAAAGAATATGTCATCCTTTCCCTTTTTAATTAAAAATGCTCTATCAAGACACATTATAGTATTCTTTAAAAAAAAAAAAAAGAATTTACACATTTTTATTACGCATATCTGAGCTGCTTTTTATGTCACGCCTAATAATAAAACACAATGATTTAAAAAATGACAAATTAAGCAATTAATACTAGGATTATGCAATTGTTTATTTATATTTTGACTACTGCGTTTTCAATATTTTAGATTAATCATATAAATAAATACATTTAACTTAGAGAAGGACGGTAAGAAGCCGCCCAAATAATTATCAGATTAAAAAGTTAAATTTAATAAAATTACATAATAAATTTAAGAATCTTAATTTATAAATTAAATAAAATTCAACGTAAGTAAATAACTGACCATTTTAATATTTATTTATAATCAATCGTATAATTAAATTTTCATAATTATAGACTTACTTGACCAATAAGAAGTAAAAAATGACCTTTAACTAAAATCAAAATGGAAACAATTTAATGATAAAAAACTATAATCTCTAAATATTAATATACAATATATTTTTAGAATAAACTCTCTTATCATTATATTTTTAAGTTATAATTATTATTTAGATATATATTGATTTGTGTGACAAGTTGTGAAGTAAGTATAAAATCTGATTATTATACAAGCATATTGATATTTAAAATATATTTGGAGTGAATCATATTTTAAAGTATAAATGTGATGCACCTATTGTATCAGTGTATGTGGACGATCTTAATCGTTGAATTATTTTTTAATAAAATTTCCACTATTAAATAGAATAATATAATTATTACAAAAAAACTATTCACTACCAAGGCATAGCTCTGATACCACTTGCTTAGTGTGATGGGATATAGTGATAGAATTTCAATTTTAACATGGTGCTTATGTACTTTGTAAGTATTGTAACTGAAATAAACATTTACCAATTTCAGTAGAAAGAGTCAATTCCTTATTTATAAACCCATCGTCATCCTTACTTCTAATCGATGTGAGAATTTGGTTGACACCTAACCAATAAATAATTTAAAAAATAGAGTTTTTATAAAATTAATTGGTTTAATATTTATTTTATTTTCTCTACAAAATATAGTTTATTCACTAATTCGACGGGAAAAGATATTCACCGCATATTAATTCTTTTACACAAGAGCATTACTTAATTCACATTAATGTTTTCAAACTAAGAAAAAAGTAAAATAACACTAATAATCTTTATAATATTATATAATTGTCAGAATTCATAAAAACAATTCTGTCCAGTTCAGTCCCATAGATTGGTCACACTCAAAAGCAGACCATTACTTTCACACCCCTTTTTTTGTGTTTATATTTCCTGAATTCTCTTTCCCACGTACGAATTATTCTTAATAAGGAAGTAATCCGATGTTTACATGATCCTTGATTGGATTTCTGGATTGAATTTAGCTTAATTTGCTGTATTGGTGTGTGGAATGATATACTGATGGATAATAGCTTCGTTTCGGGTCGACTCGGTGGGTCGGAAATTCATGGCTTCCGAACTATGGAAGGTGTGTGTAAGCTATATGCATGCTATTTGGGATGAAGATTTGTGTTGATATTTAAATATTTTACTGAAATTTGAAGTTTTGAGGTCTGCGGTTGGTCAACACTTGAATTTAGGGTTTTTAACTCGAGTCAATCTGGCAATTTTGGGGTTATTTTTTTGTTGGTTATGTTGGTTGATTGGGTGGGTTTTAGAATAGAAATGAAGTACATGGAGTTTGAAAGGTGATTTTTTATTTTATTTTGATTTGTAATGAAATTGTTGAGGATTGAATTAAGTTTCTTTTTTACTTATTTATTGTTCAGGCAGCTTTTGCAGGATAGTTTGGTGTTGAAAACTGTTGTTTATATTTGTTAAGTCATCTGAGTAAGACTTGTTATGGTGGCTAAATGTCCCTACGAATTGACTGATCTTGCATGTTTATGTGAATGCTTCTTGTTATTAAACTTCTTCATAATTAGCTTAGTTTAACCAGGTAATATACGTGCTAATGACCACTTCTGTTTTTAACTGTAATATTGGTGCCTTGTTTAATTGACAGATCTGGACTTCAAAACTATATTGGAAGAAGCCCAGTCTAGATGGCTCCGACCGAATGAGATTCATGCCATTCTCTGTAACCACAAGTATTTCACTGTTCATGTCAAACCCAAGAACTTGCCACAAAGTAATACATTTGTATGTTTACATGTATTTGATCATTTGCATATCTAGTAGTGATACTAGATATGCATGCGTGCATGAGAAAAATTAGGTCATGGAAAACACTTGTCTGATGTTCATTTTTTAATTATATTGTGGTGAAATAGGTGGCACAATTGTGTTGTTTGACCGCAAAATGCTCCGGAATTTTCGGAAAGATGGTCATAACTGGAAGAAGAAAAAGGATGGCAAAACGGTTAAAGAAGCTCATGAACACTTAAAAGTATGGTCTTCTATTATAATATGTCATCAACAGAACCAAAGAATTCCCAATATCTTGTATAGTGTTAAAAATGGATATATACCCTTACATATTTATCCACACTTTCTTCCATAGTTAGACTAGTTTATTTGTCCAAATATATCAGGTAATATCAAACATTGCTGTGCCATGGCTAATTTGGTACTTTTCTGTGAGGCACATACTAATTTATCAACCAGGGAAAGTTAGCATTGGTTTGAATTCATTAAGTTAGAGTCTATTGCTTTTACTTGAATAATAGCCTAGCGTATTTTGGTTTGAATTCATTAAATTAAATATTTCATGCTTTGTTTCTGTGTGAAGTGGAACTACTTGATACGTAGGATTTCTGATTTATTAGCTACTGTGTTGATATGCAAGCACTATATTGTTTCTTAAAAAAGGTTGGCAATGAAGAAAGGATTCATGTATATTATGCACATGGGGAAGACACCCCAACTTTTGTTCGCCGATGTTATTGGCTACTTGACAAGTATGTAATAACTAAACTCTTATCAGTTTAGGTGTCTACCTTATCTCTTGCGTCTTATGTCTCATTGTAGTTAATGAATTCCTCTATGCTTAATTCTTGAATGAGAAATATGCTCAAGGTTCGATTACGTTTTACATGCATTGCAGGTCTTTGGAACATATTGTCCTTGTGCACTATCGTGAAACTCAAGAGGTTTGTCTTCCCTTAATTATATCATTCATCTTATCATATTTTAATACAAACTAGACTACAATTTCAGAAGTCAACCGTTGTGTAGATCTTGTACTGCTTGCTGCGACAATATTGTAGATATATGTGCATTTGGGGAATCTACCAAAAGCACCATTTCACTTGGAACTTTCCCAAAAAAATTCTTGGCTGGCACTCTTGTTATTAAGTTACACTTACCTCTAGGCATGCCTACCATTCAACTTAGATCATACTTAGCAATGCCTTTACCATTCTTTAATTCAAATCCTAGACGCATCTTCAATGTCCACCCTGATAATTGGACTTGGAAAAGTAAACCAAATATATCTGCATCTCTTGACTTTCATCTTGTTACATTAGACACCGATTTGCAATAGCGGCTAGTTTGGCTATGTAAAAGCTGCAAGCATATGGTCATATATTTTGAAGTTACATATGCTTCTGCGACGTAATATTTGGTATGCTGTAATGTATTTGCAGGGTTCACCAGCCGCACCTGTAAATTCTACCCCCAACTCTGCTGCAGTTAATCCATCTCCTACTTGGCCTTTGGCTGAAGAATCTGGCTCTGCATTAGACCCAATGTATTATGGTGGCAGCATACCACATTTAGGTGATTTCAAGTTCTTTTTGAGTTAATTTGCTTTAGTTTGTTCATTTCAAAAAGGCTAAGGCTATAGCCGAGTAGAACTAAAAATCTATTGACAACTTTCTTGCAACACTTCTATTTCTTGATTTGTATAATTTAGTCATATCTTTGGGTTTTATTATGACCAAAAAATATAAACCCGAGCAAAGGATTTCGATGAGATTTTTGCTGGCAAACTCATGGTTGAGTTGAGTTCTCTGTTTATTATTTTCAGAGCGAGATGACAGTATTGTTAAAAGTCATCAACAGAGACTCCATGAGATCAATACACTTGACTGGGATGAGCTTTTGGTGTCAGATGATCTGCGCAAGCTTAATCCTCGAAAGTTCAATTCAACTCAAGAAGGTATAATTTTCTTATGCTTATGGTATTTTAGAATTTGCTCAGTGTAGTCATTTGTGTGTGTAATTTTTTTCTTGCAGGAAAAACTGCTGGCTTTGAATTGTCAAATCAATTTCAGATGAATAACTATAGAATTTGTGTAAGGACTAACTTCTTCTTTCTGGATAAGTGTTCCTGTATATCCTCTTTTTAGTTGCATGTCTCTTATAGAGATTCCAGAAATGACAATGAGTGTAATCTCCTGTTCTTATAAACTCCATTCTTCTAGATAAATCATGGCTGTCCTTTTAACCTTTAAGGGGCTGTTTTGAATCACTTATAAAGTAAAATTGGCAAAGGATTCACAAAAGTATATCTTTGGTCTAGGTCTTCTTGGCGACTGAAAAAATTTATCACATTCAGTTGATGTGCGGGGTGGACATGCGAGGATTTTTGGTTTGTCAAGGCTTGATTCACAATAATTCCTTTTGTAAAATAAGTAACATGGGTGTTGATTTTTTCATCCGTTTTTCAGTTGGTAGTCTTTTCTGGCTAATCTTCTGTGTTTGTTTAGTGAAGTGATTTAAACCATCTTTTTTAAACGAGTGCCATCAGTTTAAAACTTCTATTACTGTTATTGCTTAGCCATGCTTTTCTTTCATATTAAATATCTATATAATTCATATATTTGTACAGTTATTTAATTTTTGGTTTCCTTCAAATTAGACTATACGCTGAGAGTGTTCATATCCATGATGGTAGTTGGTTTAATTTGTAGAATATACCACTTGCTCTTTTCTTTGGTTGATCACAAATTACTAATCATTGTCCTGATTACAGGATGATGCCCTGTCAACTAGCAAGGTATCCCCAGAAAGTTCTGACAACAGTTTTTTTGGACAAGTTGCTTGGAGTAATCCTGTTAACTATAATGATCCAAACAATTTATCCTACCAGATGGCAGGACATGAAGCAACTGTTAGCTCAGAGACGACAATATCTGGATTGGCAACATTAGCTGGAGCTGGTCCCAAGTACACACCATATGCCATTGCTGAATCTCCAGAGTCGGTTGATGGCCAAACCTTTGAATCCTCACTTCTAAATGATCAACAGTCTTTGACATATCCCTTGCTGGATAATCATCAACTGTCTCCAGTAGGGCAGATATTCAATATAACCGAGATCTCCCCTGCATGGGCTCCTTCAACTGAGGAAACTAAGGTTCTTTCCACTGTCTTCTTTCTTAGTATTTTCGATGGTATACTTCCTGTACTCGATATTTAAAGCGCTTTTGGATATTAATCTTAAATCAAGCATGGTAATCCTCAGATAATTGAGGTGTCTGGGGATGCATGTTTCTGCCAAATATCTGTAATGACATCATGGATTTCGAACTTTGCATGCACTGATAGATGTTATTTTAAAATTTAGATACAGTTCAATGACTCGAGTGATTTTTTATGCAGATCTTGGTGGTTGGATTTTTTAATGATGGACATCTACCCCATGCAGAGTCCAAGTTGTATCTTGCCTGTAGAGATTCTATTCTTCCTGTAGAAGTGGTACAAGCAGGAGTGTATAGATGTTTAATGTCACCTCAAAATCCTGGATTAATGAATCTCTATATGACGTTTGATGGGCACAAACCTATCAGCCAAGTCTTAAATTTTGAGTTTCGATCTCCTGTACAAGTACAACCCAATCCAACGGAGTCATTTGAGAATAAAATTGACTGGGAAGTATTTCAACTTCAGACAAGGCTTGCTCGTTTATTGTTTTCTTCATCCAAGGGACTGAGTGCCTATTCAACTAAAGCATCTCCAACTGCTTTAAAGGAAGCCAAAGTTTTTGCTAAGAAAACTTCACATATATCCGATTCCTGGGAGTTCTTGAGCAAAATAATTGAAGATACTAGCATGTCTTTCACCCAGGCAAAAGATAAGTTGTTTGAATTGACTTTACAGAATCGAGTGCAAGAGTGGTTGCTAGAAAAAGTAGCATCAGGGTGTAAGGTTTCAGAACGTGATGAACAAGGCCAAGGTGTGATTCATTTATGTGCCATCCTTGGTTATACATGGGCAGTTCACCCATTTGCCTGGTCTGGCTTATCATTGGATTATCGAGACAGATTTGGATGGACAGCACTACACTGGGCTGCATATTGCGGGAGGTATGTCATTAATTGCCAGGGAGATTTTCAAGTCTTTAAATACACTCACAAGTTACAAACATTTATATACTGAGCTACTTTTTATATATTTGTCCACTATTATCTCCTCCTGTCTCTTATGTTTTGATGTTTCTCGATTCATATTGTGGCAAACTTGTTTGTTGGGTTTGGATTTGGGTTCATCAGTGCATCTTTTTCGAGCCGTTTCCATTTTCTGAATGAAGTTGCCTAATATTTCAGGGAGAAAATGGTGGCTACCCTTTTATCTGCTGGGGCAAAGCCAAATTTAGTTACAGATCCAACCAAACAAAACCCTGGTGGATGCACTGCTGCTGATCTTGCTTCATTTAATGGATACGAGGGTTTGGCTGCTTATCTTGCTGAGAAGGCTTTGGTTGCCCAATTAAAAGATATGACTTTGGCTGGAAATGTTAGTGCGCCACTACAAACTACCACAAATGAGTCGGTGAACACCGGGAATTTCACTGAAGAGGAGCTGTATTTGAAGGATACTCTTGCGGCTTACCGGACAGCAGCTGATGCAGCTGCACGTATTCAGACTGCGTTCAGAGAGCACTCACTCAAAGTATGTACACAAGCAGTCGAGTTATCAAATCCTGAAATGGATGCCCGCACAATAGTTGCAGCCATGAAGATCCAGCATGCTTTCCGCAACTATGAGACACGGAAAAAGATTGCAGCTGCCGCTAGAATACAGTACAGATTCCGTACTTGGAAAATACGGAAGGATTTCCTCAACATGCGTCGTCAGGCCATTAAAATCCAAGTAAGTTGGTTTAGAATAAGCTATATCCATATCTTGAATGCTGGACCAAATCTGGAGATGATTTCAATTTTGGGTTTTGCTTCAATTTAGGCTCTTTAGGGCCTTATTTTCATGCTGGCAATATTAATTTGAAACTTTTTACGCGTTGAGGACAAATTGGACACATCAGAATGTCCTCAGTACACAAAGAATGTGAGACACTTGAGACCAATTTTGACTCAATTGGGACTGGACTCCCAAAGATCTTTGTCCCTCGTGTAGGGAAAACTTTGAATTATTAACCAAAATTCCTAGTACAAATGTATAGCATCATCAATTAGTCGAGCCATGCCCCTATAGAATCAGAAGAAGTTTTATCGACATAAAAACTCAAGATATTGTTACTTGGAAAGTGTGTCATCTTAATTTTTTGCTGCAGGCCCGTTTCAGAGGTTACCAAATGAGGAAGCAGTATGGTAAACTTGTATGGTCGGTTGGGGTGCTCGAGAAAGCAATACTGCGGTGGCGTTTGAAGAGAAAAGGCATCCGTGGGCTTCAGGGCCAGACTCATGAAGCTCCCGAAGATCCAAATCAAGATGGTAACAAGGAAGAGGACTTCTTCACGGCCAGCAGGAAACAAGCCGAGGAGCGTGTTGAGAGATCTGTTGTGCGAGTCCAGGCAATGTTTCGTTCAAAACGAGCACAGGAAGACTATCGAAGGATGAAACTAGAAAGTGATCTAGCCAAGGTAAGACATTTGATTTATTATCACCCTCTAGGTAGTTGCAACCTTTTTAGTCCTGTAGTAATTGCTTTAGTCTATTGCAGCTTGAATACGAAGAAATTCTCCATCCCGACATTGAGATGCGATGAAACATGTTGTGATATTCGACCGAAACGTTTGTTTAGAATGTTGGACTCTCACTTGGTGATGTACATTTGTAAATCATGATACCTACTTAGTGTATGATCCCCTTGTTCGAGTAATATGAGAACACAAGGGAGTTTACGTTGTGAGGTTTAGACAGTTTGTTGTGTACTATGTTAGTGATGATGATGATGATCTTGTTTGGTACAACTGATTTTGAATTAATCTTCTGTGGGAATCATGTTTTACCTTAGGAATTTATACCGTCTGGAATATATACGTCATGCCACATCAAATTCACAGAATCATATATTTCTCAATAATGAAAAAGTTGACTCGATTTATTTAAATTTAAATAATGGAGTTCGAATTCCACAAGATTATGATGAGTGATGACAATATGTGGATAGGAACATTTAGGTCCTACCATTTTATTTCACTTTCAATAATTAATTTTATTTATATCGTTTTCTATAAAAAAAAAGAAAAAAGAATTAAGTAAAACCTTTTAGAATTTGATTTTTTGGCAAGATCTTAAAGACGTGGAGAAATGAAAATGCATATTGATTATTAAATTAATTAGACGTGGAGAAATGAAAATGTATTGTGATTATTAACTTAATTAGTTTGCATCAATTGTACGGAAGAATTTAACACGAATTTTTTTTTTAAAAAATAAAAAAAAAATCGAAGTTGAATGGTAACAAAATCAATAAAAATAAAAAGTAACTTAAAATTACAGAAATGAACATTAACGCAATCAACATTCTATTAATATTTACCTGCTGAATTAAATAAATCAAAAGTGTTAGCTAGACACATACATGCAAACACGTATATATTCATTAACACACACATACACACATTTGTATGTGTTTTATTTTATCATCAAAACTGATAAATCCCATCAACATTTTGAGATTGAAAAGGAGGCTGCAGCCATGGTTTAAATGAAGGATCTTGCAACATATCCATTACAAAACGATCATCTTCCTCATTTTCGACAACATCATCAGACGAACGGTTGTAATTACAAACGTTGTTGTTGTTGCTGTTGTTGTAAGAGAGCACCATTTGTTCAAGCATCTCTAGCCTTTTCTTCAGCTCTTCACCATGCATTCTCAGAACCCTGTTCTCCGAATCAACGGCCCCGAAACGCTGTCCGATTTCTTCGATTTTCTGAGCCATTTGCTTGCTTCTTGTCCTGAAATATGTGATCTGATCATTCAAATCCTTCACATGTTGCTCCCTTTTCATCCTCGAACGCCTAGCTGATTCGCGATTCGATATCATCCTCTTCCTCTTCTTCTCATCTGTGATCATTGCATACCTACTCTGATCATCATCTTCTGATGAACTTGAGTGGGAAATCTTTCTTGATGACATAGTTTTTTTTGTGGGATATTTTTTTTTAATGAAAATGGGCTGTCTTTCTTTTACTTTCTTTTTCTCTCTTCTTTCTCACAGATCAATGGTGTAGATAGTTCATGAAAAAACATAAAACCAGTACAAGAAAACAACTGAGAAAGATTGAACCAATGCTGTAATAAGTACACCACTCATATCAAAGATCTCTGAAGAAAATATGAATTTTGCATGGCTATAATTAATCAAATCAAAGAAGATTGTGAGAAAAAATGAAGGGGTTTTCACAATTACCAATGGGGGTTTATATAATGCAAAAAGAAATATGTCAAAAGTTGGAAAATTCTATTGTTGGAAGGAATCTTCCGATGGCATACGTTTGGTAAGAAATGGTGGACAGATGTAACATGGATAACGATATCCCTCAATAATTATTATATTATATATGCTGGTATTACATTCTTATTTTTTTAATTTAGTATTTTGATATTTTGTTCTTTTTTTATTATTATTAATGTTTTTTGGAATATATTTATGTTATAAGGTGAAATTTGAATAATATTATTATACTAATTTATCACCATTATTAAGTAAAGAATTAATTAACAAGTAAATTAGGAATAGTGGATCATAATTGATATTTTACTACTTTAAAAAGTATTCAATGTATATGGATAAGATTTCAATTAATTTCAAAAAGGAAGACAAATTAATCTTTATCTTGTTCTTGATGTTGAAAAGTCCACGATTGGATTGTAATATTTTATGTATTTTATTTGAGTGTACCCTTCTTCACAAAAGTTGCCAATCAGCCTGAGGCCACCCTAGTTAATAAAATTAATCTTGTTTTTTATGGTAGATTTAGAATTAAGTTATGGAGTACATTTTTTTTTAATCTTTAAGTTTACTCTATTAATTGTGCTTGCAATCACTTAAATTTTTTGTTTTGATTTTAGTTTTAAATTTTTAGTTCTTTAGTAATTTTTAGTTCTATAGTAATTGTGTAGGAAAAAAAAATATCCAACTAGATTTACAATACATAGTATGTTTTAGAACATGATAATTAAAAAGTGTCCATTTATATTAACTTAAGGACTAAGAAATTGAAAAATTAAAGTTAAAATCAAAACAAAAATTTTAAAGTGACCTAAAACAGGATAAAATTAAATGAATTTTTCCTAAATTTTAATTACTAAGTATGTATCACGTTTTCAAAATAGTACTCTATCTAGCGCTGTCAGTGTTATATTAGTACTATTAATTTGATTAATTAAGGTGTACTATAGTTTAACATATATATATACAAATTAAGGAGTATATATAAAAGTGAAATCAGTGGATGATAAAGAATTCACGTTTCCTTTTGTTTTTTTTAAATTGGTAATGATATTGTATAGTGGCTTTTTAATATTTAATTAATTATAATTAAGTATCTAAACAATCATATCTTGGTTGATTACTTTTTTTAAGCCAAAGAAGTGGACTCACTTTGTTGTACCAATGTCAAAATAATATTTTATTTCATTTCAATTTATTATATCAACAGATTCTTGTGTGTATATATTAGCAGGCGTAGAAGAGTATGGTCATAAAAGGGATCCCACGTATATAAGTATAAAATATGATTAATACATTATCATGAATATTTTTAACTATAAGGAGTGTAATAGTATTATTTTAATATTTTTGGCTGATTGAGCTTTAATCTTTATATATCGTTTTTTTTTACTATAAGGAGTAGTATTATTTTATTTTAATATTTTTTTTCTAATTAGACTTTAATCTTTAAAGTTTAAAGTTTAAATTGCGTAATTGTCCATTCAGATAAGTGTTTGCTAATCCAATTAATTATTTAATACTTTTTTTCTACATTTTTCTTCAATTTTGTTATAACTCCCTTAAAATCCCTTATCATAACCAAATATTTTAGATCATTATTGTAATCTATTTCTATTGTAATCACTTATACTATATCTTAAAAATATAAAAGTGCTCCTAAAAGGTAAGTCACCCAATTAGGGGTTTTAACTAATGTCACAATCAAATATTAATTTTAGGTAATTATTACAATTATCTTCAAAGGTAAGATCTTATGGTATGAATATTTATCTTAAAAGTGGAGAGAAACTCCAAGAAAATTACGTGACACTTAAATTGTGGCTATTCGTATAAATCTTTTCCCGAACTAATTACGTTTCACATATTCTAGATTATCTGATCTGATGATGATAAAACATAATGATAATTGATTTAATAATAATCAAAATGACTTAAACTTAAATTATTTATTAGTAATTAATATTATTGTTTATGTCATCTGTATGATTCTAATTTCTAAGGCATGAATCTCCTCCCAATTCATCAATGTCGACTGTACGCATGTCCATATGATAATGAATATATTATTGTAAATTGATTGATTAAATTGATTGAGAGGTTTATTTAATCAATTATTGACCTTCTCTATCATCATTATTTCTAAATCTAAATTAATTACGTCTATGGTTACGTTTTTATTTGAGTAAGGTCTGAAAAGACTAGAAAATAACAAATTGGTCACCTCGATGATGGTAGGTGGGCCCCTGTTGTTGTATTCAGACTAATATTTAAATTAGACGTAATAAGGCTTATGTTAAGATTACTCGTTAAATTTGAATGAATTAATTTAAGTGAATAAGTGTAATTTAAAAACTAAATTCATATAAAATAATAATAGTCCACTAATTTACCTTAAATTAAAGAGATAATATCAAACTAAGGTTTGATATTGTCAACTCCCTGGACATTAGTTAGTTGAAGGGACTTCAATAGAGATCTAACAAATGGTGATTCACTCCCAAAAAGGGACTTAAAATGAAACTGCAATATTAGGCCACAAGTTTCAGGAAATGCGTTTGCACCTCTTCATGTCATAAACGTATCCAAATTATGAGTTTAAAATCGATGCAACATTGGTGTGATGCATGATGTAAATTATTAGATTAGAATTTTATTATTAATTAAATTAATAATTAACAGTAAATTAAAATTCTAGACCTTTTTTTAACTTACAAACCTTAGCTTAGTTAAGGTTTTGGAAATTAAATACTCCCTTCGACCCACCCACCCAAAGAGGGTCTTTTGTTTTTTGTATGTAAATTAAGGAGTATTATTATTTAATGTGTAGTGTGTAGTTGTATTAGAGGGAGTGTGAGCCTTGTATATTAATAGTGTGTGTGTGTTTCATGTGTGTAAAAAAAGAAATGTAATTCTTTTGGTGAGACATAAAAAATAGAAAAATTAATCTCTTTAAAGGGGACGATGGGTGTAATGATTTTGAAAATTTAATAAATAATGATATAGTATTTGTTTTGAGTTTTTGCTCACTTTGTGTTAAAGGATCTTCCAACGTCGCCAACTTATGGACCTCTAGGTGTTAAACTTTGGTATACAATACAACTAATTTGTTGCAAGGATAAAGCCACCCTAGGAGAAGATGATGGGTATTGCAGTGAAGGAGTTGTGGGTGATCTTTGGATGGCTGCATGGGTGAATTGATCAATTCACCCAAATCATTGACCACTCATTGGAAAGAAACCATATCTCCGTGTCAAGTTGTTTTACAATTATTGATTGATTAAGTTTCCGAGCTCGGAGTCATTACTAATTAAAAAATCATATTATGATTTCTTAATTAGTTGGTCTCCCCGATCCAAGCTGAAAGAATACAACGATACCACTACTCATCCCGAAAAAGACGAAATATGGGGGGTCTAGACCTTAACACGCAGCGTTTCAGTATCTCTTGCCGCTTTCTGAATGTTCGGTTGTAAAACGATTTCACGCAAGATTGTCATTTTAAAGTATATATAAAAATTATATTTTAATACTTAATTCATTATAATTTAAAAAAATATATATTTTAACTATCAATAAACATATTTTAATTCACATAATTATTATACTTTAGTATCACAACCAGACTTGCATAAACAAATCTCAAAAGATTTGTGTGAGAATCTATAATATTTTTTGGTCAAATTTGGTCATTAAAGTATGTGGTTAAATTATGATGATAAAATCCGCATTTTTATCCTTTAACTTTTTTTTTCTTCTTCCATTTAGTCATTTTCTATCCAATTTTGATTTTGATGAATCATTATTAGACAATAAATAAATAAATAAAATTGAAATTGCAATAGTTAAATGACAGAAATACAAATTTTGACATACTTATAAAACCAAATACTGTATGATAATTTCTCGATATATATAATAGTTTTTATAGGTATAACGTTATATTTTAAAAATTATATTACTATAATAATATTAATTTTAAGTAATAGTAAAATAATATAACAATGAAACATATAATGCACAACTCTAGTAGCAAAAGAACCATACATAATGTATGGATCGTCGCCTAAGCTAAAGATTTTGCCGAACATATGGGCAGCTAATGCATCGGTACAATGCTAAACTCGTGTCGTTTACTAAACTAAACCATTTCAACGAAAGCCCCAGATAAAAATTCATATAAATACACTAACTAGTACAAGAATCATACACAAGAATGTGTATACAACGCACCAATGAAATCAAGAACCGGACATTGTTAATCTACAGCTTTTTGAGGAAGAATCATACCATGCACAGGGTGTATACGTGGCTTGTTTCCATTGAAATCGGGAAAGGAGGCCAGCCAAATCCAGAGTGTAAAGTACATTCTATTTACTGCTTCTATTTCCCAGAATTGGGAGACAATAATGTAGAGGTACTCTCATGGGCGACTGATCCATTGGCAGATTCTTGTTCAACTCCAACTTCTTCCTTGTTCATTTCACTGAAACTTCGTTTTTTGGACGAGGTGGAAGGTGTAGCCTCCTCTTTGTTTGGCTCCGCTCCATTAGGAAACAATGGAGGTTCACAACCACAAAGTTGACAAAAGACTCTTTCAACAGTTTCACTGATCTCCTTCCCCAAACCATTTTGATCCAAAATCAACTCCCAAACAGATCTAGAAGCCTTCTCAAGCACAGGAGTTCTGCATATTTTAGCCACCAAGGTCAACTTTTGAATAGCGTGTTAACAGATTAGGGGGGAGGGGGAGGGGGAGGGGGAGGGGGAGGGGGAGGGGGAGGGAGGTTTCGAGCAACAAAGCAAGGTGATACTTGAAGAAATAGAAAAACTATATTCGTCAATAGATATAACAGTCATCACAAGACTAATTGAAAAGATCTTAAATCACGTAAGAAAAAAAGCCCAGTCAAGCAACAGAAACCTGAAGCGACAAACTCTGGCACTTTATTATTAGCATAAATCTCAAATGATACAAACACTTTCTGTACAGGTATGATCCAGTAGATTAATAATCACCTACTCAAGCTCTTGTCGAAGCGCGTCAAACAACTCTCGCTTTGTCTGTTTTTCAGCACCAGGAGTATTAAGAACTTTGCTCTGCTCCACCATTTTTATAGTATTACTCTTCAGCTCCTCCTGCATACATACATGTCATATCTATTTTGCTTCTAATGATCCTCACTTGATAAAACTGCGATGAAATAAGGCAACTGTTTCTACGTCCATGCAACAAAGTGACCGAACTTCTAGACAATGATAAGCATCAAAACACACAAATAGAACTATCACAAAATAAAGATATGATGACAATATAGCTACAAATAACTAAGTTTTTTTACTGTTGAGAACCAATACATGATATATTTTCACTACAATATAGTCGGAAATAAGGCCATGTAATTAGTTGTGTGATATACATGTCACAGTTACGTGATGATTAGTGGAGTGAATTATTACTTGTGCAGGTTGATGCTTTGCACATATGACATGGTGGTTGTATTCAAATTTAGAAAGGAGCCCAGATACTCTAGTTCTTTGGGTAAGTCAAATTCAGTCTATGAATATGGGCCTACTTGCAAAGACATGAAATTGTATATCTACAATTCTCCTCTTTTACTTTTTCAAATCTCTATAGTAACCCTTATATGTTGGGAGTATATACCAGTGGGAGAACTGCAATTCCTTTTCCTGTCCAAACCAAACAAGCAAGTAAAACTACCCTTCCAGCATTAATTTTGTGCAAGGATACATGCATTAGCCAAACATTATATTGACAGCAAGCGCCTTTCCAGAATCAGGTCATACTCAATTAATCCTGATATTATTATAGCAACAAAGATAAATGTTATCTAAACCAGAAGTGAAGATTGAAGACGAAAGCAAAAGAAATGTAATTGAAATGCACCATAAAAAAAAAATGGAACTGCTAATCTCTGTTTTAACTGCAAAAGAAACAAACTAACACAAAAGTGACCAGAGAAGTGATGCATATCACTGGTTAGTCGTGCTCGAGGTCTTAAATGAATTAACACATAGTGGAGTTTTGAGCCCTCTATAAATTAACATATCAGCACAGGGTTGATAACTTATTAAATAAACAGTGAGTTTCAAGTTAAATCACACAGGTTTCTTAAGCTCCATCGTCAGTGATATGTTGAATTGAAAACAATGAATTCAATTTACATAACACAGTTTCTTGTGCTCAATCATCACTACAGAAAAACTCAGTGATCTCTCCAAGTCAGAGAAGTTGACAGGCAGATGCTTTATAGTCTCCACGGAAAAATCACATCTGATGACACCGATTGTTCTTGCATATAAATAACAGTATAAAAGTTTACAAATATTACATCTGTTGCATCACACTGAGCTGAAAGGATTGCTTTCATAACTCTAATTGGAAAAACCAAACGCCTACTAGTCCCCTAAACTGTAAAAAGTATACACAATTAAAAAATTATAGATTGAAGCAAGATGTGGGTATGCAGAAACAAAAAAAATTTCATCAGAAAACAAAAAATACTTTAAACGTAACTTCGGAAATCAAATATATTCTCACAAACCACCACAAGTTCAAACATATTATACAATACCCAGATCAAAAGGAGTAAATTTAGTAATCCAGATCACAAAACTTACCTCTAAAGCACATTGAACCAAGTCATTGTAAATTGCTAAAATCACGACTCTATCTACCCCAAAATAATTCAAAGTATCTAACCCACCCCCAAAAAAAAGTTCATTGCAGGAATACGGACAGAGAACTCACTACCAGAAACGGTTAATTGTCATATTGTAGCATAATTCCTAAAAGCTAGGGATTCACACAAGCATAAGCTCGCGAAATTGCATGCAGAAAATCTCACATTAGCTTTAAGCTGATTAATGATCTTCAAACGAATTGCGTCAATTGTGCCATCGTTCATGAGCGTCTCCAGTACGTCCTCTGGTGTTATCACCGGCGACGCCATCTCGCAAGATCTTGTTTGGGGATTTTGATTTTGAACTACGAAGCTTGAATTCACTTAATTAGGAGATTAAATAGGGGGGGTGGATGTAAGTCAACAGTACGACGCCGTTCTACGCTTTTTGAGGTTATAAGGCGGCAAATGTCTGTGTGGGGGCAAATATGTCCAATCAAAGATGTCAAAATGGGCTAAACTGTTGGGCCGAACCGCCCCGTCTCTATGAAAGGTGGGCTCGGCTGGGCTGAAAATTTTACAATCCATTTAAAAATGGGTCTACACATGTCTTTTTTTTTTTTTTGGCTAATGGTAAAGTTTTTAATAACCCAAATGTTTGTTCTTCATTTTTCGTTTGATCATTTTCTCAAGTAGAGAATTAAATTATAAGACAAACGTTATAAGCATTTTGTACTGTAGATCAGTATACAAGATTAGTAGATAATTCTAAGCTCTATTTTGTTTGATTTTGAAATTATATTTTTTTCTTGAATTTTTAATGTACATATGAACCTATATGGATTATGAGTAAATGCAAATGGCGAACCTCTATGACATCTAATAGTTTGAAGATTGTTGAGGATAAAAGTGTTATATTATGATGATGTTATGATACAAGATACAATACTTTTGAAGAGGAGTGAGGCTTGTGTGCGCCCGACACACTGTAACACATTCTGTGCGCCTTTAGAATTTAGTATTATGAGTAAAGGTACATTGTTTTGGTCTAAATAGTATACACTTTAATTAATAAATGTACATCATTTTGTTTTAAAGAGCATACACTTTATTAATATTTTTTATTTTTATTCAGAAAATAAATGGTACAAATATTTATACTAAAGAGTATACAATTTAACACAAAATTTTAAAGGCACACGGAATGTGTTCCTGTGCGCCCAGACACGCACAAGTTTTTGTCATGGTACACATCTTTATACTAAAGGGTACACAATTTAACACAAAATTTTAAAGGCGCACAGAGTGTGATCTCGTGCGCCAAAAGAATTTATAATTATATCTTGTGTTTGTGTGTGGTATTTAAAAAATATTTGACTTATATTGTTTTATTTAATATCTTTAAAATTTGACATAATTTTCTATAATATAATGCGTCTACGGGAAAAAAAATTAATTAATCATTAAGAAAACAATTCATAATGGAAAAGGACAACAAAATTTAATCAAATTTCACATGAAACTAGTTTATATGCTTTAAAAGAATTATACTAATTTAATTGGTCAGTCTCCCAAACTTTTTAACAAAATTAAAAAGAAAACACACAAAATTAAGCCTAGTTCAATCACCACAAATTTTATTGTTTTAAAAGTTCAAAGTTATACTACTTTATTTGTTAAAAAAAAATACGTGTTAAAATAAAAGGAGTTATTCCCTATGAAAAATGAATAAATTATTAATAAAAGGTTTGAATTAATTTTTAAATTCATTAGAAATTTGTAATATCCATCCATCCCATACTTAGTTTAAGAAAAAATTATGTTTTGATTAACTTTATTAATTTTTTAAAGGTATTGTTGTGCTTTATTTGTTAAAAAAATAAGTGTTAAAATAGAAGGAGTTATTCCCTATGAAAATGAATAAACTATATTAAAAATGAATAAACTATTAATAAAAGGTTTGAATTATTTTTCCAATCCATTAGAAGTTTGTAATGTCCATTTGTCCCATACATAGTTTAAGAAAAAATTATGTTTTGACTAACTTTATTAATTTTTTAGATGTATTATGGTATTTTTAGGTAATAAATAAATAAATAAAGTAGTATGTATAAAGTACATAATGTGTGTTAGGTGAGATTAATATTTTTTAAATTAAATTAACATTTTAAGGTTATTTATTAATGTGATGTTTTCTTTTTTGTGTGATTAATATAAGTGTGGGATGAAAGGAGTATAAAATTATCAATAGATTTAAATATATATATATATATATATATATATATATATATATATATATATATATAACTATTAATTGAAGACTTAAATATTATTAAGATATTTTAAAAATATAAAGTGAGTTAAATTAAAAATCACATATTTAATATGTTATTAAAAATTTTTAAAAATAATTTATTAGAATTAAAATATTATGTAATATCTTCTAAATTTATATCAATATTATACAATCAAATCTGTAGCTTTATATATTTTATATGAATATTATAAAATCATCAAATTTGTAGCTTTATATATTTCAGGCTATTAATTAATTAAAGAAATAATTATTGTTATGAATTGGTATTATAATTTTCTTATTTTTTTAAGTTTTGAATTGAAAATATTTATTTAAAAATTAAATCTTAAAATAAAGAGTTAGAATCGCAATTCTCCTACTCTTTCGGATTCAATCGATATAATTTAACAAATTTTTGGTAGGGTCCGTTAGTCATAAATAATATATTGAAGTACTGAAATTCAAATTTCTAAAGAATGGGGACTAAATTGTAAATACGGATATTTTCATATATCTACAAACTCAAGGTATCTATGTAGAAGAGTGGGCGTAAAGATATATATACACACATTACACACACATAAAAACGCATCGTTTAGCCTCTCTCTCTCCTCGCATCTCTCCAGACTCTCTTCCCTACAAACCGAACTACAGTGTTGTATGCAAAAACACAGAGCTCCCTCCAATATATCTAATAATCAATTAAAATTCATCCTTAATCATGCCTCCTCTCGCCTTTCTTAAACCTTTTTGACATTTCTGATATAGGTTAGATATCGAAATTATACTTTGTTGCCCAAGATATTGTCACATTCGATCCCCATTTTCCAGTTTCGTCCAGTTACAAGCTCCATTGTGCCTTCTGTTGCGGCACTGTGTGTGAGGTAATATTTATATTTTGAAACCCTCGAAAATAATGGGAAATTAAGTATTTTACGTTCTAAGTCCCGGAATTTTGCAGGGCTTTTTGCATGTGTAGATTGGATCTTGAATTGATTGAATTTTACTGTGTAATTTCTGTTTATTTCCTTTCCTTTGGCACTGCGAAGGGTGTATTATGAAATTTTTAGGGTTTTGTTTTTCAATGATACAGTGTGATGCGCATGGGAGATGTTTTATCAGGGTTTTGGAATATAAAGTTTTGGGTTAAGAGTTTTCAGACTACTCGAGAGGTATGATTATATAATTGCTTGTCGAGTTTCACGTTATTCTAAAAGTTTAGGGAGGGTTATATCTTGATCTATTCTTGTCTTTTCAATCATGAGTAAGTCATTTTTTCGTGTAGAATTGGAATATCTGGGCATGAGATTTCAAGTGGTTTGCAATTACGTTTAAATTGATTTTAAGTATGTTTAGTTTTGTTCAACATTCTTGAATTATTCACGCAATGCTCTGTTGTCTGTTCTAGAGCCTTGTGATGTAGATGATCTGCGAACTGAATTTATTCTGGATTTTATTGGTTTATTTTTTGAAATGTTTTGGGCACGTCTCTAATGACAATCTAATGTAGGATATTGGCTAATGTTGTGTCGCTTAGGACTATTTACTGGTACTAACTACTAAGGGGTTTCATTGAATCGTAGCTCTAATTAGAAAAAAAAAAAAAATTGAATCTAGTGACGACTGAGATACTATAAAACAATATCAATAATGAAATATAAGTGTTGTATGGTCAAGCTTGTTTGCTTCTTTTATTTATATATTCAAACATTCTGGTTTTATTACTATATTATTGAAGGATATATCTATTTTTTCTTCGTTTTTTTTCTGAGGATTGGTCGCGACTTGCGAGCACTATTTGGCCTATACTAAACAGGTTGCTGTTGTCAGAATATTTTCTTCGTTATCACCAATTTTATTTTTGTTAGAGACTGTCATGGTAAATATCTTTTTTCTTTTTTAATTTAGAAGCATGAAGAACACCTAACTAAAGGATGGGAAAATAAAAAAGAAGAAAGAAAGAAAGATTGGGCAATAAAGCTACCCAAAGCTTCAACAACTGCATCGAGAATGTTATGGAGCTAAAATCTAATGCCTAACAAAATATGAAACATGCAAGTGTCCAAGACACAACCCTAAATTTAATATTGTCCAGACAATTTAAAACAAGCTAATATAGAAAAACTTGTCCAAACCTTTTTGCTTAACTGCATAGTATACTTAGCTATAGTTTCACTGTGCCATACTGCCTCACAAACCTCCTACAGACTTTAGGCACTTTTATGGAAATTTGCGCTTGGAATTTTCAGTTATCTTAATTTGTATGTCATGTTATGTTGAGCTCTTCTTTCTTTTTTTCCTTCTTTGCTTACTTTACAATTTGCTACTTATATATTGAAAACTTACTTAGCATGATATTGTTTGTTCATTAATTTTGGTGGTTCAACTCTTTAATGTATTCCAAGAAAATTGAGCATAACAATTTAAAAAATTTCAGGGTATATGGCTCTTCGAAAATATGTTCCCACTGGTAATGGCACTACTGTGAATATTAAATCTTTGAGCTTCTCCAACAAGGAGAGTGGGAAGGTCAATGATGCAGCCTTGCAGAAAAGGCCTGCTGAAGCTGCTGTAGATGTTGACCTCAGAGAGGTATATTTTCTGATTATGCATTTCCTCTCAGCTGGACCATGCCACAGGACATATGGGCAGTTCTGGAATGAACTCCTAGAGCACCAACTTTTACCTAGGAGATATCATGCGTGGTATTCACGTAGTGGCATGCCTAGTGGAGATGAAAATGATGATGGCATATCTTTTCCTCTAAGTTATACTAAGTTGGTAGAAAGGTAATCTCTGTCATTGAATCTTCTCAATTTATTCTTTGATTGGGTTATGAAATGGTTTGTTACAATTGGACTTATTCATAGGCATCCACATGTTGACAAGGATCACTTGGTAAAGCTTCTGAAGCAATTACTCCTAGGTGCAGTTGCTCCTTCTCAAGATGTCATCGGCGGTAATATAGTGAACGCATCTACTGTTCCAACTCTGCTCGGAACTGGATCCTTTTCACTTCTTGCCAGTATGTAAAAATAGATTGTTCATTGTTGTCACTTTTCTGTTTTCTCCCTGAATATTTATGTATTAGGTTTCACTGCGTTAATTATTCTGCTTTAGCCAAAAAAAATTGGTTCACAAAGAATAGTGATGTTCTGTAAGTCAAGTTGAATTGTCAGAAGAGATGCAATATAATTTTCCTTTTGTATGATGCACTTGCAATTTAGGAGTTGATTAAACAGAGGTTGACCGTACGTATGGTATCATGTTAGCTCATTTAACTTCTGTATGCTCTCTCTTCTCTAGGTGATCACAGTGAGAGGGACAAGAGAAATAGGCATCCCCCAAGCTACATGCGCTGGCCTCACAAAATGGCCGATCAAGTACGTGGATTAAGTTTACGGGAAGTTGGTGGTTTTACCAGGCATCATCGTGCGGCTTCTACACGTGCTGCTTGTTATTCTATTGCAAAACCATCCACCATGGTGCAGAAGATGCAAAACATTAAAAGTGTCAGAGGACATCGTAATGCTGTTTATTGTGGTACGGGCCACCTTTGGGGGATATTTATATCTCCTCTTATACTGAAACTGGAAATCAAGATTCATTATTATGCATGGGGATCATGTTGGTCAAAAAATTTCCTAATTTTCTTTTGGAATGGAGTATTTTTTTTTTTTTTTATCTTTCTCCATTTTATTTCAAGTTTTGGTTTCTTTCTGGTGTATTCTAAATTGGATTTTATGCTTCCAAAAAATTTAGATGATTTCATCACATCTCTTAAATAAGATGAAATTTGAATATAATCAAGACACCTTTTTCTCAAATGTTGAATTGAAAGCACCAATGATAGTTTGTGTTATTGCAATTACCTTCTTGTCTCTTGTAGTTAATCTTTTGTTCTAGCGATGCTCATGTTTTGATCTGGTTTTATATTTCATTCCATTATTTTCATTTGTTTACGTATAGCATTTTAAGTTGATGTGTGCATTTGAGTATGATGTATTTATGAGCCATTATATTAGATATCCATCTGAAAAATTTACTTGCACGCAGCCATTTTTGATCGGTCTGGGAGGTATGTTATTACTGGTTCTGATGATCGTCTTGTTAAAATTTGGTCAATGGAAACTGCATATTGCTTGGTCAGCTGCCGAGGCCATGAAGTGAGTTAAATTATATAAGCAGTACTCTTGAGACTTGCAGATTTCCTTTAAACTCCTTAGTTTTGTTTTGTTTCATCTGTTGATCTTCCTGTTTCTAGGGTGATATAACTGACCTGGCTGTGAATGTTAACAACACTTTAGTTGCTTCTTCTGCCAACGACTGCGTGATTCGAGTTGTAAGATTCCTCATTTAGCTTATGCGCATCTGTGTGTGCGTGTGTATGTGTGTGTGTATTTATATATTATTATTCTTTTACTTGATGACAGTGGCGCCTAGCCGATGGGTTACCAATCTCTGTATTAAGGGGTCATATAGGAGCTGTTACTGCTATTGCATTCAGTCCAAGACCAGGCGCTTTCTATCAGCTATTGTCGTGAGTTTTTTTCTTGGGTAAATAGTCTTGGTTGATTGAGTATCCAAATTAAATCATGAATTTGTGGTAATTTTTATTTATTCACATTGCTACTTGAGTTTTCGCACCACAGATATTCAGATTTTTTTTGCCTGTTGGCTGTTAGTCTGTTGGATATAATTTGAATTGAAGTTTTGTTTTGTAGCATTCTTTGTCTTTCCTTTTTGAAATCTCTGCGGTTGTTTAGTTTTTGTTTATTATCAACCATAAATCTGTGTTATTAAATGTTTGTTGATGTCCTTTTGCTTGGTGTCATCATATCTACTGGGAGTATTACTTTGTGTTAACTTTATTTTTATGGTAGATTTATGAACTTTGGAGATGTTTAGCAGTTTGTTCATGGTCTTCTTTTGTTTTATCTCTTATTTTTTTAGTGTGCTTTTGAACTTTAATTTTCTCTTGATTGTAGCTGTATTTTTGTGGCAGGTCTTCTGATGATGGTTCTTGCCGAATTTGGGATGCTAGATTTTCACAGGTCACCCCACGTATATATGTACCAAAACCTCGTGATCCCCTTGCTGGTTGGTTGCTGCTTGTTTGAATTTTTTTGTTGGATGTTTTAGTATTACCGGTATTGAATAATTTGTTGCTATAGGAAGAAACAATGTTGCAGTCACTACTGTACCAAACCACCAAATCTTTTGCTGTGCTTTCAATGCTAGTGGAACTGTTTTCATCACTGGCAGCTCGGACACGCTTGCAAGGGTATGTAGTTAAGTTATTACAGACTTATAATTTTTGTGTTTTTCATATATAAACACCGTTTATCTTATTGGGTACTGATCTTTACAGGTTTGGAATGCTTGTAAATCCAGTGCCGAGGATTCAGAGCAACCTAGTCATGAGATAGATGTGTTATCTGGTCATGAGAATGATGTAAACTATGTGCAGTTCAGGTTTGGCTTAGTTGATAATGTTTTCTGTGTGGATTTATCAAATTTTATGTGATACTAAATTTTCCTATGCTGTTGTGCAGTGGTTGTGCTGTGGCTGCCCGTTTTTCTTCTACCGATGCCTCAAAGGAAGAAAATTTACCAAAATTTAAAAATGCATGGTGCTTTTCTTGACACCCAATTTTTATATTGCTTCTTTATTGAAAATTACTGCATTTATCCTGTATATATTCAAAAAGTTAGTTCACTTCTGACTTGTCTAACTTCATATTTGTCTTTATTAATTTGTAGGTTCAATCATGATAATATTGTCACCTGCTCCCGTGATGGTAGTGCAATCATTTGGATACCAAGATCACGGAGATCACATGTGAGTGTTTATTTGTTCAGATTATGACATTATTTGTGTTGCTTTTTTTAATTTCTCAGTTGTATATACCTGATATATGTTATCTTCTGGAATCTTGATTTCTCATAGGGAAAGACTGGGAGGTGGATAAGAGCTTATCATCTAAAAGTTCCACCCCCTCCAATGCCTCCTCAACCTCCACATGGAGGTCCACGCCAGAGAATAGTTCCCACCCCTCGTGGTGTATATATGATTGCATGGAGTCTAGATAATCGTTTTGTTCTTGCAGCTATCATGGGTATGTTGCTAATATGGTCCTTTTGTAAGTTGGTAATTTGATATTATGGTATTGGCATGTCCATCTCTATCATTCTTGGGAAATGGGAATGATAATTTTGGTGCGGCAAATTTGAAACTCTTTTTAGAATATGACATTGATTACATCTTTTTGTTATTATGTGACTTGAGTAGCTAGTTTGAGTGTAGTGGCTGCAATCAATATATTTGTGAAAATTATCGTCTGTCTTACCTAATTATTTTCACCTGATCATAGAGTAAATTTGCATGTCTCCTCTCTACTAATTGGTAGACCAAGCAATATCACAGATTGAGTGCAGAGAAGATTTTATATTATTCATTTAATATTTTATAAGATATCACAGAATTTTCATTTGATGAACTGCTTTACTGTGGATACTCGAATTCAGTTTTTACCTCCATGAATGTGTTAATCATCCTTACTCTAGTTTTCATCATTTGCAGATTGCAGAATATGTGTGTGGAATGCTGTTGATGGTAGCTTAGTTCATTCTCTGACTGGTCATACGAGTTCTGTAAGTTTATTATCATCACATTATCTGCGCTGAATTGTTTTTTCTATTGTGTTCTTTTTCTTTCTTTGTTATTTCTAGTGTAATTTGAGATCCTGTCATTTGTGAGTCTTCTTTTGTTGAATAAGAACAAGTTCAATTAAGCAAGTGGAGGTTATCTAGTTTTTCTTGGTTTCTTCTTAATAGAAGTTAATAGATCTCAGCATTATTCTCATTTCTTAACTGTATGTGCTATGTACTTTGAGTCAGTGAAGTCCTTGTAAGCACTCTGGTTTATGTTATCAGTCAAGTCAACGTATTTATTCCTGATCATGATATTTATTACATAGCTCCTGTTTAATGGAGATGCTGATCTAGCCATTGTATTATATTTCAACTTGGTTTCTTCTTGTTGCACTAGAAGTTCATAAATCTTTGAGTTATTCTCGTTTCTGCTTATCCATGCGTATTATGTACTTTGATTTAATGAACTCGTGTAAGCGCTTTGATTTATGTTATTAGTGATGAACTTATTAGTTCCTGATCTTGATGTTATATTCCTTAACCCCCCGTTCAAGGAAAGTTGATCTAGCTTGCTGGCTGATGATCAGGATTTTTTATACGACCTTGATGTGTAAATTAAGCAATAATAATTTTACCATTATTTGTTGTGACTGCTTTATGATTTTTATTTAGTTATTTGTGCTTGAAGTTTGTCAGGATGCCAATCTCACATTAGTTATTTGTGCTTGAAGTTTGTCAGGATGCCAATCTCACATCTCCAAAAGAGCATGTGACTTGCATAGGGTTTGTGTGTGTGTGTGAGAGAGAGAGAGAGGAGTTGTTGAGATACAGCAGTAAATGGATCTGCGGATAGCCTGATACCATTTATATCTGGGCTTTTCAGCCTTCTTTAGTTATATTATCTGCTAAGAATTCAGATGAAAATTTCCTCAGTTGCAATGTTTTAGTGGTGGAATGATACTTCATTATTTTATTCCTCCCTTGGTTGTTTTACACCATTTAGCTTTTCTATTGCACCTGCTTATAGCTCACTTTTGGTTACTTTATCTTGATTTTTTGTAGACTTATGTAATGGATGTGCATCCTTTCAATCCTCGAATAGCAATGAGTGCTGGATATGATGGGAAAACCATAGTGTGGGATGTGAGTTCATACTGTTGTATAATCTATGTACAATGTTTCTTTTATTGGTTCACTGTTTATCGAAGTTTTTGTCTTTATCTGCAGATATGGGAAGGTAAAGCTATTCGTACGTATGAAGTTGGCCCATACCGATTGGTTGATGGGAAGTTTTCACCGTGAGTTATTATCTGATAAGAAAATGTTGTTTTTTTTAGTCTTGTTTCTTTTGTTTGGTCATACATACTTTATTTCGTAACTTTGTTAGTCAGCGTTTTCTTTTGAGTATATGGCGTCTGAAGTTACTTTTACCCAATGCAGAGTATTTTATTTTTCTGTCATGGGATGTTTGTTGATTAGGTGAAAGTAGGCGAAACCTCCTCGTGTAGGTAACATGAATTAAGTGCATTTGATTGCCTTTTGTCCACTACTATGGCTTGGGAGGTTCAGGGTATATATGTATTTGATTTATGGCAGATATCGTTGTACTGCTGTGTGTCAGAGCATGGCAATTAGAAAAAAATGTACATTTAGTAGTAAAAAAAGTGAAGAAGGTGCAGCAGGAAACTTGCTTCCATTGTCTATGGTGAACATTAAAGCATTGTATAGTTATCCATGATTTGTGTAATGCTGATTCTAATTTGATTTTTTAATCATCCAGAGATGGGACATCTATTATTCTTTCTGATGATGTTGGCCAATTATATATTTTGAGCACCGGTCAAGGTGAATCCCAAAGAGATGCTAAATATGACCAGGTATGTTGATGTACTAAGTATACTAATATTTTCTGTTTGTTTGTTAAATGATTCAATAATTTATGTTGTTATGCTTTTATAAACAGTTCTTCTTGGGGGACTATCGCCCTCTTATTCAAGATACAAATGGAAATGTCCTTGACCAGGTTTGCCTTCCATCTCCTGAGAATGATGGTTTTAATTTCAGTTTCCCTTTTGAATTACCTTTCTATCTTGCATTTAGTTCTACCTTCAGGGACCCTCGACTTATTTTTGTGCAATCTGCAAAATGTGCAGCTTTTGTTTTATGATCACCATTCATACATAACTCCATACATGTATTGAAGATGTCTATAATTTGATCTATTGATTTATGCTTTAATTATTATAGGAAACACAACTTGCTCCATATCGGAGGAATTTGCAAGATCTCCTGTGTGATTCTGGTACATTTACTCGCTGATAAATCTTGTGATAACTCATCTTTCTATCAATAAATTCTGTTTCTTCACCATGGGGTTTTTGGATTGATGATGCTAGGAATGATACCATATCCAGAACCTTATCAGAGCATGTATCAGAAACGGCGGCTGGGAGCTCTGGGAATTGAGTGGCGTCCATCATCTCTAAGATTCGCTGTGGGGGTTGATTTCAGTCTGGACCCAGAATATCACATGCTTCCCATAATGGACTTGGATATGTTAATTGATCCGCTGCCTGAGTTTGTTGATGCAATGGATTGGGAACCAGAAATTGAAATACATAGCGATGATAATGATTCAGAGTATCATATAACAGAAGACTACTCTTCTGGTGGGGAGCAAATAAGTTTAAGTAACAATTCTGATGAGCCAGAATGCAGTTCTGGGGACAGTGAAGATGAGGACTCCCTCAGAGATTCTCGTCGTAGATCAAAGAGAAAGAAACAGAAGGTAGAGATCTTCTTTCAATTGTAGTAATGTTGAAGCTTTTTCGGAATGTGGGTGGGGGGTGGGGATGTTTATCCTGAAAGTGACTTTGTAAGCTTAGTTTGGGTTTCATTTTCACTTTATTGTGTGTATATATTTTTCAATCTTTTTAGGTGGAAATCATGACATCTTCTGGGAGGCGCGTGAAGAGGAAGAATTTGGATGGGTGTGATGCCAGTTTAATTAGGAAGAATCGAAATAGGAAATCAAGGAATGGCCGAAGAGCTTCCAATAAGAAGTCCTCATCAAAATCAAGGCCTCGGAGGGCTGCTGCGAGAAATGCACTTCATCTATTCTCTAGAATCACTGGAGCATCTACAGAAGGAGATCTAAATGGTTCTGAAGTTGATTCATCTGAAAGCGGATCAACACTGCAAGACTCAAGCTTTGAGAGTGAAGAGTCTGATGCATCGCTTCAAAATGAATGGTATGAAAACCTCAAGGGTAAAGAAATATCCTTGAACTACACTACTGGCATAGATCAGCCTCATTCTTTCCATGAATCTCAATCAAATGCTGTGAGCAGGAAGAGGTTAATTTTAAAATTGCCAAATCGTGATTCAAGTAAATTATTGTCAAACCAAGAAACTGGATCAAAATATGATGGAACTGGCTCATCGTCTGGAATTCCTCAGCAAGTTAGTGAAAATAAGTTATTAGAAGAGAAGGATTCTAATGTTCATGGCATTAATGGCGATATCAAGGAAAGAAACAATTTAGACCTTCTTGGAGAATGCAAAGATGCTTCTATTAATTGGGGAGGGGTCAGGGCTCGCACCTCTAAGAGGTTGAAGATGGGAGAATCTTCGTCAGCAGGTTTATATGCGAGATCTGGTTCAGTTCTTGATCAACAAGTTGAAGCAGAAAATATTGCTAATGGACATTCAACCATTGTGGAGGAGCATCAAGCTGAACTGCCAATTTTGGAAGAAATAGTTTATAAGAAAGAGAGATCTTTTGGGACCAGTATACCTGGAAGTTCAGGGACAGCAAAAGATATCGATGGATACTTGGAATTGCAAGAGGGTAAGGATGATGATGGATCCTCTAGTCGGTGTCATGAGGTTAGCAATGGTGCAACGATGCCTTCTGTTCCCTCTGTTCCCTGTTCCAATTTGACAGCGAACCATCTTAAATTGAAGGAGAATGGTGCTCCAACACCAACAAAGTTACGGATAAAGACAGGTTCTCTTTCAAGGGATATTGATAACACTAGAAAAACACTTTTAGCATGTTCAGCAGAAGATGTTGCGACATGTGAAAATTCAGACAAGGAAAAAAATTCAGATTTACCAATTCATGTCTCTGATGGCAATGCCATGACCTGCTCGCAAGACAAAGATCATTATGGAGTACCAGAATCAGAGGGTTTTGAGAATGGAGCTTCTTTCATGTCCCATTTGGAAGACTCGTTGAAAATGGATTCAAATAGAAGGATCATTACAGCTGTTTATAGAAGGTCGAGATGTAGAAATAATCCGGAAGGTGACTCTGGTATCATGGAAGCAAGCACTTCCAATGTTGAAAAGCGTAACCTGGATGAAGAAATTGAGATTCCAATGGAAGGGATTCGTAGGGCCAGATCTGCTCGATTGAGGTCGACTGCCCGTGATCTTAACTCGTCAATAAGCAATTTTAGATTTGAGGGGCCTTATAATAACTTAGAAGATGCTTCAATTGATGTTGCCAAGGTTTCTCCGAGCAGAGGTGAAGACGACTCTTGTGGAGAATGGAAATCATTTTCCAGGAGCTCCATTCGATCGAGATCCACAAGAACCAAGAGAAGTAGTAATTATTTCCGTGATAGTCCCCCAAGGAAATCAAACCAAACTGGAAAAAGTTCTTGGTTGATGTTGTCTGCACATGAAGGATCTCGATATATACCGCAACTAGGAGACAACGTTGTTTATTTGCGACAGGTAGATGCTTTGCTTACTTTCAATCTCTCATATATTTCATTTTCTCCATTCTGTCCTTGATAGTTCGGTCATCATTTTATATGATTTATCCCAACTCCAGGGTCATCGGGAGTACATGCATCACATTCAATCAAGGGAGCGGGGTCCTTGGGAGACTATTAAGCAGAACATAAGAGCTGCCGAAGTTTGTAGGGTTGAAGGCCTCAAGTATTCCACTCATCCAGGTTCTGGAGAGAGCTGCTGTAAAATGACCCTTAAATTTTCAGATCCTTCTTCTGATGTAGTGGGTAAATCATTTGACTTGACTCTGCCTGAGGTGACTGGTTTCCCAGATTTTCTTGTTGAGCAAAGTAGGTATGATGAATCTGTGACGAGAAATTGGACCTCCCGAGATAAATGCAAAGTATGGTGGAAGAATGAGGGTGAGGAGGATGGGGACTGGTGGGAAGGTCGTATTGTAAATGTGAAGGCCAAAGCTCTCGAATTCCCAGACAGTCCATGGGAAAGGTATTCTGTAAAGTACAAAAGTGATCCAGAAACACATTTTCACAGTCCCTGGGAGCTTTATGATACTGATACATTAACGCACTGGGAGCAACCTCATATTGATGATGATATTAGAGACAAGCTGATTCATGCTTTCGCTAAGTTGGAGAAGACAGGGTACAAATCTCAGGTACGGATCTCCAGTTTTCGAGTAAATTAGTAATGGTTCGGGTTGGAAATCAATTCTAATCGCTGCTCTCTCTTTCAGGATTATTATGGCGTCAACAAACTGAAACAAGATTCTCAGAAGACCAGTTTTATTAACAGGCATGTTTTTGTCCATTATCACACTTTTTTTTGTGAGAATCTCCTGTGAACTATCCTTATTTAAAAATTGTAAAGACAATTATACTCTAAAATATTCTAAAACCTAAGAATAAACATTAAAACCCTAATAATATAATAAGACAAAAACAACTAGGGTTCACATAGTTAACTATGTGAACCCGGTTCATAATTAGGGTTTTCTTTTCTTTTTTCTCAGGTTCCAGTCTATAATTGTTAGATTGAAGGTGGGGATTGCACCCATTGTTGAGATATTGAAATAAATATATATGAGATGGTTTTGACAACCCAAAAGAGACATTTAAATGCACCGGCACGAGTAGGAGAGAAAGTTATAACTCTAAACCAATATGCTAGACTTATTATTGCACCCACCCCCATAGAGTAGGATAAAATGCTTTGTAATAATTGCTTCTATGTTTATCCTTAGCACTTTATATATAACATTCATCGCATATATCATTATGTTGGTGGCTTCTATTTAATTGTCGAATGTTATAACTTTACAGGTTCCCCGTTCCTTTGTCTCTGGAAGTTATCCAATCTAGGTTAGAGAATAATTACTACAGGAGTTTGGACGCAATGAAGCACGATATTGAAGTTATGCTGTCAAATGCCGAGTCATTCTTTGGGAAAAATGCTGAGCTCTCCACAAAAATGAAACGCATGTCGGAATGGTTCAGAAAGACGCTATCATCGTTATAGTTTTTAACAAAGTACACAATTTTGTAGACAAATTAGCCTCTTAACTGACTCCATGGCTCCTGTTTAATTGTGTATATAATCTCTCAAGAGCAGTTCATTTTGTTTATCACCTTTAGAATAGCTACCCAGTTGGAGAAAAATCGCTTTCTGCATTTCAACATAGAATTGGAAGCTGCAGAATTTTACGAAAATATACCGATTGCTGCTGGAAATCGTCGGCTGGAATTCTTTCATGTATAGATCAAAACCCTTTAAAGATCATCAATTGAATATTTTCTTTAAAAGGAGAAATCCATACTTGTTCATATCTTAGAAGGTTGTCTTTTGCTTTTTGCCTTGTTATCTTGCGTGTATAGTTTTCTTGGATCTCACCTTTGGTCTTTTTGTACATTATCTTGTCAGTTTGGATCCAATTTTGCAGGAGTAAGATGTTTACTGTAACTAAGAGACAAAAGGAAAATGTATATATTTGGTCTTTTAATTTTTTATTTAAAAAAATATTGGTTCATATATTTTCATGTACCCCTTGTGAAATTGATTGCACATTGTTTTGAATTCCGTAGGTTGCTCCTTTTTGGTTCTTATTCAAAATATTAAGTACTCCCTCTATCCGCAATTAACTAATAACGTATCCATTCGTGAATTAAGAAGTATTATTATTTTTTACTCCCTTCGTTTCACAATTAGGTATACATTTTTCTATTTTAATCCGTCCCAAAACAAAGTATACATTTTCCTTTTTGGTATATGAGACCTACACAAAACAATTATTATATCCACATGTGGCCCACCTATTACACTAATACAACTACCCACTATACATTAAAATATTATTTCTCTCACTTAATTACACATTTAAATATTATACTCCTTAATGTACGTGCAAAAAGCAAACTTATGCCTTATTCCGGGACGGAAGGAGTATAAAGTGGATAGTTGTATTAGTGTTGTGGGAATCCTTTTATTAAAAAGATAAAATTGATACATTTATAGTGGACGATCAAAATGACAAAATGAGTACCTTATTAAAGACGAATGAGTAATAGATTTTATTTTAATTACACGATTAGTCAAAAGTTAAAAAAAAAAGTGTCATCATTAACTAAAAATAAATAAATTGAATCCTCAAATCAAAATGATAAAGCAAAGTATGTCCATTGCCAAGTGATGTGAGTGTTATTTCTAAATATATAGTACTATGTTTTATTTGTTTATTATTTCCGAGAGAAGACAAAAAAAATATTTGAACAATTCAACAACACATAAATGTTGATGGTCAGCTGGCCCTCCTATTATTATTATTATTATTATTATTATTATTATTATTATTATTATTATTATTATTATTATTATAATCTATCAATGACTTTTTATTTCCATCATAAACAACATCACTAGAGATGCCTTGAGCAGCCATTAAACATGCAATTCATCCTAAAAACTAACATCAATTCTTATAAGTTATAACAAACAAAAGTGCAAAGGAAAAAAAATAAAATCAAATATAACATCCCCAAAATCATTTGTCAGTAGCAAACAAACCTCTCTCCAAAACCCAATCTTGTATCATGATCTGAGCATTGACAGGTTGATCAGTAGGAACAAGATGACCAGCATTCAACACTACAGCATGGCTCAAGCTCTCCCATTTTTGGACATAACCTGCCAACAATCCATCAACTCTCCACACCTTTCTCTCTGCCTCCAAGAACTTATTAGTCCCTTCCCAATTCATCTTCTTCACCCAAGACAAAGTTGAAAGAACCCCATCTTTCATATCACACTGCCCTTGATACAACAACACTCTTGTATTCTTCACCAAGAACTCCACCATGAACCTCACACTCTTCGTCACATCTTCGTGCAACGCATCCCCCACCGTGCTACTACACAGCTCGAAAACCAGTGATTCCTTCACTCCCAAGGCTCTCTTCACCTCCACATTGTTCAAGAAATCCACCACCACTCTGTTTGGATAAGGAGTTAGCCTCCTAAAGTCATACAGAGTGGCTAAACCACTCATGTTGGTCAGAGTGTTCAGCACTTGATTTCTTGCATCTGTGGCCTCACCCCATTTTCCTCTTCTTATGAATCCAATGGTCTCCCACTGAAGTCTCTCCAAAAGGGTCATTTGCTTCTCATTGATCAACCCCAAATTGTATGAGTTCACAGCATGAGTTGAAACTTGAATCTCTGGATCAGTCAATCCATTTCCAATGGCAACACCAGCTAGATTCACTCTCCTCCCACTTGGTGAAACTGCATTCTGCTTCAGAATGTAGTATCCAAGAGATGGGAGATACTTTCCAGCATAACTCTCACCAGTGAGGTAAATTGGCCTAGTCTTGAATGATTTGTCAAGTTTGATGAATTTCTGGATTGCAACGTAGAGATGTTTAGCTACATCATATTGGTTTCTTGGAATTTCTTGAGGTGAAGAAGCAACACTGAATCCAGTGCCAATGGGATTATCAAGAAAAAGCAGGCCAAAGATGCTGTTCCAAGGACCTTGATTTGGTTCAAGTTTGAGCTGTTGGTTTAGTATCCATGGTCCGACTTCGCGGAGATTGGCTAGCATGGATGAGCAGCCAGGACCACCTTGAAGCCAGATCAAGATTGGAGTTTGAGAGAAAGAGGTGTTTTGGTGAGAAGTTTGAGCTTCATAGTATGTATAGAAAATGGCTGAGCCAGTGTTGGAGTTGACTGTTAAGTAGCCTGATTGGGTGGGGAGGGCTTGTTTGGGGTAGGTTGTAGCGGCGGCGGAGTGGCGGAGCACGGTGGAGACGGGGAGGAGGAGCAGGAGGATGATGATAATGGGTGTTGGAGTATCCATGGTTGGAGTTTGGGTGAGTTTTGTGTGTTGAGTGATGCTCAAATTTATAGGACATGAAAGATCATATTGGACTTGTCCTTGTCTTTAATTAATATTCTTTCCTTTTTTTTCTTTTTTTTTTTTTGGTTGTACTTTCAAACTGTATTAAGTAAGCTTTGAAAATCTGTCTTAATTGATACTTCGATGATTTTTTTGACTTTTTAATTAAAGACACTAGTAAGAATTGGATCTTCCAAATTCAGCATGTGTCTGCTTGCTATGGTTGACCATTGAAATTTTATATTTTTATTTTGTTTTACTCTTGTTGATTCAAACCGAAAATCATTGCTTTAAATTTGATGTCAAAACATGGGATACAATAAATGTAGAGTACTTAAAAAAGAAAAGAGAGAGAAACTAAAATTGGACTGAAAGTATACACATTTATATCATTTTTTAGGATTCGTTAAAAGAATAAATTATTCTTTTCCATACAAAGATTCTTTTAAAAATTATTACTAGTGAGAGCATAAAGATCCAATTATTGAGATGTTTTATTAATTTGGGAATTGGGATGATACATAAAAAATTTATTGGGAATCCAATAGTTTAAGTTTTTATAGATGAGTATCACATTTAATTAAAAATGATCACTCAGTGTTATACAAGTTTTTGCTATATTTTATCAAATTTTTAACTCAAACTTGAGTGGATTACATCATGCACCCTATTAGTCTCTGGTTTAGTGTCAATAATTCATTTCACACGTAAAAAAATATGCACGTGATTTTGTATATAAGCATTGAATATTACTTAGTGGAATTAATGAATTCAAATTGTGGTTGATATGAAAATGGATTTTAAATCATAACTACTAAACCATTATATAATTTGAAATGTGAACGTATTGTGTAATGGATCTGAACCTATATCATCACTTTTAATTGTTTGATTAGTTTTTATAAACTCACCAGATTACATAATTATGTTAAAATATTGGAGTAATATTTCTATCAATTCACCCTGTTGAATATGCTATGTACCTATGTGAAAGAAAAATAAATTAAATTATTATAAGAAAGTATGAATCCTAAGAATATTAATTAGATTCCTCTCTATATAATTAATTATACAAGAAATATGTAAAAAAATAATACACTAATAAAAAATTTGATTAATTATATATAATGTCAATTTAATTAAGGATTAAATAAATTTCTAGAATAAATTTGGCTTCCTCATAACTCTTAATAAAACTTTTTTTCTCCAATGGTCATTAAGACATTAACAACTAAAAAAAGAAAGTTTGAGATTTCAACTAAATAAAAATAGATAAATTAATCAATAATCATTGAAAATGGGTTTTGACTTTTGGGACCAATATCATTAATTCTCTAGAGAATAGGTCCACCCCCACTTCCACTATCTTCTTGTTGGGGTGGCTGGGTTGGGGAGTGGGGTGGGGTGGGGTAGGGGGTAGGTTGAGAGCTTTACTGCATCACGAGAGCTTTCATTGATGAATAAGTTCACTTCATTTACATGTCTAATGACTTACATTTCTGTAATTGTTGACTGCATGCATTTAACCAGCACAAAAAAATAATAATAATAATAACTTTTTTGAAAAATGGAACTGGTGCAGAGAAACCCACCAAGCTACGTAGAAAATTTCAATTTTGATAAGTTATTTGGATTTTTTGGAGAATAAGTTAATTATTTGTCAAATACTTTCCTATTTCTCCTAAGTAAAATTCTAGGGTTTGCTCAATGCTTAAAGTTTATTTATTTATTTTCAGTTGATATTCATATCCTTCTCTATTCTTAATACACTCCACTTGCATGGTGATCGATGGCATGATATATTGTCCCCATATTCATTGAAATAGAAAATTGGATCATAATTTAAAATACAAGAAACATAACTTACTAGTACTCACCACATTTACAACTCCAGATTTTCTAAAAATAATCTTTACTTGTATATTATTTTTCATATAGTACTTCTTAAATGCAATTAGACATGTATAAAATTAGTTTTTTTTTTTTGAGGGGGGTGGTTGGTGGGTGGGTGGGGGAGGAGGGACTGGCGCCTTTGTTTCCCGCATGCAACGCAAAAGCAAAAGAGAAATTAGTATCAAGAATGTGTGAAAATACTAGTCAAATAAATGCATGCTCACATACTAACTATTCATCTTTTTAAGTCAATGAAAAGAACATAAAATACATATTTCTGTAGAAAAGAATTAATTATTCTTGATAAAAGTCAAATAAAAGAATACATACATGTCAATCAATGTTTTTAATGCAGATAAAGTCCCCACAGAAAATAAATTTCAATGGAACAGTTGAAATGTCCATTTTTCACCCCCTTTTTTTTCTTCTTGATTTTATCTACATTCAGTGAGTTGGAATTATTTTCTACATTCACCATTGAAACTTGTTTTCATCTCGAATTTAAAACGAATAAATTCTAATCGAATCTAGAAGTGAGGATTTAACTGATTGATCTCACAATTTTTTGTGAAATTGATTTAGTCTTTGTAGATTAATTTATTTTTAAGAGATTGATGAGTCTTAATAAGAGACAAATAACTTAAAAAATCAATGAGGTGATACCCAAAAATCTGCAAAGATGCAAATTTGTAACCAAAGAACTAAAACATATACCTACCATATCAAATAAGCCATAAAATAAATTAATTTTTTTAAAAAAGTAATAATAATAAAATAGTAGTCTGAATCATTGCTTGATGGATATGGCAACCAAAATCTTGGTGAGGAGTATTAAAGCCAAACCCACCTATTTTCACATACGGATGCAGATGCTCCAGCCATTCTTGTTCAAACGAAGCGAAATATAGCCAAAACCTTGGTGGTCTTTCATCGAAAACAATCTATTTACTTGAGTAAAGGTCTAATACAGGAATACAATAAACATGTCTATCATCCACGTTCATGAGGTATGACTCATGAGCATCCAAATCAAATCAACAAAGTAACTCAGAATTAAGTGCATTTAGTAAAAACATTCTTTGTTAGCTTCTTCATCATAGATGCCAAATACTCGCATCACATCACATCCAATTGCATTGAAACATCAAAACTGCTAATCCCTCCAACGATGGCCACAATTTGGATTGCAGCAAACAAAGAACAAAGTCATCCCCTCTTCTCCTCTAGCAGTTGCCTGCACATTTATGGTAGAATATGCAGATTAACAATCCAATCCACATAGGTTTCTATAGATCTTTTACAGTAGTGAACAAGAAGAAGAAACAGCAAATGCAGATCAGAGTTCCCACTAGAGATCATACAGTTTCTTGATGAACATAACATATCACAATAGTAGTTCCTCATATCTGTGGTCATTTAGTCTAAATTATTGTTCTAAATAAATATACATATATATACCATTTTTAGACAGCCTAAATTCATCATTGTCACCAATAAAAATATTCTGATAACAAGATCTATTTTTCAACACCGCCAAAGTAAGTCCCCACGAGAATAGCAATACATGTACATTTGTGAAGCACGTTTACTAGAATAGCTTTTTTATGGATTTCTTCATAAAGTCCCAGCTTCTTAGCTGGTGTGATACAACCAAGAGCTAGAATAAAAGATAACGGACTTATATTTCAGAACCCAGAGGTATATTAAATCAGGATAAGCACCTGAAAGAAAACGGCTTCTCCATGACCACACTCAGTGCAACGCACTGCCTTTGTTCTCGGAAGAGTAGGATCAGCAGCTACGTCTTGCAAAACTTGGGTGCGCTCCGCAACAGAGTGATGGATTTCATTTCTATAGACACAATTATTATCAGCAGCTTCCTGCAAGTTGACCCTTAAGTTAAAATATCATCAAAAGAAAATTAAAGCAAAATATAGAACTGGAAACAGCTTATTAAATGAGATCCACCTATAGATGTAAAGCTCCCAATAGTACTAAAAGAAACAGTTTGGTTGAACATCGAAGAAGGTGCCACGATCTAATGTTAAATGGAAGAAGAAACAGAAAGCCATGATGATGATTAAACATTCTTTTCCTACAGCAGTGAAATATACCATTTAAATTTGCTAGCTAGGACCACAAGTTTCAGACTTTTAATCATCCATATGCTAACAATTACTAATTGATATCATAAACCAAAGCATAACATAGCACATTTATTCCAAAAATTTTCAACTGCAGGAAAGATGCCTACAAATCCCAACGAAATAGTGCTCGATGCGCAGCTCATCAAAAATATTAAACCAAGCTATCTTACCTATTAATAGGAGGATATAAAGCTTATAGAAAGGCCCACAATACCCTGAAAGTGCAAGTTAGATGAGTAGAGAGCTAGTCCTCTAAGCTCATCTATCTAAATACATCAACCAAAATTTTGTTTTTCCATATCACATAACACGAATGCAGGTGTAACCATGTGGGAAGGTTCTGATTCCAATATCATTTTCATTTTGTAAATCTACCAACATCGAGCTACACACTCATCACTCCTGGATATAAGCAGTTGGGGAATCCAAACTTATAGGAAATATTCAAATTGAATGCTCGAGAACCTATGTTCTAGCACTTTTAACAATTGGAAACAGATTTCTACAAAAATGGCGAGGAAAACACATTCACAACACAAGAGGGATAAATTCAACCTGATGGTCGCAGTTCCGACATGCATAAAGCAAGATCCTCTGTTCTTTATCTTCCTTCGGATAAAGAATATTATTGCTGCATAAAAAACGTAACCCCTAACATAAGAGGGAGAAAAAAAAAACCAAAAAGAAAAAACAAAAGTATAGCAGGTACATCTTCAAGTTTCCTCAAAGAAAAGTAGAACTACGAAAATAAGAAGTAACAAGTGCAAGGATCAGCCCATCCAAAAACCAGAAGAGAGAGAGAGAGAAACAGCAACAATGGGGAAAACAGAAAAAAAAAAAAAAAAAGCGATAGTGGAAATCAAACCATTCTCGGCAAAATTTCATGGTACTCATGATGAATTATAAGACTCTAACTTCCTTTCTAGTTTCTACTTCGATTAATTTCTTCTTCCTCGCCGATTTGAATTCTACTCAGCTGTAAGCCCCTTCTGGTGCAGCGTCTGAAAGAGAGGGAGATTTTGGAATCTTTTATGGGCTTCGTCTATCTACGACCCAAGATGATGGGCCTAAAGTCACATGAGATCCAAACTTATGGGCCTGAAAATGAATGACTCCGATCCATTAAAGTTTATATTTTTATGGGCTTCGTCAGTACGGCATACTAATATATTATCATGTTGTTATTGTGTGTCATCACAATTATTCCGTGTTTTTTTTTTTCGAAAAGTATACACTTTAATTAACAAATACAATATTTTATTTTAAAAAATATATCTTTTTATTAATTTTTTTTATTTTTTCAAAAAATAAAAGGTCGTCCTTATACTAAAGAGTATGGAGTACTATTTAATAAATTAAAGAATATCTGGTCCTTTTACTAAAGAGTACGGAGTATTATTTAATATATTAAAGAATATCTGGACACACGACACATACAAATCAATGATTATTCCTTCTACTTAATAGAGTATTTTTTATTTTCTTTATCATGTTGTTGTCACGTATCTGCCCTTTTCGTTTCCACACGAAGCAATAGCTCGAACGAATAGATTTAGGTAGATAACTAGATATACACAGATGCTTTCTCAGTATTTAAACTTTCTTTCTTTTTCTTTCTTTTTTTTCTTCTTTTAATATAAAACCCAATATTGATTCAACATTGATGAATCAAAATTAACTTCACTCAATAATCACACCACATCATTCAAGGTGGCAATTGTCAATTATATCCCATTATTTACACAATTAAAAACGCGTAATATAAATATTTGCTGCTAATATTATACATATCACTCCACACATACAATAGTGACAGGGAAACTACCATTTCATAAAACAAAATCACCCAAGTGTATTATTCTGGAGCTTACTTTAGCCAAGTGATGCTGAAACTAAAGAGAAAATTCTAACAAGATCACTGTCTTGCTATTCAAGAGTTCATAAAAAGGGTCTATCTTGAATTTAAACACGATTACTGCTTTCAAAGATTTGAAGTAAAACTGGAATGAAACAAAGTTGCACAGCTAGAATATCCCTGTAAGAAGATTTGCTGCAGTGGAAATGGCAGCCCCTGTTATAACACATTGGACAACCTGCTCATGCGAGTGGTTGTCCAATGTTAAAGCCAGCGCTCCTCCAGTTATCGCCCCAGCCAACGCACTGTTTTTCTGCATTCAGAAAACATCCAACCTTTGACTTTAGCATGTTGATTTCACACTAATGCTGTCTCTAGTTTCCCCTAGAAGTACACACTAGTTTCATCAATAGTTGGAGACTAAATCCTGTTAGACTTGAATGGATTAAAGGGATTATACGACAATGATTAGAGTTCGATCTAAGATGATATATACACATGTCAGCTGTAACATGAATCCAAATTTTTAGCATCTCTTACATAAATAACATCATGGGGGTAGGGACTTGATGCCAAGATAAAAGAGTGTTACCCAGTCGTGAACACCACGAGCCTCTTTCAACCCATAAGTCAGGCCAGAATAAACCCCAGCTGTCAAACCTGAACAGATATGATATTACTACAGAGGAGGATTGAAACTGAAGCTTCATTTGACACAATCAGACAGCATACGACTACAGATCGACATGTGAAGGATTGTTTTGCATGGTATAGAGTTCCAGAGACAAAGGAGATGAAATGTACGATATCTTACCCCACTGCAACGATTCTTTCCCAGTGCTCTTCACCTGCACCATAGTGCAAAAGATAAGCATTACACAATCAAATAAAATTGGGATAAATTCAACCACATTTGGTTGTAAGACTATAGATAATGCACATAACTTGTTACCAGAAAACCAAAGTAGATATGACTAAATGATTTCTTTTTTATGGAGAGATATCTAGACTTACCAAGGCCTCAATTGATTTTCGGTTACTTTCGCCTGCGCATAATCAAGAAGCATGAGAAGAAAAGAATCAAAGCAATAAATCAAATGCATGCACAAAATATTTATGAGATAATTTAACACCTGGTCAAGTACCCTAAAACCACCAGCTACTCTTAAAGGATTATGAGCTAAAGATAGAAAATTTTAAAACTCATTCATTGTACACTCATAAACTGAACACATTAATTTAAATTTTGCCAAGAAGATTTAGCTAACACAATGCTCGTATTTCTAGTTTTACTAGTTCGAGATGATTCATTTATAAAATATACTCTCAGCTACAAGTTCCAAAGAAAAATGGCCAATATGAATACACTGGATCACATTACCAGGAATTCATTATTCACTGTTTAACAAACAACAATGGTTATTAATTACTACTATTATTACCACTAGGCCAAACACAAGTTTCCGATAGTAAACAGATCCGCCCACAGAATTTTAAATTGAACTTAATTAACAAACCAATTCGACCCCAATTTAATACAGTATAAAATTCTAAGAACCCATTGTGGAATTGATGTACCTTTGACGCCTGACAACCGTTGGGACTTCTTGGGGGCAGTGATCTCCGGTGGGAGGGCGCTGGTGAGGTCACTGTTAATACCTGATTAACAGCAAATCATAAATCTAAATTTTCAGAATTCGTATAAAAAAATACAGATCCTTTCAACGGGTGAGACAGGGAATTACAATGAGGGAAGAAAATTAAATTAAGTGTTGAGATTATGAATGGAAATATTGAGGCTCACTTTCCACGGTAGTGAAATACGCTTCCCGTGACAGAGCTTGAACAGCCCCAATCTGCCATGAAAAATAACTAGGGTTAAGCCCTCTTTCCTCATCAATTCAAAAACATTGAATTAAAAAATTAATCGCGATGATAATAAAGCTGAAATGATGGGAAACAGTGAAGAAATTACTCCAGCAGATGTGACGAAGCTTTCAGCAATGCGATTGAGCAGAGGATGGCCGAGATCAAAGAAGAACTTTTTCTCAATGTTCCTCAATTCATCAAGCAACGATCGAGTTTCCAGATTACTCCCTGTCATTTTTCTTAATCCTCTGAAAAGAAATGCAGAACCAAACAAAATCTCCAATGGATACAGCTAGAGAGAGAGTGATGAAAGAGGGAGAAGCGAAGAGCTCAGTTGTGTGAATGGTTATGGTGCAGAGCATACATGTCCGGAGTATTTGTTAAGAGAAGGGCGAAGAGTGAGAGGGTGACACGTGTGGCTTTGATGCGATCTCCGTGGCGCGCTTTTTGAATCCAGTGTAATTACGTGGCACTACGCCGTGAGCTTGCTTTAATTGAAAAGATCGAGAATTATTAAATTAAAATATTATTAATATTTATCTTAATAGTATTTTAATAAATCATATTTTAAATAATTTATTTATAAAATAATTTTAATTTAATAATGAGCCGATGTCACGTATGGTCCTTGTAAACCCAATTAAATACTTTATTTATAAAATAATTAATACTTTAATAATAAAGCATATTGTCATTGTGAACCCAATTAAATACTTTATTATAAAATAATTATATTTAGTAATAGCCTCCACATCTCACATATAATCACGTGTATCGCTTTATTTTTATTTGGGAAACAATTAAATATTTTTATTTATTTTTTTATATGCTTCAATAGTACAATCGTAGTAATTCATAGAGAAATTTCAGTGGACCAAATAAATGGGTCCACCAAATGGGCCAATACAGTTAATATTCCAATTAAAAAGAGAACGAAAATCAAAATCTTGATAAAACAAGGTTGAAATAGTTCAGAACCAAGTGGGGCGAGCAAACATACCAAAGGTGAGAGTTAGGTTCTGATCCCTCTAACCAAGGTTGCACTAAAAACCGACTTAAAGTCGCAAAACAATTTACAACGTTTTCAAAAAAAAAAAACTCGAAAATTTACTAAGAAACCTAGATTCTGCAAGGAGTAATAATCCTAATTGGCATCTTACATATTTTTCCTCAATATGGATTAATGTACATTTCGTTAACTATTAAGTTACAAAGACATAAAAAAAAAAAAAATCGGGCTCAAACAGTCCCCTAACATTCATCCTATAGTTACAATAGAAATACAACCGCCCGAGAGAGGTAAATCATCGGCAGACAGGATTTCTGCTCTATATCTATCACATTAACAGACTATCAATATGAAAGCATACAAAAGTAAGCAGAAAGAATCAACCAAAAAGTAGTATTAGCAAAATAGCAAGTCTTACAGAAGACAGATAAATTGCTCCGGAAACACCTACATAAGCAAAAAGGCCGAAACGCAAACCTTCCGCATCCTTGCAAACAGTACTGTACAGTATGCTGTCCCAGTATCGAGGGGTTCCTGCTTGAAGTCATCCCCAATTGTTCCATTGAGTTATCTCTAAATTTGACGAATGCATGACGTACAAGTGGACGCCAACCTCATCGGATTGCAGCAATTCTCACTTCCAATTGCTCATGTACCATTGACAGCCATTTCAGGTGAGGACTTTGGCCTATTATCAGCAGACCCATCAGCGCAGTTTCTAGGAGAAGCTTCATCCTTGTCGGCATTCTTCTTCATTTCAGGATTCTCAGACGAGCCTATTGACCCCTTATCTTCTAATTTTGGTTCAATGCTCTGTTGGTTTATATTTGATGGGATATTTACTGCTGAGGTCGCGAGTTTCTTTCCAGCCCCAGCGAGGGTAGAGCAAAACGCAGCTAGAACACCTTCTTTTGGTTTTAAGCTTCTTGGTGGCCTTTGTAACCTTTTCTTCTCAGGTTCCTCTTTTGCAATTAATTTTCGCTTCAACGGGAGCCCTGCCAATCCCCCGTCTTCATCGGATACATCTGTTGTCTTTTTCGGAGGGGGTTTGTAATCCTCATCTTCCTCATCGTCATCATAGTCAACAAGCCCACCAGACCTATTATAAGTGTGTGTTGAGTTAACATATTCGCTACACAGTAAATTTGAAATCTCAGACTAGTAGAGTACCTAGGAGATGGCCCATTCGGTGAAGACCCATTGACTAATACAGGAGGTTGAGACTGGGACCGTTTTGTGCTGGATGAATGTGCAGATGCTGAATCTTCTTCATCACTGTAGAGTCACTCGTGAGTGATCAACAATGAAAAAAACACAAATTGAATTACAATAATCAAATAAAGTTTCAAAAAAACCCAGAAGATCAATCAGGAATCCAGCAGTAATAATTTTTTTCAGTTCCCACGAACTTAGATAAATTCAAGAAACTATATTGTGTAACAGAATCATATATACACGCACCTGTCCTCATTAAAATAGTCCTCCTCTTCTTTCTCCAAAGCACGCTCATCAAGTCGTTTCCTTTGGTCTAACAAATTACCCGTGCTTGTCATACCCACAGTTTCCAGTGACTGCGAAATGGCAATTGAATTACATTGGTAGTAAAACCGAAAAATAAAGTGAACATACAACAAAAGAAAGGATAATACCTGTTCATATTTAACTTTTAGCGCCTGAATAGAGGATAAAGATTCAAATCCTGTCAACTGATCCCAAAAAGTATCAACCACATACCGCAACAACACTTTCAAGTTCTCCTACAGAAGAGAGGATAAAATGATTTATAAAGACAAGCCTATCAAATAGAGAACAACAAGGATAACAAAAACAAGAAAGGAATAAACACCTTTCTGATATACTCAAATATATCAAGAACCGCAGAATTCAGAAGATTATAACGATTCCCATTAGCAACAAATACGTCTATGATTGGTTTGAAAAGGTTGTTCTTTACTAGATGATTCATCACGTGCTCATCCTGCAAAAATCATTAACATGATTTATAAAATACTAGAAAATCACAAAAAGCATGTCCACTATTGGATAGGTGAGCTGCAGACAAACAGATCCTCGATGATAGTTTATGAAAAACAAACATATTCAAAATTAAGATGCCATAACAGATATACGATAAAATGAAGCCGGTCAGCACTAAACATCATACCAAAATATTTCACAACACATAAAACTCTTTTCTGATGAGGCTCGTGGTTCTTCTATTATGGATCAATGTATTAAATGCAGGAGTGAGTAAACTGGAACACCCTTTGCTCATAAGATCATATATAACTCGGACACACAGATGATTGAATTACTAAATCATTTATTAAGGACATTTAATTACATGGCTGCAAATACAGCAAGTCAACAGACAATAAAAGATCAATACACGCTAATTTACATTCAATTGTTGAGACAATTAGTTAAAATGATATTAGACTGCAGTTAACTCACATTGCGAGAAACAAGTGCCTTCATAAATCTGATAGCAGCGACTACAAGATACTTCTCTCTTCTTCTAGTCAGATACAAAACCTTATCAACCACATTGTTAAGAAGAAAGTTGCATCTGCAGGAAGAATGAAGGATGAACAAATCTGAGTTCCAGATTACATGCACCTAATAGAAATAAAATAGTCACAAAGAATAAAGAGGTTACTTTATCCTGTAAGAATGTTGAATAACACAGAAGCTTAAGAGTTCACAGATATTCAAGAGTATCTCAGGCTTTGCAGTGAGTTGACTCCTGGATTCTCCATCACAGCTCACAGACTTGCTTCCAATTTGACCACTACTATTTGGCAGGCATGAAGATGTTAATACATCAATCAATTGATCCAAGTGCTTCTCGTAGAAAATTTCCACTAGATTTTCCATCTGCAATAAAATTGGATGATCAAGAACACACCAGGCATCCCAGGCCTAAACCCTAAACCCAAAGAATAACACAGGCCTCCCACATACACAAAGAAGAATATCTTATTCAAAGCATGTTAACACTGAAGGTGTATAACCCTAGAACAACGTTGTTATTGAATATGGTAATAATAGAAAGTACAGAATCTTGGAAACATCAAAATGGGATCACTTGAAATGCTTTAAAAGGTTCTACATCTAAATCATACACCAAACCATGATTTTAAATGGCATTCTCATCTCAGCCTTATTCAAGTTAAGCCAGCCCGAACATCTATCCAAGTTCATTAGTATTACGTTAAAAAGAAAAATTACTTTATCGCAAGAGCAATAGCATAAGAAAATGGTGTCAAAGCGGTATGAAGTTGCATAACAAGAAGAGTAATAACCTGTGTTCCTGTCGTAAGTGACTCCAAAAGACTGCGAAGAATTTCAAAAAACTGGCAGCGCACATTATTTCCATAATCTGTCAGCATATTTTTCACCTTCAAAATAAGGAAGAACTCACTTACTTAAGCAGAGAAAAAAATGATTTATTAAATCTCCTGCCACCAAAATTTCCACCTACTACCCCCCAGTGGAACAGTAAAGTTTAAAGAGACAACATAATGGAGATATAGGAGAGAAAGGAGGATTCCATTCAATTCGAGTATCATAATTAAAATGCTCTTCATGAATTTATTTTTTTTCCCACAACATCTATAAGTGCACAAAGAGTACAGTCAAAGCCTAACAATGCAAAGTGCATCAAATGAAGTACAGATTTTTTAGTTTCAGAGTCCAACAGGACTCAATTGCTAGAAAACTACTTACCTGCTATAAGGTATTTAGGTTTAGTATGAACTTTGACATAAACCATTATGCCAGAGTTCAGCCATGATTATTCTGAAGGAACTTTTACTTTGGCAGTTACAATTCACCATCATACTTTATATTTCCAACCCAACCCCCACCCGGATAAAATTAAAAATAATAATAAAAGGAGAAAAGCTGAACTCACCAGAACTCCAAGGAGACCTCCTTCCTGTCGACTGACATAAGTACGCAATATATTCGGATCTAAAATCTGAAAAAGAATAAGGATGTCTGTCCTGCATCCATTATGTGAGATTATTGTTAAGGGCTGACCAGATACAAACTGAACTAGACCGATTAGAGAACATAAAATTCAGACATTCATACATGCCATGTCATTACCCGATCAAAATTAGCTTGTGGTCTTCACTCTGTAAGACATCAGCTATGATGTCAAATATCCCCTCACTCGCAAGATCCCTACAGCATTAACATTAGAAGGGAAAGAAGTAAAAAATACCAAAAGAAAATTGATCGTACAGCACAAGTTAATCACAGTTTTTTAACCAGACATGTACACTGATATGGTAGATTATAAAGTGAATAAAAATAATTATGGAAAGTTAAAATACCTAAATAACCGATGCTGATGCACCATCTGCAAGCTCTTACTTAGAGTGCAGAACTCATGCAAGAAGTGTACCTATTTATTAGCAAGGTAAGTTTCTGAGTTATTATTGCTTTAAGAGGAAAGACATGCTTGCTTGTAAGGTTTATGGGCACAATGATAGAAATAGCGACTTATTCAAGGAAAAAGTGTGCCAAAAAGGTGAATTCAATGTTCATTAAAGGTCTATGCACAGTACCATTGAAGTTGGGTTCACAAAATCTTATAAAGACATATAGTTTACATGATGTACAAAACGACATTTGTATTTTGCTAAAGGAGAATACTCCCTCCGTCCCGCTTGAAGTGTTAACCTTCCTTCGTAATTTACAAAGGAAGGATAACCCTTCAAACGCGACGGAGGGAGTATTATTTTAGCTTCACATTTAGCTGTAATTAGATGAAACATTAATATACAACTTGACAAGCATAAATTTTTAATGTACACCTCAAATGTGGTTCAGACAGTGCTAATATCATGTTACCTCAAGATATCTACTACCACTGTACTAAAAGATAATGGCACCAATTTTTGCAGGAGACTGGGGCCTAATCTACTAGGTGTGAGGTATGAACGAGATCTGAAGGAGCCTAAAGAGGACTAAATTACGAAAAAGGGAGCAGTCAAAGGGTTCCTATGACCACAAAGGGGGCTTTTAGGACACTGACTAATACTAGCCTAGTCCCTAACCACATCATAACATAATCTCCTGACAATTACTTCTGTAATCAATTACAGTGTCAGAAAAATTCAAAAGAAGCTTTCAAAAACTACAGAATAGAATAATTTCATGGAACAAGGGTCAATCGCCAACACGAGATACCCCAAGATATTACAACCATTATGCATAGCCATAGTGAGAAGATAACAATCATAGAGTTTTCATGGGAAGATGATGGGGCAAAACCACTTGATTAAAGTTTTTAAACAATCTTGTAAAGAAGATATGTGATAATGCTGCTGCTATCGGTGCCAATAGCACATGTATAAAATATCCGTGTGCATCAAAAAAAATTGAGTTAGTTCTTTTAGTACCAGATCTTCTTTAGATTCTCTGGACATGTTAGGCGACTTCACCCTAGCAAATAATTCCTTAATAAAGGTATTGTCATCCTTTAGTAACGAAAGGACCTGCAACAGTTGCATTAACTTTAGTTCAGACCTACAAACAAGATAAGAAACATCGAATCAACTGGACAGAGATCTTACAACTGCGTTATTTGAATGAATAATAGAATTTAGATTTGCAACTATGGCTTCATCCAGTGCTCTGGGCAAAACAACATCCTGGCACAAGAAACACATTTGGAAGTTTCAATTCTGCAGCAAGCGAAAAAAAAAAAAAAGAAGAGGATATACAGCAAGAATTAGAAGCCATTACCTTCAAATAATTAATTTTGTAAGTTTGGTGTATCTTCGAAAGGGCTACAGGATCTTTGATTGGTACTACCTGAAAGACATCAACATTAAAGTGATTAGAATAAAAATGTAATAGCCAGTCAATTAACAATGAATCCCCTCAACATCATATCCTTCAGAGCTTAAATCTTCACAGCCTACATTTACAGAGCAGCAGGAATTTTTGTTAAAATATAAAATTAAAAAAAAAAAAAAAACTTACCTCTTTAAATACCACGTGCTCTTTAAGAAACTTGCGATGATGAGCATGGGGTGTTTCAGGATCATCTGCATAACCAGATGTTTTAAAAAGTATAATCACCAAGAATAAGGGATGTTTGATTTGAGTTTAAGTTGATTTAATAAACCAGTGAATAGTGTTCTATGTTTGTTTTGGGTTTTGGTAGGATAGATTTAAAATTTATGTATTAATTGAGGTGAGAGAAGATATGAGAGATGACAAAGGAAAAAAACATATTAATTGAGGAGAGATAATGTATGGTAGGGGGTGGGTAAGGGTTGATAGGGTTTATAGGGGAGATTTAAGGGAGATTTATTAAATCTAAATCTTGAAGAATAAAACTAAAACAAACATTTTGTTTGAGGTGCAAGACATAATAAGGCATGGCCAACAAAATTAATGAAGATGTAATCTATCCTTCACAATGACAATACACTGATGTTCTATACAAGTTAAATAAAGAAAAAGTTGTCTTGAAAATATTTGGCGAACAAATAGTTCAACAATGAGGATTTTGTTTCCCCACTTTTTGAGTTGGGAAGGGTGATTTTCTCACCCTTTTGATTTTGGGGCAGGGGGTGCACGAGGAGAACAACTTACATTCCAGGCATCCCATTATATCCAAAATCAGCTCATCCCCCAATATCTTCTCAAAGATCTGACCACTGTTGAGCAAAACTGCAAGGTAAAAGACACATAAATCATGTTAAAGCACAAAGATAATAACATGCCAAATAGAATGGATAAAGGATGCTCACTAATTCCCCTGACAATATTGAATATCAAGTGAAGACCATCCAAATTTTCCAAATCTTCACATATACTAAACAGCTCAATCAGCTTCCGGAAAAAATCTGGCTGCATCACAAACAAGCTTCATTTATATTAGACCAACTAATAGCATGGCACAGAACTAGACACTAACAGGATGAAAAAGCCAATTCATATAGCACGTCATATAGTTAAAAGGACACAGAAATAGAAAAAGAACTAATGGAAGCATAAGAACCACTTACCAAACATTCACTCTACTTTAATAATAAAAAAATAGATTGAAAAATAATACTAATAGAGGCCGCATGGTACCAATGAACCAAATAAATTTCAGAAAGGGATATACGTACACAGTCATGCTCATGAATCCAATGCATCACATTCCTACACATGCCATGTACATATATGCAAAATAATCACTATTACAATAGAAAAGTAAGAGCATTTACGTCATTTAATATAAGCTCAGTCACACGCAACTGATCCGCAATGCCATTTTCAACAATCTGCACATGCAGAGGCAAAAAGTGAGCATCATAGAGATAAATGTAAAGAATGAAAAGTTAAGGGGAGCCAAGAAGAGATAATAATAATAAGAACACCATTCAAATGGGAAATGCGGCAGAAAATAAAGCAAATGAAGTATTATGGCAGGTGGAAAACATGGATGAAGTTGGTAAAAGTCCGTGGGTACCTTAAGTATCAATGGGAGAGTAGACAACTCAACTTGAGGCAACTCCCTCAACTCACTATTGATGCTGTTGAATGTGTCATCTGAAAGATTCATAAAATCAAACTATTATTCAGTAGCTACATTGCAAAATAAGCTAAATCTAACTGTACTGGAAATACTATCATCTTAACTGTACCTGAAAACGTGGAAAAGAAGTGCAAAAGGATTTAACGGCAAAAACTAGTATGAAATTGGAAACATGTGAATACGAGAAACGAGTTCCTATCTTTATGCTCAACTTAAATATAATTTTGTCCAATCTTAGTGACATGCTTCTCTTAAAAAAGTTAAAATAAATAAATAAATAAATAATAATAAATAATAATAATAATAATAACTGAAAAGGAGTCTACATATGCAAGCCATCTACATATGCAAGCCTAATTTAAAGACTATGAATATGATAATTATTAAAAAATCAAGTATGACAAATTTCCCTGAAGATCTTACTGGCTAGTGAACTGAAGTGCATATTCCTTTGCAGGCTACATATATGATCCCTGCATGGATCACAAATAAATGAAAAGGTTTCAATTAACAATACAATGAGAACAGTAAATAAATAAATAAAAGAGAACTTTCATGAAAAAATGCTTATAGTGGACACTAGCCATATATAAGAGCAGCCGGTTGTCTCTTGGAAGCTGAGGGCCAATTCAGTCGAAAATTCAGGATCCCTCCATGAAATAATTGTGTCTGGAGATGCAAAAGTAAGCATAAGAAAATTGTTATAATTTAAATTTCATAAATTTATGAAGGAGTCAACAAATACAAATGGTCACCTTCTTGCTTGCGATAGATGTCATCTGAACTTATGCGATGCGACAGTAATGTTTCATTATCCTCTTCATCAATAACATAAAGTCCCAGGTCTTCTGACCTCTGCATCACAAGTCAAAATGTTTTCATCTCATGTTAAAAAGGCATAGATGAGTCGGCCATTATGTTAATATTAATATACATAAGACATAAGACAAAGAGAAACCTCCGAATAATCAACAGTGACATGCCCAGTGCCTTGATCATCCCATTTTCCATCCTCATTCAATCGGTACACTTTAACACGCTGTAAAATGGGCAAAAAACATGTGAAAAAATAATAATAATAAAACAGTAATTTCCACAATATAAATAACAAATGTTAGAAAATACTCAATCTACAGAGCATTTTTATGCATGTAAAAATGGGAACAATTAAAAATTTTAAAATATCATTAATTATTTCTCTTATTGAAGTCAGGGGTCCAAATGCTCAGATTGGCACATATCTGCTTAGTTAGTTTAAATGAGTTTGTTATGGCTACGGTACTAGATAAAAAAACAAAGTTGACCTTTGCCATTTATCCTTCCAGTCACTTATTTCACATCCGGCCCTTTTGTCCGGAAATTGGCTCTACCGCATAACTTACAGAATTATAAAAATAAACAAATAAATAAAAATATATAAAAAATGAGTAGTTCTGTACCATTATAACTAGTTCAATTCACTGTTCAGTAAATATATTTTCTTTAAACAGAGGGCCAAGAAAATGTGAGACCTAAAATAAAATATCAGGAGAAACCATAGTTTTTCATTACTTATGATATAATAAACTGACTTTCAACTTAGAACATTTTAATTATAAAGTGTAATTACTTTTTCTATTGCTAAAATCATAATAACTCATTTCTTATATGTTAACACTTCATTGGCTAATTTAAGAATTAAGATCTAACATCTCATCTCGCACGCTCTTTAAACGTAAAGTTATATTGTGATTTTTTACTTTTGTGACATTTTTCCAATTCCTATGACTCTTGAAATACAAGCTCAAAGATATGCATTGCTTTACTATAAAAATTAAAACTAATGTCTTAAACTTGATCAATGATTATTAAATGTAGATGCTCCGTTTATAAGAAAATTCTCATGCATTCATTTAAAATTGTCATAAGTCGCAAATTCTGCAGCGAACTACCCACTCAGCCCCCAATCAGAGAAAGTGAGGAATGAAATTATACAGGAGTAGGGGCTATAAGTTAGGTCAAGCTTTTGAACTACAGGAATTACTTCTACAGCTGACCAACAATTTGAATCAAATTATAAAAAATTTAGTAATTACAGTGCACACCAAATAAATTTTAATTACAAAATCTAATTTATGCCCAATTAATACATCCTATGCAACGATATCAACAGAACCATCTGTTATATCAGTAATCTAAACATACAACCATTGTACAAAATGTCCTCCAAGAAAAATCTCTATACAAGTGACACAAAAAAAAAATCAAGAGCAATCATAATGATGGAAAGTTTGTTTATTATTAGCAGTTAACTTTCAGCACAACCCAAATCGCCATTCAGGCACAGCAAGCATTACTAAAAATCACACTCGGTGACAAATAATCAGAGAGCAAATGTCTTTAATCAATATATTGTACATGTGCTGTGAAACCATATTCCCATCGACTTAAGCACTTAATTAAGAAGCAAGATGAAAAAACCAATAATCTTCAATGCAGCTTCAAGTATTCGATGAAATTTATACATTGAATAGTTTTAACTAAACAGACAAATCTATTAGATTACACAGTATTAACTACATACCACCTTTACACACAAAAAAAGCTCTGACATCAACTCTCAGTCAAAAACAACAAACTGTTATCATTAAGGAGTTCTAAGAGCTTATGATGGTAACAACATAATAAAGAGTTGAAAGTAAATCAATTCAAGCAAATTAACCACAAATACATTTCAATAAAGAATTAATCATATATAAGAAAAATATGCTGAAGCTTAAAAAAAATATTATAATCTGAGATAAAAAGTAAATTGAGGAATTCAAACCTAAGCCTATGTAACAGAGACTTCCTTTCTAATTGCTGGTTCATTTTACATCACTTACTTGCATGGGATTGTTGGAGTTCGGTGATTTATCCTGTGAGCCCATAGAAAATAACCAAGAGCGTGACTCCAGGCCAAGTTCACGAAATTCACTGCACCAACAGTTCGGCTAAATTTTCTGAACTCAAATCACCGAACCAGCGAATGAAATTAGGGTTTATAAGAAAAGAGCAAAAGGAGATGAGTTTTTCGACAACAAACGTCGAAATCAGGAGTTTGTACGGGTCGGCCTACTGTATTCGAATCAGTAGAAAAACCCTAACCGCCATTGATATCAAAGTGAACTCCCCCCTCCCTCTCCCTCTCTCGCTCTCTCTTCCTCTCTCTCTCCTATCTGTCGCTGGTTTCTTTTTTCTTCTTCCTTTTTCTTTGAAGTCGTCTTAATTTTTCCCGACCTTTGGACACATAGTAAGAGCGCGAAAATTAAATGACGATAGTGCCCTTTTTATAGAGAATAAATTACTGGTTCCTTGCTGTCTTTTTGTGGCTACTTTACGCGCTTACTTATAGTCAAAATACAATCGCTTTTATGAGTATCCCATCATTTAATTTTCATTTTAGTTATAGATATTCCACTAAAAAAAAACATTTTAGTTTTATTATTATATCGATCGATTAAAATTTTACTAAATTGTTTTTTATTTTATTTTGTTTAAGTTAAATAAAACATCGTCTCTAAGATGTAATTCACTTCATGTACTTTACAAATTCTTAAATAAGTTATAATGTTGTGTATTTTAAAAGATTAATAATCATGAGAATCAAAAGTTATTCAATCTTAGCTAATAATTTTTACAAAAAATAATGTACTCCCTAATTTATTTATTTTTGAACAATAAATGTACTTGGCTGATGTGACTTAAGTTACATCAAACATAGATAAATCATGGAAGATGAAAGGGATATACTCTTATATTGATAGAATAGAGCTTGAATCTCAAAGGGTTAAATGCACTCGGAATCTCATTTTCTCTCTTTGAAGTATAGAATTATCGGTGGTAAAAAATGTATCAATAGTTTTATATCTTGCCCTATTTATACTTATCCCAAATTTCTTGGTGGGAGTTATCTCATGCTTGATCCATAGATATGTAGTTTCTCCAATGAGTTTGTGTCATGTGTCACTATGGGAAATTCCGTCCAACTAATTGGATGTCATTTGCTTTACTGACTTTTAATTGGTGGAGAGATAAAAGGAGTAATGTGCATGTGTGTGTTAGTTTGATTTAAAGAGAGTTTCCCTCCAAAATTTGTTGTTACTTGGCCAGTCGAGTCTTGCTCTTTGTCTTTCCTACTCGTCCATGGTGATCAGGTGTTGTTTCCCCGGAAGTTTAGGCTTATGCTCGGCTTTTCCAGGCTTTACCCTATAATATATGTTGTCTTATCATGCTAGATTATATACATTCGAGTTTGATCTTCATAAGCCCTATTGCTCACAAAAATCCTCAATTATGCCACATTTACCTGAATGGTAACCTTTTGTCCCATTTCGAGCTTTTGTTTGGGCACATGTTGATTCATATGATCTTATACTCGAGCTTTGATACATGTAGGCCACGATGTCCAACTCCTATAACAATTCTTAATGTAGTATCATATAAATTCTATTGAGTTACTAATGCAATTTATTTTTGTGCAAATATTATATTCGTGTAGTTATTATTATTTTTATTCTGCGGATGAATGTAAGGTTCATAAATACTCAATAAGTACATGTGAATAATGTATAAATTTAGAACCCAACCTTATAGATTTCAATATAACTGTGTAAATTAGGGGCACACTTGTGTCAGTGAGACCAATTTACCATTTTGTTTTTGTAGTATACTGAAATAAAATGAAGAAAATATGAAAATACAAAATAATTACACAATTAGGTTGAATTTTGTGAAAGTGTGTGAAAATGCCCACTCTTAAATATATTACATATTTTTTACCTGCTCAAAAGTAATTTTTTTACCCATTTTATTCATTCAAAAAATATCTTTATCTATTGTTGGTGACTAAAATTTAATTAGACTCAGTTTGTTTGGTGACTTAAATATATATACTATATATTTTTCTTTTTAGAAAGTTATAAATCTCTATTCATCAATTATTTATCCCTTTTTTTTACTTTATTATATTTATATATTTTGGGATTTTAATATCCGTCGACAAAAATACTATGAATATCTATTCGACCAATTTTTTTATTATTCGACCCAAAATTTTTATTTGATTTGATCTATATTTTTTAAAATTTCAAAATTTGTTGACGAGAATAGTATGCATCCTTATTAGACACATACTTTTGCCTATTATGTCTATTATTTTTGTAGATTAGGTTCATATATTTTTCTTCTTATTTGATCTCTATTCAACTAATTTTATGTATGTTTTACATTCTTTTTACCTATTCATCCAATTTTTTTAAAAGATTTATTTTTTGAATGATTGAATCAAAGATATTTTGAGTACAAACTCAAAAAATATAGGTTAAAAATGTATTTTTATTTGAGTTGATTAAAAAATGTTTTACATATTTGGAGATGGGTACGGTTGATATTGAAGAAATTTACCCAACCAAAAATATTTTGATAAAAATAAATAAATATGGTGAAGTGATGGTATTTGAATTGAGGGTTAATTGAAGTAGTTAATTAACAACAATCATTAACTAACGTGGAATTCAGGGCGTTCTTACAGGCATCGTTCCTCCCCCACCACCTCGACACGTCAACCTCCGCGGGGTTTTTATCCCATCCATCAACTGTTCGAACAGAAAAACCTCACCTCTACAGTTCTACATACTCTTTCCCTTAATATTCTCTCTCACACATCTATCACCCCTCTCTCTCACCTCTATTCACGCATTCTGGAACTCCGAAATGCAGGCTTCAGTTTCACCTCTCTCCACATCAAATCCTCCACACTCCATTCTCCAATCGCATTCAAATCTTCGACTATGCGGCCTCCGGAAAGAGGCTTTAGGATTTCATTCACCCTCGCAATTTCAAAATTATGATTGTCGTAGGATCAATATCGTTTCGTCTAAGCCGCGTTCGCGGAGGCAGGTGATTTTATCGGCTGCAGCCACTGACAGTGGAAGCCGCCCTCCGACGTCGTTTGATTATGATCTCGTCATTATTGGGGCTGGGGTTGGCGGCCATGGAGCTGCACTACATGCCGTTGAGAAAGTAGGTCCTCTTGTTCGATTTAATTTGTGTTTGGGTTGATCTGATGGTGCTGCGAGGAAAATATGGCTAAATATAATTAATAGTGTTATGTGAAACTTTGGGATTATATTGCTTAGTTTAGATTTATTATTGTTTCTCAACTTGTTGTTTAAAGCTAAATTTCTATGTTCATGCTGATCTGTTAGTGTAAAAGTTTTACTTGTTCACTATTCCAAATTGATTTAATTTCTGAAGTAAGGTCCCTTGGTATTCTATTTAATTTATGAACCTGCATTGGTGAGTTCCAAGGCACATGTAATGGTGGGAAATGAGGTTATGTATTTTAATTATCAAAACAGATCTATATTATAATTGCATCTTAAATATTGTTATCTATCCTCAGAGCTTTCACTTCTTTGATGATAACACTCATCACCTGAAGAAGTATGAGCTCAATAATAGCTGTTTTGCATCAAACCTCAAGGACTCCCTTTTCACTTTTAGGGTCTTAAAACAGCTATCATCGAGGGTGATGTCATGGGTGGTACATGTGTAAACAGGGGATGTGTTCCTTCTAAAGCTCTACTTGCAGTAAGTGGTAGGATGCGTGAACTCCAAGATGACCATCACCTGAAAGCTTTGGGTTTGCAGGTATGGAATTATTTACTTTGATCGGGACTTGAAACTTGTAAATTTAATTATTTACTATCCCACTTGTTGGTGTGGAGCTTGTTACGCGATTCTTATGTCCTGCTGATTTGTCTATGTATTAGACTATTTACAGACAGAAGTTCCTGATTGTCTTTCATACATATAGTTTAAAACGAATGCCATACTTTTGTTTGAACCCTGTTGTCCATACAAATTTTCAAATCATTAATCTCATCCCTAAAACATTGATTGAATATATTGATCATAGATATTTATGCTATATTCTTCGGTCACTTTTAGATCTTAATTTTTGTTCTCATCGAGTGAGGCTTGCGTGTGCCCCGACGCACGGGAACACATTCCGTGTGCCTTTAGAAATTTAGTATTATGGGTAAGGTTAGATTGCTTTAGTCTAAGGGTATACACTTTAATTAATAAAAGGTACACCATTTTGTTCTAAAGGGTATACACTTTTCATTAATATTTTTTTTTCTTTAGAAAATAAAGGGTACACATTTTTATACTAAATGTTATACAATTTAACACAAAATTCTAAAGGCGCACGGAGTGTTGTTCATGCGCCCAGATACACACAATAATTTTCTTTAGAAAATAAAGGGTACACATCTGTATACTAAAGGGTATACAATTTAACACAAAATTCTAAAGCGGTCCGTGCGCCCGGGTGCACAGGAGTTTTTGCCAATCTCATCCCTAAAACATTGATTGAATATATTGATCATAGATATTTATGCTATATTCTTTGGTCACTTTTAGATCTTAATTTTTGTTAATCACATGCCTTAAAAGATATATTTCACGTTCTTTTATTCGTCCAGAATGTTTTCCAACTTCTTATTTTGTCTTCTACCGCCATTGATAGGTTGCAGCTGCTGGTTACGACCGGCAGGCAGTTGCTGACCATGCAAATAATCTTGCCTCAAAAATTCGTGGTAATTTAACTAACTCGTTGAAGGCACTAGGGGTGGACATTTTGACAGGTTTTGGCACCATAGTGGTATGTCTCAAGTTTCATCATATTCAAAAATGCTGACTGAATAACTCTTCATCACATTCTAGATTTAATGGTCACATAATCAATGTTGACCATCACTTTGGCAGGACTTTACTTTATATATTTGGTCTCAAGTTTTATATGATTTCAGTGTCCTCAGAAGGTCAAATATGGAAATGTTGGTTCATCAGAAAATGTGGTTACCGCAAAGGACATAATTATTGCGACGGGCTCTGTTCCTTTTGTTCCCAAAGGGATTGAAGTCGATGGTAGATATTTTATACTTTGAATTATTATTTCTGTTGTTTCATGGAACTCTACCACGATAAGTATATTACTGATGTCATGTGAAAGTATTGTATGAGGCTATGTCATATTCTAATTCTTTTACCTCAAAAGAGGTCATGAGGTCTAAAACTTCGGGCTAGAATATATATATATATATATATATTTTTTTTTTTTTTTTGCGACATACAGCTTCTTCTGAAATAGCCATTAAACTTTAAAGCTTTCATGAGCTCTGTAGATTTTGTTACTAGCTTGTTCTGGCGGTATCTTTATTTAGTTTGTAGCATATTCTGATGTATTTTGTTCTCTCTTATCTTCAGGGAAGACAGTAATCACCAGTGATCATGCACTTAAATTAGAATTTGTTCCAGATTGGATTGCCATAGTCGGAAGTGGTTATATTGGACTTGAGTTTAGTGATGTATATACTGCCCTTGGTAGTGAGGTAACTTTGATGAGCCTTTTTATTTCCCTTTCAGATCTTCACCCCTACGAAGGTAGAATTACCATTTAGTTCTTTACTTGACTTTTTATCATTAGTCAAAAAAGAGAGATGTTGAGAAAGAGACCGGTCCTCCCTTTCCTTGTGCTGTTGCAATACTTCCATTATCTTTTGTGAATTTCTCACTTAGTTTCCTGGCCTATCTGTTGTGTTTTCTGATAAAAGATTTGGTCGGATAATCTTCTGCCAATGTGCATATATTTAATTTGTTAATCCAATTGGATTATATTTTTGATAACATGGATAAAATACATTGAGTTTTGAAATTTCCTTTTTTATGGTGTTTCTACTGTTGACAATTAGAAGTGTAATAAACCGTGCTGACTTTCAATGCTTTACTGAATACTGAGTGAGATGCCTCCCCCACCTTTTTCCCCCTGAAATTAAGATTTCATGTTAATTCTGTATTCTCACTCGTATATATATTCCTCAAAATCTTAAAATTGAATTGATTTTTTCTTCATTATATTTTATTTTATCTTCATTATATTTGTGCTTGGCATTATTATAATTTCTCAGCTATTAGCCACTTTGCCTTGCTGATGAGTTGATTACTTTCTACATAATTTGTTGTTTATTAAGCAATGATCCTATCGTATAGGTTACATTCATTGAAGCTATGGATCAACTAATGCCGGGGTTTGATCCCGAGATAGGTAAATTAGCTCAAAGAGTTCTGATAAACCCACGGAAAATTGATCACTACACTGGAGTATTTGCAACCAAGGTCAATTAAGTATGATTTGTTGTGTATAAACCCTCCTTTATACTATGCTGATTTTGCATAATGTGAAAGATAACTCCTGCAAAAGATGGGAAGCCAGTGACCATTGAGCTTATTGATGCCAAGACAAAAGAATCAAAGGATACATTGGAGGTAACAAATGTCACTTTCTAGTAACCCTCTCTCTTCTTGACTGCTAATATAACAAATACGCAGCCACATGCCCTTATCCCCTCCACCCAACTAAACAGAAAAGAAAACAAGAAGTTTACTACTCATTTTTATCAAGTAACCACTACAACAAATGAAACTGAAATACTAAAGACAAAAAGAGCCTTGCTCATGGCTCTTGATCTTTAGAGGTAATGAGGTGTTCCACAAGTTATTGATCCCTTTCAAACTATGTCATAAATTTGTGACTTGAGTATCTTGTGTGTCTGACTGCGTCAAAAGCATTTTAATTGTAATATTGTATCAATTCTTTTTACATGAATATATTGGCTGGGAGTATATTTGAGCTAGTTGATGCATTGCCGAAAGGAAATAATGATATTTTGTTGCCGTTCTTGCCATTTCATTACTAGCTTTAATTATTGCACCATGACCAGGCTGCAGAAGAGAGTGAATAATAGTAATAATCAGTCTATTCCGATTTTTTATTTTCTGGTACCATTCCGCAGCCTGTAAAAGTTTCACTTTATTTATTTAGGAACATGAGAAAGGTAACTGTTGAGATCATTTCATATATTTGGTGTTCTTATGACGCTATTAACATGTGGTTTCACTGTAGGTCGATGCAGCATTAATTGCAACTGGAAGGGCTCCCTTTACCAAAGGTCTAGGACTTGATAATGTAAATATTTTAGTAAAGTTAAGATGAATGATAAATGTCTGTAATCTTTTAAATACAAGATGGTGTCATTCAATATCTAAGAATGATCTTTATATTCTGTCGCTTCCACATGCTTTATGTTTATTTATTTTTATAGACTAAGACAAATCATTGTCTGAAATTAGTTGACCTTTCCCATATCCTCTATAAATTTTCACTTTTCTTAATTCAATATATGAAGAACTGGTGCGTTGTTAATTTGCTTACAGATTAACGTGGAGACACAGCGTGGTTTCGTTCCTGTTGATGAACACATGAGAGTAATTGATGCAAATGGAAAACTGGTTCGTTCACTCTGCCTACCTCATTGACACTGTTCATAATCTGTTTCATTTCTTTGACATGAGACTTCTATCATTAGATTCCACACCTATATTGCATCGGTGATGCAAATGGTAAGCTGATGCTCGCCCATGCAGCAAGTGCTCAAGGAATTTCTGGTAGGGGATCATATGTTAATGTAAGCAATTCCTAGATTCTGTTTCAATTTCAATAGTTCCATGTTTTTATCTTCTTGCAGTTGTTGAACAACTTACTGGAAATGATCATGTGCTAAACCATTTAAGCATTCCTGCTGCATGTTTCACGCATCCTGAAATCAGTATGGTTGGATTGACAGAGGTAAAACTAACAGCATAGTACTGGAGTAAGATGCTTTTGCTAACTTCCATACATGCATGCCTGTTTAAATAATAAAAAATACTATGTGAGCGTGTGATGAAGGGCCTGCTTCCAGTTTCTTGTACACTTGATAACTCTAGTGGGTGCTCTAGAAAGTGACATGCCAACCAAGGGATGGAGTTATTGCAGTGGTGGCACAAATAAATGTAGAATGAAAATAAAAATACAAATGCACGCATTTATGTATGTATGTAAGCCAATATTATCTTATATATTTCTCAAAATACAAACTCTAGTACTTTATTCATGGATGTGTAGTTACAAGTCAACAAAGTGATAATAGTCTTCTTAAAGAAGTTTACTTATTAAGTAAGCGATGCAAATGATTTACTAATTGAGTATATAGTATTTTCTTAGAAAATTACATAATAGCTATTCTAGGGGTAACATGCACTTATACTATGAGCTATAGCTATGTATGTCTCTGGGTACTGGGCAGTAATAAATAAGGAAAACTATTACATTTTGAGTGATGTTTACCACACGTGCTCTTATATTTAGATGGTTTGCTAATTCATGACGCTGTATAGAAAAGATGCTGTGTTATTAAAATCTGTGCATAAATAAGATTTAAGTCTTGGTTGGTGTTATTTTCCAGCCTCAAGCAAGGGAAAAAGCTGAAAGAGAGGGGTTTGAAATAAGTATAGCCAAGACAAGCTTCAAGGCTAACACCAAGGCTCTGGCTGAAAATGAAGGGGAAGGACTTGCAAAGGTTATCTCTCACTCTCTCTCTGTGATCTTTTCAATTTTTTCGTTTTAGTTTCGTTGTTGCTTGAACATAAAGAGCTATATGTATTCTACTGTGGTCTTCAGAGTTTTGTGGACCATTAAGGGAGTTTTATAATCAAAACCCATGGATAAAGGCAAAGTAATGACCTCATATCCAAACAATAGAATCCTTTTAGTGCATCAAATGGCATCATTAAATAACAAAACCGATCATATTCTCATCTTTTTGCTTATTTCTGATTGTTTCGGTTAAAATTCTCAGTTCTGAGTGTTTGTTTCTTCCAGTTAATATACAGACCTGACAATGGCGAAGTTCTTGGAGTACACATCTTTGGACTGCACGCTGCAGACCTCATACACGAAGCATCTAATGCGATCGCATTAGGCACCCGTATTCAAGTATGCGCCCACTCATTACTAATCAAGATGGGAGTATTGAATGCACAATCACACAGAATTGAAACTCTTTTTGTACCTTGATGCTTCACAGGACATAAAGTTTGCTGTTCATGCACATCCGACGCTCTCGGAAGTTCTTGATGAGCTATACAAACTAGCCAAGGTAAGCTTTCGAAACTTTTTGATGAATACACCCGCATTACATGCATACATACAACATGAAGTTGGTGTACCTTTCATCAATTAACAACATAACACACAAGGCAAAACCATTATCCTTGTTATACAACATGAAGTTGGTGTACCTTTCATCAATACAATATAATACACAGGGCAAAACCATTATCCTTGTTATTGATCAATAATGTACGTTTTATTGTTCTCTGAACTTCAATGGGTGCAGGTGAACACCCAGTCCACGAACCAATTTAGTGAACCAGTCACTGCTTAGAGCTTGTATCTGAATTGTAAGTTTTGTTTTCGCTCTGTTTATTATTACTATAATTAAAAAAAAAAAAAGAGAAGCTGAAATTCATTACGTGATCTCCAGTATGAATGTGGGGTAATATTTTGTCTTTTGGATGAACACTCTTTAACAATGAATTTTCACACTAAAGAGACTACTCCATAAGTAAGATAATTTCAGTGAATGTGGGGTAATATTTTGTCTTTTGGATGAACACTCTTTAACAATGAATTTTCACATAACAATCTAAAGAGACTACTCCATAAGTAAGATAATTTCAGTTTAGAAACAGTGGACTGATGCTATAAATAAACCAAGAAAATGTAAATCAAAATCCAACTATTATAACAGAAATAACAAATTTCTTCTCTCTGAAGAATCAATCTACTCTTCTTCGCTGGCACCATCAAGCTTGTTATTGTGCTTCCTTGCATACCTCTGGTTCCTCAGGAACTTAGGATCCATCTAAGCATTTAGAGAGAGAGAGAGAGAGAGAGAGAGAGAGAGAGAGAGAGAGAGAGAGAGTTAATACATAGAGAGAGAAATTGTGAACGTTAGATGGAAGAAATAGTGATTTAGCACGTACCCCTTTGGTAGAGGTGTGGCGATGCATCTTAGGCTTCTTGATGCCGTTCTTGTGAGCCTTGTGCGATTGATTGTGCGCAGTGTGATTCTTTGACTTCGCCATTTATTCTCACTTCTTAACCCTAATTCACAACACAAACAAAAACGAAAATTGAGAATAATTAACGAAGAACTTCAATTCACAAAATTGAGATTGGATTCAATTTAATTTCGTAAATGAAAACACAGTCCCAATGGCGATGGTTCTTACCGTCGGGTGGGGGGTCAGAGGTACGGCGTCGGCTTGCAGTCTTGCAGAAGGAGAACGATGGATATAGTTGTGCGCCGTCGTTTTATGAAGATACAAAGCCCTAGCTCTGGCGTTGTTCGAAATGACGTCGATGTTCCCAAGTGTGTGGGCTTTTTGGGCTGGTCATGTGTGACTGAATTTATAATAATGTATAATCCAAGCTTAAACACAGGCCCACTTAAAACCTTTTTTTCTTTTTTAAATCCAAACATATGTTTAATCTAAGCCCAAACATAGGCCCACTGAATTTATAGTATGTTTAATTTAAGCCCACATGTCGACTTTGTTACTAGGAGTAATCCTTATTTGGACTTGTATTTGTCTTATTAAATTAAATACCCAAAATATAGTTAACATCAAATTATAAAACAATCACTATTTTACATACACTTTATTTTAAAAAAAAACTATCTCTACATAACATACTTTGTCATTTTTTTATTATAAAAAAAATATCATTATACTTTTAAAAGTTATCACTTTCTTAATCTTCGAATTAAGGGTGAAATCTTTTGTGGAGGGAGGGAATAGTACATTTTATATTATAATTACACCAAGTTATGAACTTAACCAGTTCATTTGAATTCCCAATGAATTTTGTTAATACATGTATAAAAGTCTGCAAGCCTATATAAATAAATTGTAGGGGGTTGATAACATAGCATACAAATTTATTTATCTTCATTTAATTAAACTACAAAAAATCAAAGCAAATAAAAGAGAGTCACCATAGCTTACTTGGTTTTCCAATAAAGGACAGGATTTTCCATGTGTAGAATGAGTATCAGAATTTAGGCCCTGCCCCTGTGACGATTTAATTCTATCCATTGTATATTGACTTTTATATCCTTGACAAATATCAGTATGACTTGAAGCACCTCTTTCCAGTGGGAGCGGCTTCACCTGATAAATTCCTCATGGGCTTAATGACTGTGAATCAGTTCCGAATGACGCACCTCAACCAATGAGAGTCTTCCACGTCATCAGCGCAACAAATCTCCACCGGTTCAGCCGGTACTCAGCTGCTGTTTATATATAAAAGCCGAACTCAAGCATACTTATCTTGGTATATTCTCAGTCACAGTTTTTGCGTTAGAAATTCCGCGGTTTGTTTGTTTGTTTGTTCTTATTTCGAATTCGGGCTCAATTCTGTTGAGCTTTGGAAGTGTGTTTTCTTGATCTGTTTCCTGGTTGTGAATTCTGCGGGTGAAAATGTTTCTCTTGGATTGGTTTTACGGCTTGTTAGCATCTTTGGGATTGTATCAAAAGGAGGCAAAGATTTTGTTTTTGGGTCTTGATAATGCTGGGAAAACCACCTTGCTCCATATGTTGAAAGATGAGGTTACGATACTATGTTCTTTATCTGTACACATTTTTTAACTTTCAGGAATTCGTTTGTATATGTGTATCTAGTGATTAATTCTTAGTGCTGTTGTTTTCTCAGTAGAAGAGCAAAAAAATTGATTAATTCTTGAAGAATGAAATATTTTAGGTTTTGATGTTATTTAAAGATACTGCCGTCGTTTTTTTTTACTATGCTTACAAGTTTTTGCTCATTTGAGTTGGGTTATTGTACCTATTACTGTTGTTTTTATTGTTAAAATTATGTGTATTTGAGGTAGTTTTGTATTCTTCTTTGAATTTATTGATTCGAAACACCTTCGACTCCATATAATTATCAGTATCTAGATTGCTTCTAATGTGTATTGTTGTGTGCTATGTTTTTGCACTTTGAACAGCAGTTCTCTTTTCCAGGAAGTGACACTTCTTAGCTTGAAAAAAATTCTTATACTTGCGTATACCTTTACACATAACTATAATTTTTTTTCTCTGTGTATATAGATTTAGTATTTCTGACTGATATAATATTTGATTTTTTATGCAGAGGTTGGTGCAGCATCAACCAACACAGTACCCAACATCAGAGGAACTAAGTATTGGGAAAATAAAATTCAAAGCTTTTGATTTGGGTGGTCATCAGATTGCTCGAAGAGTGTGGAAGGACTATTATGCAAAGGTTAATAATTCTTGCATGATTTTTAGAGAAAATTCTAACTGCTTTCTAATCTGTCAAGCTTGCTTCTGTTGAATGTTTTTTATATGGTCGTACACTATATTCTTATGTTTATTGGCACACACGCTCAATCTTTGTTCCATATAACTTATACTCTTGTTCTTTCTCTTGTGATCATGTTCGACTTGTACTTCTCTCATCTTGTATAGAAAACTCTCTGTTCTTGGCATTCAAAAGGGCTTAATAATCTATAGTTTATCAAGTATATATTAAATTTTCTCCGTTCCATGAACTCCATGAAACTGGAGTATACTCTAGTTCTTTCTCTTGTGATCATATTCGACTTGTTGTACTTCTCTCTATCTTTTTGTAAAGAAAATTCTCTGTCTTTTGCATTCTAAAGGGCTTAATAATCGTTTATTGAGTGCATTAACTTTTTCTCCGTTCCATTTTTTTTTTCATTTTGTCTTTATAAATGACACATACAATCTTCTTCACATTTTGAGTTTTTGTCAGTCAATATGATCTCATTTTCAATGTGTTGGTCTAAAGTTTTCTGATTTATTTTTTAAACTTCACTCTTCACTATGATGTAATTCTGCTGTGTATGTGCCTTTGATTCCATCTCAACATAAGTAACAATTTTCACAAAGGAAAGTGTACAAGTTTGAATGATGCCTTTTACCTGATTTTCAGTTCTAAAATCTTTTTGTATTTTGAGGTTAAATATATTGATTCCTTTAAATCTACGTGATTTAGGTTGATTCTGTGGTTTATCTGGTGGATGCTAATGATAAAGAGCGCTTTGCTGAATCAAAGAAGGAACTTGATGCACTTCTGTCAGACGAGTCACTAGCAAATGTCCCGTTTCTCATCCTTGGTAACAAGATTGATCTACCATATGCTGCTTCAGAAGACGAGCTGCGTTATTACCTGGGCCTAAGTGGCCTCACCACGGGCAAAGGTAACGCTAACCTTTCAGATACCAATGTTCGACCAATCGAGGTTTTCATGTGCAGCATTGTTCGCAAAATGGGTTACGGTGAGGGCTTCAGATGGATGTCTCAGTACATTAAGTAAGTCTGGAATTATAAATATACTTCACGTAGTATGTTGGGAGTTAAAAAAAAGATCACTTTTAGATCCAAAACAGGGAATGCAAGAATTGTGAATGACTTTGTTGCTAGTGAATTCTTGTTCTCTTGCTGTTGTGTTTCAATGTGTGAATTAACTTAATAGCATGTATGAGTTCTTTTTATGCTCCGAGTGCATTCGTTCGTGCAACACCACGCCGTAGTCCTCCGAACTTTGTCATTAGTTAAGCGATCATTTACAACCAATAAGTGTGTACATGGTTAGAGAAGTAATGTGATTTGAGAAGTTGTATTTTGATGAGTGGATCAATGAGAAAGGAAGATAACAAATGTGAGCAGGTTTAATTTCCAAGTGAGTAGGGTGAAAATGAGTCTAGTCGAGCTTTGACTGCTTAAGCTTGTTTGATAGAGCAATCAAACTGAGCTTAAAGGAGTTTTTATCGAGTTAAATACGAGCTGAGTTCGAGTAGTTTGATAATATTACACTTAATTTACCTATTTTCATGTATCAACCTCGAGCCGAGTTTTTATTTTTATCGATATAAAAGTCTGTTATGATATCTTTATCAAATCGACTCAAATGAGCTTTTATCAAAAGATCTCGAGTCGAGCACGAAGTAGTTTGATTTGATTTCCACCTCTATAAGTGATAATATAATAGATGAGAATGAAAATGTATTTTTAGGTTTGATTGGGGGATCCAATTGGAATTCTCATCAGAGTAAATTTGATCATCCACCGATTAACAATTGCTGGCCATTCCACATCTCATTCTCAAATTGCTGATGAAACTGATCGATAATCTTCCCACTTCTCATTCTCAAACTGATCACAACATGTTTGATCATTTTGCATCCCATTTTGATGATCAAAGTATGTTTTATCATCCAAAATCCTCGATTAAATCCTACACATATGCAAAATTGATTTGGTTCTCCATCAAATCTGCAACCATGAGAAAAGCCAATGATGAATGTGGTCTCTTGCAGTTGCATGTAGTAAAAAAAACAATAATTAATTACATGTACATGTATGGAAACTCAAGATTAATACATCTTTGTTCTAAAACTGCTAACCAAATCTGTAGATGTTGACCAAGTATTAAAACATGCAACAAAGTGTCGTCTCATCGTTGGTCGAGTTAGTCTCACTCCAAATATATCAAAAACTTAGTCCACACGTACACGTTCTATGGGGCTTTTTCTTCAAATATCTATGTATACCTGCAAAAACTGCAGGCACATATAAATACAGGTATATACATGTGTGTGTATATATATAGAATTGAGACAAATTCAATGATACCTACAAGAACACAGATATCTATACTTGTAAACAATACGTACTAGTCGTTAAAAGTTCGTCTTGTTGGCTATTTAGACTCATTAAGTTCACAGTGGTGCATAGATTTCATCCATACTGAAAATTTCAGATTTCACTGCTCTGTCTTTAGTACATTTTGTTGGATAACATGATTAACACTTTATATTTGTGACCAATCTAAAACAAGATTCCAATATTAACAGAGATTTTTAACAGATTTTAAACAGTAGAATCAAAAATGCATTTGATTCATCAGAGAGAAATCTCATTGAAACTTCCATGCAGAAAGTGAACTTATTGGTGATCCCTTCCAACCAAGAGTTAAACATTTACCATCCATGTATAATGTGCATGAACTCCCACATGGATAACTTTGAAGCATCAGACTTGCTTGATCGAGAGACGACGTGCTCAGGTCCGTCTCCACCAACCCGATACGATTAAAAAAGGCTCTCCACACGTTGATGTTCACATGCCTGATCTTCCTCTGCTCCCCTTCAGTAGTTAGAACATTTCTTATGGATGATCTGAACCATGTTGACTCAACATTCATTCTGCTGCTCTCATCATTCTTGAAACAATCCGCCAATGAGTCGAAAAACGTGCCAAAGAAGAACAGGCTCTCAACGAATCGCCCAATGAACGTAGGAGAATTACAGTTTACCTCAAGTTCAGTGACAACCATGACACAAGGATTGATATTTTTAACCACTGTCATCAGATGGTTTAGCCTGTCCACCCGTCCGACCATGCTCATGAGCGCGTATGCTGCGTAGACAGATACGGATTCATCGGGGCTTAAGTCGAAGAGGGTGTGATTCAGGTCCAATACATCATCCACTAACACTGTTTTGAAAGTAAACTTTATGTTCAAAGACTCTGCATAGCTTGACAACTGCTTGCTCGTTTCGTTTATCATAGACGTCTCTTTCACCATGATGGCACTGATCTTAAGATGCTCGACAGGATGGTCGAGTCGAGCTGCTAGAGATTGCATCAAGGCTATCCAATGCACTCCACTCCTGATCTCAAGGTCAATAATATGAACTTTACTTGCCTCTTTTACATGATCTAAAACGGCTTGAACGCTTACAAGCTTACTAATCTGCGAGATGGGGTATTCGTTGTGGAACGCAACCTGCAGGTTCAAATTCGGGAACATCATCATCTCCATAGGATCTAAAACCTTCTGATCAGAATCTTTTGGCATGATTCTTCCTGTTTCCACTGCAATCTTCTGAAGAAGTGCTTCAGAGAAGTAGTAAACTAGCCTCTGGACAGGTGTACCAGTACATGAGCTCCACCTGTTGCACTCGTTCAAGAACTTGACAGCACGCTCATACTGGCTCTCGGCTACTTTCTCCGCACAATACATTAGATTCTGAATGAGACGAACACCTCTAGATTCTTCCTCCGACTGTGATGATGCTGAGCTCGGATACAGATGATTGCTACTCCCTATGAACTTCTCTGCAGCTAATTTGATGATGATTTCAGTTGGCAAAGTTGGACCTTCCGCCACATGAAACGGTTGCAATGGGGTTAGTGATTGGACGTTCAGTTTTCGTTGCCTGTTTCTGTATCTCCTCAGGACATTGAATGATTCAGAAAGGAAGACATGATCATGGGACTCTCTCTCCTCCACCAGCTCAGGTTGTCTGACATTCTTGGCTGTCTCATCTTCACTTGATAGAAAATGAGGAGAGTGAAGATGGAGATAGAGATCGAACGAGGCGACATGTTCATCATTAACTCGAAAAAGATCAACTGATCTTTCTGATGAATTCATACACCCCACTTGCTGAGATTGAAACATTTTTGCTCAAAGATATTGTGGAACTATGGTGTAATAAGTTTTTAAATCTAGAGAGATATTGTTGATTAATAAAGAGGATAAAGACGAATACAGAGAAGAAAACAATGTAAAATATATAAGATAAGTGATCAATGATGCAATCAATGTGGCTGTATATATTTGTCTCCATGAATAATTAAGTATTACAGTTGCATTCAGTATTTAGTAAGCTTGACCAATTGAATTAGATTAGTGATATTTCTGCAGACAAGTTCCTAGTTATTATCAAAAGTTGGCCATGTTGTAATTTGATGTTTCCAACTCAAGATTTCGAGACTTGTATTGGTGTTTTCTTAAACTATCAAAACAATGAACTTTGCAGATCACAAGGATCAAGAGATTTAATTCTAGACATAAAAAAAGGACGAAAACAACGCAATCTTGAACGAGCCTTTGATACAGCAGAAGTGATCCTTGAAGTTCCTAAGCCATCATCTTCAAACGTATATAGACCAAACATCTGGAATGTACAAGTTGGTGGAAAAGTTCTTCCATCATAGTTAAGATTTAAGAAACTACATATGACTACATACTTATTAAGGAAACTAAAACTTCCATGCTGAGACAGAACTAATTGGTGTTCCCTTCCAACTAATGATCAAACTTTTGCCATCCACATCCAAGGTGAAGGAACTTCCAGACGGGAAGTTCGTACGTACGAGGTTTGCTTGGTACACGGATGACATACTCAGCTCCGTTTCCTTAAAACCATACCGAGTAAAAAAAGACCTCCAGACACTCATCCTAACATGTCGAATCTTCCTCTCGTCCCCCTCAGCCGCCACCATGTTCCTTATTGATGAACTGAAGCATGTTGACTCAGCAATGAACCTATTCTCCTCATCATTGTTCAGACAATCCGCCATGCACTCAAAGAAGGTGCCATAGAAAACGAGAGCTCCCACGAACCTGTCCACGAATACCCGAGAGTTACAATCCGCCTCAGCCTCAGCAACAACCATCACAGAGGGGTTTAGCTCCCTCACCACTCTCATTACATGCTCAAGTCGATTAGGCTGTCCAATCATGCGCATTAAGGTTTACTCCGCGAAGACGACAACAGCTTCGTCGTTACCATGAGCCTCAAACTGGCTCTCATTGAGATCCAACATGTCTTCCACCATGACTACATTGAAGGAGAAGTTCAACCCTAATGTGGCTGCGAAGCTGACGAGACGCCTCCCCGTCTCGTCTATGCTTGCTCGTGAAGCCGACCCGACAGCCGTCACCTTCAGATGACGACACCTGTCTCCAAGAGCTTGCATCAAGATTGTGCAATGGATACCTTTCCGGATCTCCAGATCAATGAAATTGATCCTACTTCTATCACCTACATTGTCTACTACAGCTTGTATTCCAGCAAATTTGGTGATCTGTGATATGGGTAGCTCTTTATGAAACGCAATCGTGGTTGCAGTTGGACCGTTGAAAGCCACTGCTAAAGGATCCGGATCACCCTTGTTACACGAAATCCGACCCGTTTCTCTGTCGATCTGTTCGTGTAAAGCCTCGATGAAGTAGTACACCAATCTCTGCACAGGACTGTCTCCGGGAGAGCACATTCTCTCGCATTCGAGCAGGAGCTGACGCGCCTGCTCGAACCGTCTCCGATCGACTCTCTCGGCACACCAGAGAAGGTTCCCGAGAAGCTCGACTCCTCCGGAATCTTCTCTCGTGTGGCAGAGAACAGAGCTGGGATACGGATGGCTGATCATGGAGAGTTCAGTGTTTGCTCGGCAGGATGATTTGATGAACATCTCAGCTGCCAGCTGGATCATCGTCTCCATTGACAATCCGCCACGTGTACTCTCCACGTGGCGTTCCTCTGATCTCACCTTCTCGCCGTAGAACCTCCTGCACCTGCTGCCGTACTTCTGCAAAATCTCAAATGACGCTGCGGGCCGGGCCTGTTCCGGCCCGGTCCGTCCCATCAGGCCCGGTTTTGGGGAATTCAGACACGCGATCCTCCTTAACTCATCATCTTGTGGGGTGTAATCTAGAAACAGATAATCCATTTCACAATCAAAAGAATGCATACCCGTAGCTGCAATTTGATTGGTTGGAAAGCTACACTGATCATGCAAAGAACCACTGTAAGATTTTTTCAAATTGTTGCTCAACATCTCTCTCTCACAGCTTATAGTGTAACCCACCATCAGGGCCCCACCGCCTCTGTCCTGGGGATTGGTGGAGGAGGTAAATCGCAGGACGTGCCTCAAGTGGCTTATAGAGAGGGCTCACTGTTAAACTTATGCTTGCAGGGCAAAATCCATGTCAAAGGCAGGATTCAAACCCCCACCCTGCAGCAACCAAGCTCAGTTGGAAGACCTTTCCACCCTCCCCTCTTCCACTTGAGCTATGCCCTGGGCTCTCTCTCTCACCTTTTTCTTACAGAACGGTATCTTCGGATTCATCTCAAGAAACGTTGTCTTTTAACTAAAAAAGAAACGATCATTCAACTCTTCTTGTTGACAGTGACCACTATTAGAGAATAGAATTATTACTACTAAATTGACATAATCAAATCGCTTATTAAACCCAATGCTAATAGGACATAGTTGGATAAACTACAAAGAAATAAGTTCAAAAGAATAAGCCACCATGAAAATTAATTTTTAAAGAAAAATTATCTACTCCATTGGAGTAATGGAAGAGGATCAGACGGAGAACATTTTTAAACTCTTTTACTTATTCCATTCCTTTTTTTTAAAATTGAGATGCTATTTCTCTTCATAGTTGGCCCTTAATACTCAACAATTTTTTTTTTTAATGTTACCAAATGTAAATTTTTTTATCTAAATATATATAGTGATGAGCTGAATATTTCATATTCATATGGAGTATATAAATGAACCCTAATTAAATTCTTATTGTGTTCCTAATTTATGCTTTGGATTAACTTATTCTATCACAAAAATTTTCTTAGTCCATTATTTATGTCAAACACAAATACTTTCAATTATTAAAAAATGACCTAGAAAATTTCTTGGTAGTTATCAAACTTTAAAATAGGGCTGAAATGAGACAAAGCTACCCAATAATAGCCCTTTTAATAGGCTTGCATTGGGCCTTAACTATTCAGGTAGACAAGCCGGCCTTCCTTTGACAACATACGCGGTCTCTTCAAGTGTACTCCCTCCGTCCCTTGAAACGTAACCGTTTGCTTTTTACACGTGGATTTATGAATATAATAATTTAATGTATTTTGAGGTGAGAAAAATAATATTTTAAAGTGTAGTGGGTAGTTGTATTAGTGTTGAGTGTTGGGTCATGAGAGGTCACATCAATCTAAAAAAGGAAATGAATACTTTGTAATGGGACGAACCAAAATGACAAAATGGATACGTATCAAGGGGACGGAGGGGACGGAGGGAGTATATAATTCATACATATAACTATATAAGTTTAATTAATTAATTTTTAAAAACATTAATCAATTAAAAATTTTAACTCTTATAATTTATAGTGCAAGGGCACCATATTCATTATTAAAAATTAAAAAAAAACTTAATCTTAATTTTGTGTATATTGAATGATATTTATATTTTAATATAGTTATCCAGAAAATAGTATTCCCTCCATTCCAGCTTACTCTTTATTGTTACTATACATACGAAGTTTAAGAATTTTTTTAATCAATTTTATTGACTTTTTGAGGTAATATAGTATTTTTAGGTAATAAATAAATTATAAAGTAAATTATGTTATTTAGGTGAAAACGAAAATTTTTGATATATGATGTAAAGAGATTATTTATTTTTGAAATTTTACTATTGAAATGAACTAACTTAGTAAAAAATAAAAAATAAAAAATAAAAAAACCTGAGAAGTCTAGTTGGTACGGGGAGAGAGTAGTTCATATTTCAATAATCTATCTAAGAAAACACTTTGCGGGCTTTGCAATACCGAAAAGCCCAAATTGTGATTTACTAAAGTCTATTGTCAGTCCTAATTAACTCCAATTTTATGGACAAGGCCTTGAAATAAACTCCCCCGCCTTTGCGTCAAGAATGTCCCATAAGGCAGGGCCATAACACAACAGGTGAAATATATTTAAAACTAACAACACCAAACCGTACAGATGAGGTCAATGTAGGGGTGTAAATGAGTCGGATTGAAAGAAGAGATGTTCAAGTTTGTTTGAAATATTATTAAGCTTCTAAATATATGCTCGAGTTTATTTGATAAGTAATCGAATCGAGCCCGAACGAGCTTTATCGAGCCGAGTTAGAGTATCTTGATAAATTTACACTTATTTTATCGATTTTCTTTAATCGAGTTCGAGTCGAACTTTTAATCTTATCGAACCGAACCCAAACGAACTTTTTATCGAACAATCGCGAGCTGAGTATCGAATAGTTTGGTTTGATTTTAGGTCAATGAGTGCAGTCACTCCATCCTCTGAAGGTGTATCACGAGTGCGTTCTACACAAAGTCGCGCAAAGTAAAGTGCGCCTTTATTTCAACCTAGTTTCATAGAACTGCCGGATGCCCACTATCACAGCCAATGAATATTTGACACGTAGAAACACATTAATCAGAATGACGTGTCGCTTCTATAAAATATATCAGGAGCTCACCAAACACGCGCGCACCGTCTTCTCTCAACTATCCTCCATCCAGATCAATTCGCAAAAACCTCAATCCGCGTAGTTCGATCTAGGTGATGGCGGAAGACAAGTATAATCGGAAGAACCCTGCGGTGAAGAGGATTTTGCAGGAGGTGAAAGAGATGCAATCGAATCCCTCCGATGATTTCATGAGCCTACCCTTCGAGGTTTTTTTTCTTTCTCAACGATTTGTATTTAGCTAATTTTAATTCCTCTTCGAAATTTGCTTCGTAAATTAGTTCTGGATTGAATTTCTGTTTCGTATTTTTTTTACCTTGAATATTACCCCTGATTTCCCTCAGTCGCTGGATATTTAAGCCTCCTATGTGTGTAAGACTAAGGGACATTTTTCTTTCAGCAATTGTTTTATTTGATTTCGTGGTAATGCACATGTGTTTTTGAGAATGGATCTGATTAATGTTTGGATTTTTTGAGATAATAGAATTTGATTTGCTTTAATTATTTAGGAATTCATTTGTTATGCAGTAGTCCTTAAATTTCCCTTTCCTGCTTGATGAATGTTTATTTCTCATATGACCTTAATCTGATTACTGAGTTTCGATTATAATAATTATAATTATTTTTTTTCGGTTGAAGTCTTGAATAAGTTGTGCGGCAAGTCCTTCGTTTTAAATTGATCGATTAAGTTGTATTTGAAGATGACATGAGTGATCATGTTTTTTTAATTGACTTGTATATTGTATTTTGCAGTATTGACTGAGTTTTAATTTATCTTCGTCCATGTTGAGAGTATTGTTATGATGTTGCATCAGAACCGAGGCTTTATCTTCTACCTTTCTGGAACTTTGATTAACCATGGATGTTTTTCTGTTTCAGGAGAACATATTTGAATGGCAGTTTGCAATTAGGGGGCCAAGAGACTCTGAGTTTGAGGGAGGAATATATCATGGAAGAATTCAGTTGCCTGCTGAATACCCATTCAAGCCACCTTCATTTATGTTATTGACGGTATTGGATTGGTCTCAGTGATCTCAGCAGTGTCAGTTGAATTATCTGCATGTGGAAAACAAAAGCCTTTCTGACTTGATTTGATATCTTTTACAGCCGAATGGTCGATTTGAAACCCAAACCAAGATATGCTTGAGCATTTCAAATCATCACCCCGAGCACTGGCAACCATCCTGGAGTGGTATGTTTATTTTGAGATATTTGTAGTTCAACTTTTTAATATTTAATATCAATACAACATCTTCTTTCAATTAGGGCAGCACAACTATCAGAAGCAAATAATTTTGTTGTAGCTTCTTAGCATGCTCTACAGTCAGTCATGCAAATCTTTAGCATAAACAAGAATGGTCCAATCTATGTGACTGTGTGGTGTATGAATCATCTATCTTTAGGTGAAATGACCCTGCCAGATGATGTTATTAAAAATACTTGCATGTGCCCATGCCATAAATGAAATTTTGTGAATTTTCATATAGATCTTGGGAAATGTCTTGATCAATATTGTAGCCATGGGAATAGCCACTTGTTAAATTATGTTCACAGTTCAACACCCTCTTTCAAATACTATGGATGTACATTTTAATTGGTTTTGCATGTGAGTCATGCCTTTTGGGTTTTTTGCAGTTCGCACTGCGTTGGTAGCATTAATTGCCTTTATGCCTACCAGCCCAAATGGTGCTCTAGGATCCTTAGATTACACGAAGGAAGAGAGGCAAGCTCTTGCAATTAAATCTCGTGAAGCAGCTCCAAGATTTGGTTCTCCTGAACGTCAAAAGCTGATTGATGAGGTTTGATGTGACATAATATAAAATCTTTTTTAATATGAAAATTGTTCCATCATCTTAAACTAACACTTCACTACCTTAGATTCATGAGTACATGCTCAGCAAAGCTCTGCCAGTGCCTCCAGGCATCTCGACATCTGAAGTTACCAAGAGTGATGAAATTCAGCAGATCACACAAGATAATGTTGAAGAACCCACCGAAACACTTCCTCCCCCAAGTGAAGACGATGGGATCACTGAAGACCAAAATGAGACACCATCTAACACAAACGTTGTTCAGACATCACAGCCTATTGCTTATGGGCCCTCAACTAACCAGCAGCAACTATTGCATCAACCAGAGGCAAGGGTTCCAAAGCCAGCTGATGACCGTCTTTTTACATGGGCTGCCTTTGGGCTCACCATTGCTATAGTTGTGCTTCTATTGAAGAAGTTCTTGAAAGCTAATGGACACGGTGCCGTCTTTATGAATGAGTCGTAAATGGTCTTTATGAATGAGTCGTAAATGGCCGGTAGACTGTCTGAACAGTACATGTAGTTTATGTGGAAGGTGAAAGAGGGGAGAACCTGCCTTCTATAATGGTGAATGAGTACCTTAAAAATAATCCGGTTTATGGCATCATTTAGGGAAGTTAATGTATATCATACATATATATTTATGCATCATATCTTTCAATTTAGTGGAATATTGTATAGTTAAACTGTCGTGAGTAAAGTTGTGAAGTTTTCTTAGAAGCTTTGTTCTCTTACAAATTTGTTTTCTATTTTTGCTTGCAATTATGATCATGATTTGATGTGGATTCTTATTTCTTTCTCTCAGAAAGTCACTGGATCTAATACTCTTAATCAAACGTTCAAGATTATGTTTGTGTATATTTTAGTTTTTTTTTTAATCCTAGTTTAGAATTTAATTTAGTAAGCCTGTCTTTTGTGACTTATTGGGAATTGGAATTAAGAAATAACAATACCATGTTCCCACCATTTTAATAAGAGATAAACTCGATATAGTAATTTTTATTACCAAACTTGGTAAAATCTTTCAAATTACATTTGAATATTTATTTTATTCGATTTTGTGGAAGTATTCGTATGATCAATACAAGGTTTTATATTTTGTGGTTTCATGATTTGACAGTCCAGCCTAGGGGTGTTAATTTTATCCGCGGATGCCGGTATCCGCCGGATAATATCCTATTGGGTACGGATAGGTAGGGTATTCCGGGTTTTGGGTAGGGTAATACCCGTACCCCTACCTGTATTGAAATGTTGAGGGTAAAGGTAGGGTATGGATTATATAAAATATTCGATTACCCTACCCGATTACCTGTTTATTTTATTATGCATTATATATTTTACATAATATATATTATATATTTATATAATAACATAATATATATAAACATTATTCCATGTATTTGTAGTTAATTTGTTAGCATTATTGAATTAGTTTGTTTAACTATACATTACTTTTGTAATTTTATATAATTTAGTTTAATAGTGTCATGCTATTACATATTATAATATATGAAAGTTAAATGATTATATTTTTAAATTATTTTGATAAATTTATGAATCTCATAATATATTGCATTGATAATGATTTATTTTAAATAAATTGGTCATGTATATAGGATATGATAGGTCGAGATTTTACGGATATAATAGGCTGGACATTATTATTCGCATAATTTTTTAAACTTACGGGTAACCGTTTATCTGCGGATTATCTATGTACCCAATAAACAATATCCATACCCTACCCAATGATATATTTAAGAGTAATAGGTAGGGTAAGAGTTCTAAAAATAGAAATGAGGGAAGGGTATCTATTAGGCATACCAGTATCATACCTTATCCATTTACATACCAATCATGTTCTTAACTTGCCAATTAATATGATTATCTTTTAATATGTTACTCCACTAATTAAGAGTCACAAACAAAATATTACAAAAAAAATAAAAAAATCATGCTATTACTTTAATCGAATTATAAAATCAAATCATAAACAAAAGGCACCGTCAAGTTTCCAGGTAAAAAAAAAGGGGAAGGTTTACCGTTTACTTCTAAGTCAATGACTCCATAGTCAAGAAAATATCGATTTTGATTCTATATCTTTTATCAAATTCAATTTTAGTCGTGTAATTTTTAATATTTTTAATTTTAATTCTTTTAGTTTTAATTTTGATTCCGTAACTTTTAAAATTTCAATTTTAATCTTATAAATTTCAAATTTAGTTCTATATCTTTTTGAATTATCAAAATTAGTCTTGTATCTTTTAAAATATGATATAATTTATAATATGGCTAATTTTGATAATTTAAAATGATATAAGATTAATTTTGAAATTAAGAAGACTAAAATTGAAATTTTTAAAAAATACAGAATTAAAAATAAAATTAAAAATACTAAAATTAAAAATACCAAAAATTACGTGATTAAAATTGAATTTAGTAAAAGATATTTTCTGTCTATCGTTTTCATTACGGCACTATTGCAGGCTTCTCATTATAATCCAACCCAAGGAACAGGATCATCCACTCTGCTACTCGTATTTCTAATGGAGACTTCCATTGCTTCACTTCCAAAACTCCCAGATGACTTGATCATCGAAATACTGACCAGGCTTCCAGTACAATCCCTCTTGAAATTTAGATGCGTTTGCAAATCATGGCTTTCCTTTATTTCCACCAAACAATTCGTCAAAACCCATCTCAAAAATTCCAAAAAACTCAAAAACTTCGCAACCCGCAGGATAATTTTGAGCAATAAAGGTAATTTTAAGCAATGTTCAGTTCAATCCCTGTTGAATGACCCCATTACTGATGCTTTCGTCACTGATTATCCGGTTCATTTACCAGTAAAACTATTTGTTCTGGGTTCTTGTGATGGTTTGATTTGTTGCCTCACCGCAGACAGAAAAACCTTGATTTTATGGAACCCATCTACTAGGATTTGCAAAATTTTGCCTGATTTTGATGCGAAAGTTAGCTCTGGTGGTTACTTTGCTTATGGGCTTGGTTTTGATGAATCTAGTGATGATTACAAGGTTGTGGGGTTCTTTGGTAGCAATAGGGATTTGTCTGATGTGATTGTTCAAGTGTACAGTTTGAAGAGTGATCAGTGGAAAAGGATCAAGAATTTCAAGGGTCGTTGGCTGATGGATGATCCAGCTACATTTATAAATGGGAAGCTTTATTGGATTGCAAATCCGGATCTTGAATTCGGATCCGGATGGGATATTGTTTCTCTTGATTTAGAGACGGAGGAGTATGAAATACTGCAAATGCCTAGCTATGTACAAAGTGGTTATTACTCGAGGTTGGGAGCTTCAGAAGGGTGTCTTTATGTGCTATGCAGTCATTTAATGAGTGCTGATTTGTGGACTTTGGATGATTGTACGATGGGGAAGGGGACTTGGACTAAGGTGGCTACAATACCCTATGTTGATGATTTTTTGAAATATACTTACAAAAAGACAGTGTATGTTCAAAGGAATGGTCATATTTTATTGCTTTGTGGTTCAACTTTTGTGGTATTCGATCCTAAGGATTGCTCTTTCAGGTATCCTGAGATTAATAACTCGTCCGAGTTTTATGGTGTGTACACTTATTTTGAAAGTTTAGTTTCACCGGTTGGGTGATGCCTTGAATGATTCTATACGACGATTGTCATGGACAGAGCTTGTGTCCAGACAGTTGTTTTCGGTTTGGTATGATCAATGATGATGAGGAAATAATGTGAACTTTGGGAAAATTACCTGGAATCATATAATATTGTAGTGTGACATTCTTCTGAATCTTCTTAGGTAATGTTATAATAGAATAGCAGAGCAGCTATCTCTTTCCTTGTTCTTTATTCTAGATGATACAACTATGTTTATGGGTTATGTCTACGTTTATGGACATCTATTGATGTCTATGATATTGGGTTTTTGTGGAGTTAAATTAGTGTATATGATGCAAATATTGTGTTATTTAAATTCATATACAAAATTCATGTCTTTGTTCATGTTAAATTAAACCCCTCTTGGCTCTCCAGCATCTGTTTCATTCTTCAACTTAGAATATATTGTACAGTTGTTTTTGTTAAGAATATGTTTGTGTCTTTTTAAGTGCTATTTCTCCATCAATAAGAAAGCCTGTATAATTATTGATATAGATTTTCTCAAGTCACTAAAATTTGTAAATGTATTTATGATTCTTCTTAGTTCTGACTGCCAAAAGAAAATCAATTTCAGAATGATTCTACAATATCTTTGGAGAGAAATAGTGTTGGATTCCTATCTACTAAGATTTTCATATTTCAGCCTATTGTTACAGAGATCTTATCTTGACTTGATCCCATATTCCCATGAATGAAAGAAGGGAAACAAATTAAAATCTAAACTTATGAGCAATGTCCAGAAGCTACATTTGTATTCTGTAGATGTAGTTTATGAATGTCAATCCAGTTGGGAGACTATAGCAAGACAATTACTTGTCATGTTTCTCAACCTTGAAGCAATGCTGGCAAAAGGGGAATCCGTCCCCCTCTTCAACAGTGCATCCTCACAGTCTCCTACATTAGTTATGACAGCACTAAGCATGCTGTTCATGGTGCCTGTATCGCGCTCTGGCAAGGCATTGATGGCTTCCTCATAGTTGTCGGCAGCGGTGGTGCAACTCGCCTTGCAGTTGTTGAGGATGGTAGCAAGCTCAGGGGGTGTTTCTGGATCTTCAGCTAGTTCCTGGATTAAGAAGAGGCCGTATCTTGCGATTTTTGCACCAGCTCTAATGGCCACGTCTAGAACAGATGGGATGTCGGTTTTGCCATTGAGGAGGGGAACGATTGTTGATAAGCAAAGGGAGGGATGGTCTGTGGAGTCACATATTTTCTTCACATCTGGATCAACGGCAGCTGAGGGGGAAAGAGTGGGGGGGAACACAAGTTCGAAGTCAGCATCATGTTCTGACGGGCCTTCTGCATCAGCATCAAATTCTGACGGGCCTTCTGCAGCTTTGCCCTCAGTTGGCGATGGCCCTGGAGAAGGGTCCGATGATGGTGATGACACTGGTGCCTGTCCTGAGGATTTTGATGGCCCTGGAGCTGGGCCTGAGGATGATTTTGATGGCCCTGGAGAAGGTCCGGAGGATGGGGAAGGCCCGGGAGAGGGCCCTGAGGATGGTGAAGGCACGGAGGATGGTGATGGCCCTGGAGAAGATCCGGAGGATGGTGATGGCCCTGGAGGCGGCCCTTGCAATGGGGCTGAGGATGGTGAAGGAGTGGGAGCGTCAGGAGATGGCGACGAGGCAGACGAAGGTTCTGGGGATGGCGACGAGACGGGTTCAGATTGTGAAATCCCGGGCCGAGCTAAATGTAAAAGGAGAAGAATAGTATACAAGAGGAATAACATCTTAAAATTGTGATGGAATGCCATCTTTGTTTCTTTGTTTCTTGTTTTTTGAGTTTTAAACTTGCAGTTTTTTTAGAATACTCGTGTAGTTGAAGTGAAAAAGAATTGGTGTACAATAAGGATCGCTATAAGGGAAAAATTAATTCCTTAGCATTGAGATGTGAAGTTGAGATTGAAACACAAATTGTGACCGCTGCTTCTCCTCTATGCAACTGTTTTCCCTTGTTTCAAGCATTATTCATACATTTTGTCCACTTCTGTTTCTCTCATTTTAATTTCTTTCATTTCACATATTACATACTACTATTTCAGATGTAATAAAATACTGAGATTAAATTTGAAAAACGAAATAAAAAAAAAGGAAAAAGATAGATTATAATACAATCCACTCGTTTACACAATTTATTACATAAGTTTTGGAATGTTGTTTTACTCATTTCAAAAATCAAAGATTTAGAAAAATATTGTGAGGCAGTAGATTAATTAAATTATCATTAGCTTATAGAGGTCGGAATTCTTTTTATTTATAAAATAGAAAAGTCCCACTTAAAATCGATCAAGGCTCACTAATGATGATAAAGATGTATTAATCATTATGAACAATTTAAACATCAAATCACTAGCTAATTGTTTTATTAATTCCTTTTGTATCCACCTAACTTAATGAATAAAGGTTTTGATGGAAAATTATTTTGATGAGATGGATAGATAACACTACATAAAAAATTTGAGCTTCAATTAATCTCTTACAGAATGTTAATTAAGAATATTTTTGTATTATTGGGTATTTATTCATTTGTTAAAATTTTCCCATGTTCGCACATAATGGATATTTTTTCAACCATAATATGATCCATATATGAAATTAATGGAATAGAAATAATCCAAATCCATAGAACTTGAGAACTCATGGCACATCTTAGTCTGACAACATGAGTGTCTCTGATTTGATCATTATCATTTTAATTTATATAGTACATCCGAAAAATAATAATAATAATAATTTTTTACTCCATTCCACTCATGATTGCCTATCATTGATTGATAGATTAGCGATGAGACAAAGAGATGAATATTGGAGTGCTAATCAACAAAGACATTGGAATGATCAACCATATGTCAACACTTATAATCAAGGGTGACGTAATCCTCATGATTTCCGATATGTGGACCACTATCATAATCAACCTTACGAATATCAAGGGCGTGACTACTGTGAGCAAAGACCACAATCATTCAATAATAGTGAATGTCACTATGAGGATGATGGGTATTATGGTGATGAGTATAGTTCAAAGGCTTCATTAGAGTCCTTGGTGAAACGGATGGAAATTAGTAATTTGATATTTCAACAAGGAACCCAATTGAGTCTTTGGAATTTGGAGCGACAATGTAGCAAATTAAGGACTGAGGTTGAATGTTTGGTGACACAACAAGGTGTAAACCAAGAGGAATGTATTGAGGAGTCCACCCATGATGAGAAATTCGAGTTTGAGGCAGAAATTGAAGAGGAAGAGTGTGCTGAAAATTAAGACTGCAGAAACTGACACTGAAGCCTTCAGTGTCAGTTCTGCTGAAAACGAAAATCAGGTAAAATCATCCGAATCAGTTTCCATTCATTCTGATATTTTTTCATATTCCTACAGGTTGTCAAAAGTTGCTGATCCTCAAGTACAGGAGACAATTGAAGTGTTTTGGATTGATGTGATTAAAGATTCTATTCTTGAGGCGATCAAACATTTTTCCATGGAGCTTTGCACTCAAAGGCTGACCAAGAACCATATAATTTTGAAGGGAGAAAACACTTCTCGCAAACCAATAAGATCATTATATTGGTTTGAACATTTTACTCCTATCACGTGAAAGGGAAGTGAACGTTAAGCCAACGACATAAAGAAAAGGCGCTTGTTGGGAGGCAACTCAATTTAGAATTTATTTTTATTTATTTGATTTTTTTTAGGCCATGGAGCAAAGCTGTAATCGTGTTGATGATCCTTCTAAAGAGAAAAAAAATTCCAGTCTTGGTCGATAATTGAGCTTAATCCGGTGACTTTTTCCACTCTTGCACTTGATTATCCCTTGAATTTTATTGAGTTTGTTTGCTTGAGGGCAAGTAAATTAATTAGGTGTGGGTAGGTTAGGTGTATTGAGTGGTACTTGATGTTGCATTTTTTTTATTTAATTACAAGTGCATAGTAATTCATTTTGAATCATGTTTTTACATTTGTGCACATGTGAAATTGGTGTTGGATTTATGATGAAATTGTGTCTTTGATATGTGAAATATTTGGCATGACAAGAGAGTTAGATTTGATGTATCTATACTTGTGAGTTGTTGGAGTTGTCTTGTTATTTTTATGACGAATGTGAAATAATTTTTTGTTTGAGAATTCATGAAATTACCCTATTCTTGTGAGTTTTGAGCCTTAAAGAGCTATCATCTGCATAAGCTCTATTCATTTCTTGATTGAGGGCAAATTGAACTTGATATATACATTCTAGAACTTGTTCCTTGAATGCATTTTGAAATCTTATATTTGAGCATGTGTAATTAAATAATAAAGGCATCTAGGCAAGCCATATTTTGACTTTCTTTTTACCTACCCAATCATATTAAACTTTTAGGAGAGCCACGTTGAGCCTAACTTTTTCTTTGATGAATGAGCATATCAAAATAGTCATATTCCATTTCTTTCTTGAACTCTTCCATTTGAACCCCTACTATTTTGCATATTGTGAAATTCATTGAAATTATTATTGTGATTGGATTGAAGATGAAGGGGAATTGGTGGTTGTAGGAAAAGAAAAAAAAAATGGAGAACAAAAAAAATGGAGAAAGGAAAAAAAAGAGGAAAAGAAAAGGAAGAATGAAGATTGAAAAAAAATGGATAAAGGAAAAAAAAAGAAGAAAAAATCTGGAGGCGGAAAGAATGAGCAAAAACGAAGCTGAAATTTGTTGCTGAATTTTTCTGAAAGTGACACTGAACCCTTCAGTGTTGCCCCTGTTTTTTTCAAAATTATGAAAAGAAACATGTGTGGGTAGTTGGATGTGTTGATAAAAAACAGAAATTTATAAGGAAAAATTAAGGAGGAGATGTGGAAAAAATTAGAATGGCAAGATGTATCCCTTTGATGTACGTTTTATATGATTAACACAATTTGCAAAGTGGTAAATTTAGCCTTTCTAATCCTTTTTATCCCACCTTATCCCAAGCCCCATTACAACCATTTTAAAAGTCCTTTTGATATTTGCACAATGCTCATTGAACTTGGTGGAGATTTGATTTGGGAGCAAGCTTATGGTAATGTCTTGTTTTATTTAATTTTGAGTGTTTTGCTACTCATTACATACTTGAACGTTATTGAGCGAAACCATTGTGAGACCATGAATTCTTGAATTTTTGCATTCTACATAAGTTGCAAATTTTTGTGAGGCATTCTATTACTCATTTATATTTGGTGCACCTTATTTAGTCTCTCTTGGAAGTGTCATTATTTTGCTATCACTTCCACATGATTATCGTTTTTTCTATGCGCTGTTTTGGTCTTGTTTTGCTTGAGGACAAACAAATGTTTAGGTGTGGGTAGTTTGATAAGTCGTAATTTTACACGATTATTTTGAATGTAATTCACTTATTTACGCGTGAGTTGTGAATTATTTAATACTAATTAGACTTATATATATTTTATGCACTTATACTTAATTATTTTAATTCTTATTGCCCTGAGGTGATGGAGAAAGGGCGTCGGAATACATGAAGATATAAGGCGTGTTTGGTTGTAGGTGTGAACTGTGAAGTCACTCCAATAAAGGCGGTAAATTAATTCAATTTGATAATTACATCCCTAATTTTTGAAACATATCAGAAGCGATCCACGCAATTTATTTATTTATTTAGTGGTCATGTCGACTATTTGACTGGAGGGGAGCATGTCGACTTACGTTATCTCATAATGTACCCTTTAAATTACATGATGCTCATACTTCTATTACGAAACGTTTAATAATTTTTCAGACAAAGACATGTCATTTCATCTATTGTTCTTTGTGCTTACCTTGAGTACTTTTTAAAAGAATCTCTATGCTTCTTCCTCCTATAACCCTTTTCCTGACACCCAAAATTTTTTCTTCCTTATCATTGTTCTCAAATTAATTTTCCCTCATACATGTATAAATGTCTCCTATTTGTTTTAGTAGGGGGGAGGAAAAAAGTGGGTTGTATCTGGATATGAGATGGTTTTTCACATTATTTTCATTGCATGTGCTCAATCAGATTGGTACTCTGCGTTGCTTTTTTGGTTCCAGTTTGGTTTCTTGGCTTTTGCATTTGAATTTCATCATATTTTAGTGGTTCAGAGTTATCTTGTGATGTCATTCTTTAGGATATGTTTTAGGGAGTGAAGATATCGTATATGTTTCTGTGGAATATGAAGTTGAATGCTTTGATTTGCGTGAGGTATGCAGCATATTTTTATTTTATTTTACTTTTTACGTGTGTATGTCATATTTGTTTCTGTGGAATCTGAAGTTGAATGCCTTAGGTCTTCGCTATTGCCATGGCAGCAAAGATGCTCAGCCCTACATGAACACCCTCATTTGATCCTAGAAGTTTTGCTGATGAGGAAGCAACTGCACACTCTCTCTCTCTCTCTCTCTCTCTCTCTCAGCATTCTTGGTTGATGGAATAAAGATGAAATAAACCAGGTACGAGTAACGACATTTATAACCATTGAATATTTCATATTTCCTCATTTATTTATCCCATTACATTTATCCCGCTGCATATTTCATGTTTCCTCATTTCTTTATCCCATTGACACATGTTTCATTTATGTGTTATATCACTTTAATTGATTTGTATTGCCTTGAACTGATTCCTCAGATCTGTAGTGGTGTTCTGTTCCTTCCTTGGAGATCTTGGGAAGGTATATATATTAATTTAATCTTTGATTATTTTTATGCTGAATTCTAGAGTAACATGCGTTCTTTCAATTCAACAATTTGCATTATTCTCATGTGGTGTTGTCTATCTAATGCCTTTTAAGACAACATCTTCTGTGCCTATGCTAATTTTGCCACTTTCTCCTATAATTTCTTAAGACAATATTCTATGTTGGATATGTTTCTAACGGGAAGAAAAAATTCTTTTTTTTATAGTATTATGTTTCTTTTTTGTATCTGTAAAAAATTCAATTTTTTATAAACTTCAGTTACTTCGTATTTATTATAGTAAAATTTGACTAAAAGGAAGCAAAGGCAAAGAAACAAATTAGAAGAGAGGTATTTTATTTGTTAACTTACAACGTAATTTTTCCTTACATTCGTACATGCATTCATACTTATATTCTCTCATTTATTCATATATAAATTCTTTTAGAATTCATAACTAACTTGACAGTCGAAGATTTTCCACCGGAATCCTCTCCGGCATAGTTTTTTGTCTTGCAGGTACCCTAATCCAATTTGTACTTTTTAACACATTTCATTTAGATAATCTTTTTTTTTTTAGGTCATGGTTGCCACGAGGAATAAATGAAGCAAAGGGAAAAGAAGAAGCTAGAAGGGAGGTATTTTATTTATTAACTTACTTCATATTTTGTTTATGCATGTATTCATGCATTCTTACTTACATGTATTCATACTTGCATTATCTCATTCATTCATACATAAATTCTTTTAGAATTCATGACTAACTTGATCGTCGGAGTTTTTTCGCCGGATTCCTCTCCAACAACTTTTTTGTTTTGCAGGTTTACTATTGGATTTTAAAAGAATTGCTGATTTTCAAAGGTAATTCATTGAGCCAATATGTACTTTTAAAGACATTTTCATTTAGAAAATCTTTTTTTCGTTTGTAGGTCATGGTTGCCACGAGGAGTAAAGGAAGCAAAAGGCAAAGTAAGAAGCTAGAAGGGATGTATTTTTTTTTATTAACTTCGTATTTTTTTCATTCATTCGTGCATACATACATGCATTCATACTTGCATTCTCTAATTCATTCATATATAATTCTTTTAGAATTCATGACTAACTTGATCGTCGGAGTTTTTTCGCCGGATTCCTCTCCGACAGGTTTTTTGTTTGTAGGTTTATTATTGGATTTTAAAAGGATTGCTGATTTTCAAAGGTAATTCATTAAGCCAATATGTACTTTTTAATACATTTTCATTTAGAAAATCTTTTTTTGGTTTGTAGGTCATGGTTGCCACGAAGAGTAAAGGAAGCAAAAGACAAAGTAAGAAGATAGAAGGGAGGTATTTTTTTATTAACTTCGTATTTTTTTCATTCATTCGTACATGCATTCATACTTGCATTCTCTCACTCCTTTAGAAAATCTTTTTTTCGTTTGTAAGTCATGGTTGCCACGAGGAGCTAATATGTACTTTTTAAGACATTTTCATTTATCACTTACGATATAAAATGTTATTACTTTTATTTATATTATAGATAGATTATTAATAAAATAACATTATCACTTTTCATTAATTGGATATCATTTTTCATTTTTAAGTTACCCTTTTTAATCTGTCTTACGTAAACCCTTATGTGAGGTACTCTCACACAGGTCTTTGCCTTAGTTAAATTGAGTGATTTAGTATTATTTTAATGTATAGTTAATAATTGTATTAATGTTGGGAGATGGAAAGATTATTACATATTTTAAGATATTTATAATATAAATATATATTAAATCCTTATTTTTAGTATATGAAAACTCAAAAATAATTTTAAATATAAAAAATAACATTTGATTTGACAGGGAGATAAACTGTTAAAAAGTCAGAAATGTAGCATAGGCGCCACTTCTAATGGCTTCTGCTTATTCTGTTAAACATCCATGAAAATCCTATATAAGTATTTTGTAAAATAAAAATAAAAACTACTATAATATAATAAATAATCCACAAAATCACAAGTTAAGAAAGTGTTTAGTATAACTTGGAAAAAGAATAACATTTAGTCTTGGCCCTTAATAACTGTGACTGGAATTGTAGCATGATTCACAACATAATTGCTGACACTGCCCATAATAACCCTGCAAAATTTTACACAAAATAAACCAATTATTTGTTAGGATGTTCAATCATGACTAGATCAAAAAAAAAAAAAAAAACTAATTATAGGGAAACAAGAACACAATTAGAAGGCTTATGAAACATATGAGTCCAACCTTTGGAGTGTGCCGAGGCCTCGATTGCCAATGACTAGGGTGTCCAAAGGGATGTTATCGACTGATTCACATAACTTCTCTCGAGAGTCGCCCTAGTAGATTTTTAAGAGCACGGTGATCTACAAACAAACAATACATGAGTTATATAAGATATCCTGAAATTTTCTAAGTCAGTTATGTGTTTGTTGTTCACCCATCATTGTGTAACAGAGCAATCAACAATACTTAGGAGATAGTACATCTAGATAAATTGTTAAGGCTTGATTTTTGCATTTTTTTTCACACAAGCTTTTAAAAAGAATAACTCTTTCCTCCTTTAATTACTATTCCATGATTTGAATGTGTCCTTATAACCCCACATAAAATGTTACGATATCCTAAATAGATCAGAGACAGATATAGTTAAGGTACATGGAGTACAACTGTATCTCTAAATTAGAAATTAGTTAGTATAGATATACTACATCTGTCCCATAGAAGTTGATACACTTTTTTTTTGTCCCACTAAAGTTGACATATTTCCTTTTTAATACATGAGACCAAACAAAAATAATTAATCTCATGGGGTCCACATACCATCTCTAATATAACTACCCATTACACATTAAATATTATTTCTCTCATTTAACATTACATCACTTTACATTAAATTACTATACTCCTTAATCTCCGTGCAAAAAAAGTGTTAACTTCTCCGGAACGGAGGAAGTAATATTTAATCGACTAAATTATCAATAGCTTGGTGGTTGTGGGCGCACTTTTCCCACCTGAGGTCGGGAGTTCGAACCAAGATGGTTGAACTTTATTTTATATATTTATATTTTAATCCTTTTCTTTATATTTTAACTATCTTATTTGATCCTTTTATCCTTTTTATTTATTTATTTATTTTACTTTTATATTATTTTCATAATTTAATTTATGTTTTAATCATTTTCTCTATTTATATTTATATTATTTCTCTACATTTTTATTTTAATTACCTTATTTTATATATCAAACATGTTTTTTAAGGTTACTACATTTTTTTTTAACCTTTGCGTTAATTCATATATATATATTCATGTTAGATTTAATCATTCAAATTTTCCTCAATCGTTTGCTACCCAAATTTAATTGTAAATTTATAATACTCCCTATGTCCCACTCAAAGATTCATATTTTACTATATTGGACATCCCATCCTAATGTCCCTATTTTTCACTTTTAACAAAAAGATCTCACATGTGACCCACCACTCACTACTAATACAATTAATCACAACACATAAAATAATAATACTCATTTTTTTGACAGAAATAAAATAATAATACTCTTTAATATACGCACAAAAAGCAAATGACCACCTTTAGGTGGGACAGAAAGAGTATTTTTATAGTTACATATCGTACCCCCAATTTTTAAATTTCGGATCCGCCCCTAAATTAGATAAGAATCCCAAATCCGCCACTGAATTAGATAAGTGACACATGATAGAAGGAAGAATCGTTTTTTCTTTAATGATTTATGCTCACAGGTGTATTTCTAAAAATAAATTTTACTCACCTCTTTTTGCCTTGATGCAGTAGAGACGATATCCAACGTTTCACGATCAGGGGATAGGCTGTACTTCTTCATGATTGTTGAGTTTGAGAAATCGCTCAAAGGAATCAGAGCTACCAAAAATCAAATCAATTTTTTCTTTTTTTTTTTGAATTAAAATCCAAACCAATAAAATATTATCTAAGTAATATAAAATTAATATAGTTTAAACGAGCGTTAATTAATCAAACTAAATATATCTAGAGGTTGAACAAGCTCCTATCAAACAACAATCAGCTTGAGCTCCAATCAAAATTTTATATAAACTATTTAAAACAATTTATTTGATCTCATATATACCTACCTCACTGAATCGATCACAATAGAATCAACATTTAATTACATTGATTAATAACTGGATTATCCACAATCCACACACATTGATTGAAGCAATTAATAAATACCCCCTCAATCCCATAGAAATCGGTATAAATTTATTGGGCACGGAGATTAAGGAATATAATAATTTAGTATAAAGTGAAGTAAAATGTAGTGAGAGAAATAATATTTAATGTGTAATGGGCAGTTGTATTAAAAGTGATATGTGAGGTCCATGCACTACTAGAAAAATGGCCTATTAATACACTAATTTTAATGCACTTTTTCTAAAATGTATTTACAATAATCCTATCAATACATTAATCTATAACCACACTATTATAATACCTATTAATACACTATTTAAAAGGTGTCTCAATACGTTAGTTATAACTACACTATTATAATACCCATTAATACACTATTTAATGTGTATCAATATAAATCTAATAAGACACTAATTTAGTGTCACAATAGGTTTTTTTTTTTATTCTAATTAATATTTAATAAATATAATTTAATTATATATATATATATATTTAAATGTAGCATATTAAATAAAAAAATAGTAATTCATCATGAATTAAAATAAATGTTTAACATTTAACAATAAAACTAAATTTATTATATTATCTACATAAATAATAAATTTAAAACAGAAAATAAGAAATAATAAAAATAAAAATATATTTGTATAATTAATAATTTAAAATAAGAAACATTAAAAAAATATAAATATTTATTCCGCATGATAATCTTTAATATTATAATATAAATATTTATTTACTGTATAATAATAGTATTAAATATTAGAATTATTTTTCTATGTTTTACATAATTATAAACTAATTTAAATGATAGTATATATTAATTAAAATTAATAGATTATGTTTTTAATAAAAAATAGATTATGTAAGAAATATATAATTGTCTAAATTTTATTAATAATAAGGCGTAATAGAATTATTAGAATATGAATAAAACAAGTTAATTGTAATTATTACTAATTAATGAATTTAATAAATATTAAAAATTAAATAACATATTCATGTCATATATATATTACTATAATTACAAAATTTTTTATTAAAATTATATAATACATAAAAAAATTATATAAATTCATGACTAATTTATATTTCTTTAATACATATTATATATTGATTTTAAAAATGATTATATTAATTAAAAACAACTGCATTGTAAAAAATTAATAGTGACATGACTAGTTTTTATTATTAGTAGTAAAAGAAAAATGATATATTATAGTAATCATAATATAATTAATTAATTCTAATCTTAATTAATTAAATAATTAATATATTTGACTATTTAAACTTTCGTATATTATATTTACTAAATTTGAAAAATAATTCTTAAGTTTATTCATAGATCAATTGGCTACATGTGAAATTCATCCATCTAGGTACGAATCCAGTGGAGCAAATCAATCAATTTATTTTTCAATTTTCAATTATTATTATATTAATCTATCTATTTATTTTTTTAGCAATTATTATTATTTAATTAATATTTAATAAATGTAGTTTAATTAGTGTATCATGACAATCAAGTCTAGTCTAAACTCATGTAAAATGATAATAAAAAGTGTATTAATATGTCATGACCTAATAATACATTGGAATAGTTGACATTTTATAAAAATGTATTAATAGTTAAAATGCACTATTAACAACTCTTACAATACATATATAAATGTCATATTATCTCATTTTTCTAGTAGTGACGAGAATATATTAATTATTTTTATGTGGGTCACATGTATTAAAAAAGAAATGTGTCAATTTTAGTGGAACAAATCAAGTTGACATTTTATAAAAATGTGTTAATAGTTAAAATATATTATTAACAACTCTTACAATACATATATAAATGTCATATTATCTCATTTTTCTAGTAGTGACGAGAATATATTAATTATTTTTATGTGGGTCCCATGTATTAAAAAAGAAATGTGTCAATTTTAATGGAACAAATCAAAAAGGAAAGTGTGTCAACTTCTATGGAACTTACGAGTATAATAATTGAGGGTGGGGGAAAGATAGGTTGGTAGGGCGGGTGTATGGTATGCATACGTGAACCGGTGATTTCCCAGAGCTGCATATCGCCTGATTCGTAGTTGGTATATGATGAGAATCAGGTGATCCCCTTTTCTTGTCAGCATATCTATTGCCCATTTCACTGCTTTTCTGCTGCATGGGGAAAAAATCCACTGCTACGCCAACCTTCTGGTGTCCACCATTCTCTCTTCTTTCTCTCTCTACACTTGCTATGAAGATGATCAATGGCTGTCTCCCTGTTTTAGCGGACTCTCACGAAAACTAAGCCTTAAACAACACTATAATTGAGATCCAAATAATAAATCTAGAGTGAGAGAGAGGAGAGAGAAACTTGTCATTGTTTGATTTAGTCATGGATGAGAATGAGTGGAGTGGCTTTTGTCTTCCACCATTGTTATTACTCTATTAAAAATAAAGCATTTCTCATTTATAGAAAAAAAAGTTAAAAATCCAAATATTGAATATTATTATTGATATAAATACAATAAAAAAAAACTATTAATGCAAAATATATTAGCAAATTAGCTAGCATTCATAATGAAGGCTATTGTGTGACATCAAACACAAGGTACTCCTAATTGAGCACAAGGTACCCCTATTGAAAATGGTGCAACAGAAAAGTAACTACATAGCAAAATATACCAGTGAAAATAAAAACCAGCAACAACAACACCAAACTGAAGCCAGCAACTCCCAAGTTAGATCTATGATATAAATTCACCATTCTCACCCAACAAACATCCCTTTTCCTCCTCTGATGTCTGCTAACCTGTTCACAAATCCCTCTGTAATAAAAATCCATCAAATTGACATCCACATGCAAGCTCCTGAAAAACAGAACAATCCCCCCTTCAGTTTCATGTCCATCAATGAGTATCTCTTTATCTAGAAGCATCCTCACGTCCCTCTTCGACGATATCAAGCTCTTCATCAGCGAGACGTAAGACGACACGTGTTTAGAGCATCCTGGTTGGCACTGCTCCATTGCAATGAGGTTTCTGAACAATGTTTCAGTGTAGGAATACTGGATTTCCAAAGATGGGATGTTGAGGCTGCCATTGAAGAACGTTACGTTGGATGGACTGTCGTGGCTGACCCTCTGGACAGTTATTCCTGCCTCGGAGAGACGAGTGGCTTGCATGATGTATGCATGGCCTTGAGTTAATGTAAGAAGAAGCTGTGTTGTTGTTGGGAGGTAGTGTTGTCTTATTGAGTCTAGTAAGTGTTGTGTTTGTGGGCCGGTGGGCGAAAAGTGTTGTTGATTGGGGATAATTTTCTTGAAAAAGATGGAAATGAGTTGATGGAGTGAAAATTGGGAGGAATTTGGTATTGGTAGTAAGTTGAATAGATGATCAAGAATGAAGTAAGGGAGCTGATTTTCGAACATGATTAGGTCGCATCTAAGGCGAATGAGGACGTCGTTTGTGGCGAAAAACGGGTCGTCTCTTCGCCTTAGATCCTTGATGGCGTACACTAGAAAGAGCTCGATAATGAAGCAACCATCAAGAAGTAACATCTCCACAAATGGATCAGTCTCCATTTCAAGTGTTTCAGAGTAAAATTTTCTTGCCTTTGGTTCTAGTTGCCTAACAGCATTGATGCAGTTGGCTAAAGTTGTTTCTTGATCTGGTTTTCGACCGATTAATGCGTACAGATACCGCCATTTTTGATCAGTTGAGAGCTCCAGAGGCAGAGTGGCTCTGCCATGGTGGAGAGGGCCTATTGAGACCAAGGAGGGAAAGTATTTTTCTTCATACCCCTTGTGAAGTTCTTCAGGAACTCTGCTGACTATGTGTGAGAGAGTTTTGGATTCCATTTTTTGTTTGATTGAGGAGAGAAGATCAGTACACTCTTCATTCCTGACGTCAATTGAAACATGCTCACCTTTTGTACTGATCTCTTCCATTGTCACAGATCCTGAGGGGGTGGGGGTGGGGGGGTGGGGGGAGGTAGAGAGAGAGAACCCCAGATCAAGTTTCTTGAATCTTGTCCTGAATCAAGAGGTGGGCTCAACAGAAAACTGAAAATTAGACATCAAGAACAGAGTGAACCACAAATTAAGAAGTCGTCAAAGACAAGAAACTAATGCAAATTTTTCTTACCAATGTATCCTGCATAGATTAACCTGAGAAATTAGTCTATATATAATTCACTGAATTGAGTTGCATGAATGTGTTGTTTGGATTTTAAAGGCGCAAATAATGTGTGAGAATCAAAGTTTGCTTGAAGCAGAAGATAATTACAAAGTTAAAAAGGATTTGCTTTAATAATAATCAAGGAATTTTTTCTTTAATGTTAATCGACAAATTAATTTCAGAAGTGATGTACTGGAAAGTATTATTCTGCCATTGCTTAAAGGGTCATAATATATTCCATTTCCTATTTCCAGTGCTATTTTTAGCTTAACAAAAGGGATTGCTTCCAAAGCCAAATCACCAACTTAATTCACATATATTTGGCTTTATTACAAAGTGCTTTTATTTTTTCTTTTCCAACATGTTGTCTTCAGGATTACTTGTCTCAAATGAAAAGTTATATTATTATAATATACATCATATTTTATATTATTATTATTAACTTTTTCTCCTTTACCACATATAATTTCAAGTCGTGGTCATAAGGAATTCATTTATGAAACTATACAATGTTCCTTTAATAGGTTACTTTGAAGATATTTTTAGAACAAATCACTTTTCAAAATTCCTTGTATTTTTTCTTAAATTTTATATTGGAGTGTATATATATTAAGGTTTGGAAATACAGAGTACACAGTTATTATTTAATTATAAACCACAATTCTCAAACTCAGCTCCATCCGTGGGCATCCCGAAAACCCTGCCAATATCCCACCATGTGTTGTGTCGAAAAAATATATTAATTTTTATGAACTCTTTTTTTTTGTTAATATTCATCCTACAAATATCCAAAACCATGTCTAGTTTCAAAAGAATAATTAATAAAACCATGTGGATCAATTTAATATTTTTATTTCAATATGTTTATTTTAGGTTTTTCTAACAAATTTTATACATGAAAATGTGAAAACTAAATTCATTATGCCGCACCAATTATCCAAAAGATCCATTTCATTCTAGCATGAAACATGTTTGTAGGTTAATTTAATCCACCAATTCATTTTGACCATTTTTTAAAAAAAATTATTTAAATGTTGTAAGACTCTGTATTTTGGATAGTTTTTTAATGAGATAAAATGAATTAGATGGTTGATTGTAATAGACTAAAAGATAAAAAATATGTGGTATTTTTTTTTAATGATATCATATAAATATGTAAACACTCATATAACGTTATTGGAACACCAAATAGAGGGTAGAATTGGGGATTTTGGATTCTTAGAATTGAGACCGACTATGACTAAAAATAATTCTCATATATAGTGGACCGAATAGGACCATACCGCATATAATATGAACAATAAGAAGTAGGGAGTGAGCTACTGAGCTGAACTCTAAACTAAAGCACAGAATTCATATTTCTCTCTCTAATCGACAAATGCGCTGCGATTGAATCGGATTCACCCGAGGATTCTCATTCACTTTTTCTAGGTTTTATCAGAATATCCTTGTAATCGAATCGATTGAATACTCGAAACGATGGCGTTTTGGTGGCCGCTGGTAGTTATCGCATTCTCCTTCGCGATCTGCAAATTCCTGCTCATGCTCATTACCTCCAATGTACCTTCAATCGATGTTGACATTTCCGATGGTGCGTATTTCTGTGTGTTCGTGTTTGATTTGCGTTTGTTTTTTAATTATACAAATGGTGTTGTCGCGCATATGTGTGTATAATACTGTACTACAGTGGTAAAGTTGGTTGGATTTGTTCTCATATGCTAGTTTTTTTGGAGCTTGAGTAGATGAGGAAAGAAACTGACTCTATTCAGCTCAATTATAGCTCGGTTCGGAGATATTCGTGAATAATCCAACTAGCGATTGTTCTAGTTGTGCAACATTCGATTAGTTTTATGATTTTATCCTCGAGGCGTGAAATGCATCAACGTGTGTGAACTAGTGGAAGTTTAATTGAATGTAGCGAGTTGTAATGTGAACCTGTGATGTTCATGTTGTGATTTTAATTAATTGATTATGTACTATTTTTGTTTGCAGTGTTGGATGACGGGAATCACACGAAGGAAAACAGCTTCATCTATGTAAGATTTACATGTTGCCATCGCTGATCTCTCTCTCTCCACAATAAATTCATCCTGTTCCTCTTTAACTGTGCATTTTCTCATCCACTCTTCTGGTGATAATTATTTTCCTATCAGCATTCTAATTACTAAGAGATTCAGCATTTTCCTAATGTTTATTATCCTGGCATATCAGATTTAAGTTATTAAAAATAAAAAAAATAGTTGCTGCAAAAATATGTCAAGTGGCATCTCTTGAACTTTATTTTAAGGCCGCACTGCACTGACATCTCTTCTAAGAGCCTGAAAATTAGATAAATGATTTAAGGCTCCAAAGTTGACCTCTACTTCAACCTCTACTTGAATACCTGACGGGATACTGTTTTTTTGTGGTCATTCTATTTTGTTGAGTTTGATTCTGGCATGATGGACGTTCATACATCATTTTCTAATATCAGAATTGTGACCTTCTTGCAGGTTCCTTCTAGAAGGCAGACAGATAGAGTCCAGTGCTATGAGCCTGCCACAATGAAATATCTGGGCTACTTTCCTGCATTGAAACCTGATGAGGTTGATTTCGTTTGATGTTGATTGTATATACTTTGATATGAATTCCAGACACCTCCAGTTCATTTATGTTCTAATTATATAATTTGAACTGCTGAATTTGATGTGCACTGCTAATTAAAACGTCTGATAAAATTAATATGCTACTTGAGCTGGTGTTAATTCATAAGCCTAAATAGCTTTTATTGTTTCATCGTTTTGAGGTTAGCTTCCACCTATATATGATAATTGAACTTGAGAACTCTTAAGCTTCTATTTGTGCAGTAAAGTTTGCTCTGCTTGCTGGATTACATATGTATATTGAGTTAGCTGTATAAAACATGCAAGCTCGTGCAGCGTAAAGAATGTTTTCTGAAACTGACAATCTCAGAACTATGATTAGGTCAAGGACCGTGTAGCACAGGCAAGGAAGGCTCAAAAGGTATGGGCAAAGAGTACCTTTAAGCAAAGGCGCCATTTTCTACGGATACTTCTGAAGTACATCATAGAACACCAGGCTCTTATATGTGAGTAAGGACTCTTTCCCGCTCTGGCTTTGTGATATGATAGCCAATGGAATGAAAATGAAATGTAGATATAATTTTATAGCAAGTTGGCTTGCATATAAATTATTGCATGGTATTCATTTAAATTTACTTTTTAGATTGAGTAAAATAACAGTATAGTCATTTTTTCTAGGTCAATATTTCTTCTGCGAAATATTTTAAAATAACATGGTTAGGGTTAATTAACAACCCAATATCAATTAGAAAAGAATTTGAAGGCCTTGATTTACCTAGTAATTTTTCAATAATTTCTGCATGTTGGTGCATAGCCAAAATAGCATGTGGGATGAATAGGATTATGTCTCTGTTGATAGAAAAGTTGCTTATTTAGAACTTAATCCATCATGATATTATGTGGGCTTTACATATATATATATATATATATATATATATATATATATATATTTTCAGTTTTGTTTTTTTAAACCCAAATGAATTTACTGAAAGTCCTCTAAGAACACTGAATAGCTCTCATTTATTTCGTAATTCTATATTTTATTTTCATCTGTTCTCCATGTAAGTCAGAATTTATTTTCATCAGAACTCCACATTTTCTACTTCTCAATTCTTTGAGTTTTGTTGCTTACAAATGTGCCACTTCAAACAGAGTTTCTTCACGTGATACTGGAAAGACCATGATTGATGCTTCTCTTGGAGAAATTATGACAACCTGTGAAAAAATTACTTGGCTTCTTTCAGAGGGTGAAAAGTGGCTAAAACCTGAGTACAGGTACTTCATTTTACTTATTCTTTTCATAATCTGTTATCTAACTCTTGTTTATGATGAAATATTTGAATTTTAACCATGTCATTTCATTGATTTAAGGTGATCACTTTTTTCTGAATTAATATTGTAACTGCAACAATCTCTTGATGCTTGCATGCATTGACTGTTATTCTGTTTTAGTAGTCTTAAATTGGATCTTATGTGATTGTATTTAAGATTCTAGTGCATAATCTTAATTGCTGTCAGGAACTGAAACCTTCTTTGCCCCTGTGGCTTAAGCTGCCCTTTGTAGTTAGTCAAAAACATTTTCATGTTTATTTACCTGATGTGGCCAAATTACATTTAGTGAATCCTTATCTCTGAATGACTTATAAGTTTCAATGTTCCATGAAATGCTTGCATAGACCTGAATTTGCAATTTGTCATTGTTACCTTATAATGCAGAGCATGTGGAAGATCAATGCTTCACAAGACAGCCAAGGTGGAATTTCATCCCCTTGGTGTTATTGGTGCCATAGTTTCATGGAACTATCCATTTCACAATATATTTAATCCAATGTTGGCTGCAGTGTTCTCAGGCAACGGCATTGTGATCAAGGTTTTTTCTTTATTCTTTAGATAATATATATTTGCGTATGGCATATTTTCTTTTATGTGAAGTGCTTATACATTCTCAGATTGTTATGTTCCTGCTCTTATCAAGGCTTGACTTTTCATTTGAAGCATTATTATCCCAATATCGTCCAAAAATGTACCCTACGTTCCCAAGTTTAACATTCTCTCCATATTGTCTCATAAAATCAAGTAGGCTCTGATATTACAAATCTTGGGAAACTTGCTTAATGGTAAAAGTGTTTTACTGTGAAAATCATACATCTTCTTTTTCCATTTTAGTTCAAGACACAGAAGCTAATCTTGGTTCATGAGTTCCTTCAGTATTTCTAATCTTTTGCTTCACTAAGTGATTTAGATTATATACTGGACTCTTGTTTATCCACCCTAGAACCAACTTTCCTTGTATCATAATTTCAACCTTATGCTTGATTAATTACACCCTACAAATTTACTTTATAACATGTCGCAGATTTAGCTAATTACATGACTATTCATTATTAAAGTCTTTCTTCTGAGGATGATGATTTACCGTGCTGCAGGTTTCTGAACATGCAAGTTGGTCAGGTTGTTTCTATCTACGTATCATCCAAGCTGCACTCTCTGCTGTAGGAGCTCCAGAAAACCTGGTTGAAGTTATAACAGGGTATGCTTGTGTGGGTTCATAGCATGTCTTGGAGAATTTTACATTGATATCCTCTTTCCTTCCAGGTTTGCAGAGACAGGAGAAGCCTTAGTTTCTTCAGTTGATAAAATCATATTTGTTGGATCACCTGGTGTGGGTAAAATGGTAAGTGTTTTCTCCAAATTTTCAGAAGAACTGCTAATATTCTTTTTGCCATATAATCCTGCTTTAAGTTATTAACTTTCCTTAATTAACATTATTGTTTATGTTCAATATTGCAGATTATGAGAAGTGCTGCAAATACACTGATACCTGTTACACTTGAGCTTGGCGGAAAAGATGCATTCGTTGTCTGTGAAGATGTTGATGTGCCTCATGTGAGCTTAGATCCAAGTATTTAAAGTTCCAAATCACTTGAACATGAACTAATGAATTCTAAGTTCTGTAGGTTGCTCAAATTGCTGTAAGGGGAGTTCTGCAATCAAGCGGACAGAACTGCGCTGGAGCTGAGAGGTTTTATGTTCACAAGGATGTCTACACATCATTTGTTGCTGAAGTTGTCAGAATTGTAAAATCTGTTACAGCTGTAAGTCCTACATTTACACTTAACAGACACAAGTATGTGAAATCCTTTGGCTGTGTAATACCCATCTAGAAAATTGCCTGTAAGTTCTTAAACCATTCATCTTTTACAGCTGATGTATCCTTTTTGCAGGGTCCTCCACTTGTTGGAAAATACGATATGGGAGCCATATGCATGCAAGAGCAATCTGAAAGGCTTCAGAGTCTTGTGAATGATGCCTTGGACAAAGGAGCAGAGATTGTTGGTCGAGGAAGTGTTGGTAATATTGGTGAGGGGGCCGTTGATCAATACTTCCCTCCTACTGTAATCTTAAATGTCAACCACACTATGAAATTGATGCAAGAGGAGGTACTGATTATATTTTCATATTTGTTGCACACACTTACTGAAATGAAAATCTGTTAGCACTTTGTAAATTCTTGATTTGCATGCAGTCGTTTGGACCAATTATGCCAATTATGAAATTTAGTACTGATGAAGAGGCAGTGAACCTTGCAAACGACTCAAGGTATGGACTTGGATGTGCTGTATTTTCCGGCAGCCAGAGACGAGCTAGAGAAATAGCATCTCAAATACAGTGTGGAATTGCTGCAGTAAATGATTTTGCTTCAAATTATATGTGTCAGGTATTCCTACAATATATACAGCTCATTTCCAGATATGGAACTTGGTTGCATTGATTGTTAGCTTTTGATAAGACAAAATCAATATCTGTGTACATTGAATAATGAGCAGAATGATTCAATAGAATCACGTTAAATACATCATATCATATTCTTACCCATTCTTGGGTGGGATAGAAATCAGCCAACCATTTATCACCTCTTCTATCAATAACGAAGTAGACCCTTTTAAGTGGGAGAAATCCTACTGAAATGAGGTTGTAGGTGATTACATTAAGGATTTAGAGGGATTACGTTAAGTGTTAGTGGGGTTTATTTACCTTTTGTACTTTATATGGTTAATTTCACATCATTTCTTTGTGTTGTAGTCCCTTCCATTTGGTGGAGTAAAAGACAGTGGATTTGGAAGATTTGCTGGTGTGGAAGGGTTACGAGCCTGCTGTCTCATTAAATCTGTAGTGGAGGATAGATGGTGGCCGCTCATCAAAACCAAGATACCAAAGCCTATCCAGGTTAAGTCCCAAGCCTATCTAACCTACATACGATCTCTGGCCTCCATATTTAACATCTCTGTTTCTCAATAAACAGTACCCTATCTCAGAGAACGGGTTCGAGTTTCAGCAATCACTTGTAGAAGCACTGTATGGTCTAATCATCTGGGACAGTTTGCGGGCATTAGTGGATGTTCTGAAAACCCTTTCAGAACCCAATGCATTGAAGAACAGCAAAAAATCAGAGTAAACCTGCAAAATCTTTATGGTCTTTCGCAGAGCTGTATTCTGTGATCTCTGGTAACACCTTTCCTTTTTTAACGTGACTCAATTTTTGTTGCTTCACGTTTTGACCAAGTGTATATTCTACCACATTATCTTCAGACCTTTCCTAAGTCTAGAAGTCGTCACTGTTAGTTCTCTAATGGACCCTTTCTTCTAGGACATCGTATCTCAATTTTCATCTTCTTTTCAAGTATTGGTTCTTCAGGCTTGAGAAAAATCATTGGTGATGATTACTGATGAATGTTTGCGTAGAACTCTTTTAACAAAAAAAACTATTGCACATTATGTTGGGACTTTTGGCATGCTATTTTTTCATCATATCTATTTAGCATGTCTCATTTCCAATTCCCTTTTTTAATCTTTCAAATGTATTTTATTAAGTTACCCTCAGTGCATTTCCCTTGATCTATTAGGGAACCCTATCTCCCGTTTGAGGCATTCATTCATATATAAATATGTAGCTATATTCTTCTGTTTACATTCATGTTCATATCTGTCTTATATGCCTTAAATAGAAATTTCCTTTGCTTGAAGAAACGTCTTTTTCCATATGAAGCATTTATGGTGAGAATAGTGCATGCTAAAGTGAAAATACTGCAACTATCTTAAATTTTCAAAGGAGAAGTGCTTCATTATAAATACATGTCATCGATCATTTTTTGTTGGTTAATTCGCACTTTACTGTACGAGTGAGTTCACCAAGAAGCCAGTATAAGGTTGGTCTAGACTTCATTAATGTTGTCTCTTATTAGGATTTCTATATTCATCAAAAATATGTATTGTAAAATGCATGCTAAAATGAAAATATTTCAACTCTTAAACGTCTTTCGCAGGGCTGTATTCTGTGATCTCTGCTAAAATCCATGTTTTTAACGTGAATGCTTGTCATAAGTTGGTTCATTCGCACTTGACTGCACGAGCGACTTCCCAGTGAAGCAATGGTTGGTCTTGAAATCCTTCAGACCCTTCCTTGCTTGTGCAGTTCACAATTGCTACTGTAAACTTTTCATGCTCCAGCGAAGATGGATACATGATTTGTTCTTCCTGAATTTCCACGCAATCAATTATCAGAAACCGCAATTTGCTTTAATTTTTAGAAATTCTAAAAAATTAATTTATACATTCAAAGAAGTTAAGAACATTTTTAACTTTATGTAAAAGTCGACAATTTAATAACACTTCAATTTCGTTAAAAAATATAAATATCTGAAAATGATTTAGCCAAGCCTTAAAAATGATATTTCCTCCGTCCCAAGTATTTTTACCCGTTTGTATGAGCACGAAAATTAATACGTTTTATTTTTTTAATATATAATGTAAAATAAAGTATGAATAAATTAGTAATTTAAAAAAAAGTGAATAAAGTTATTAAGAATGATGAATAAAGTGTAAAAAAGTAATTGAAATTGTTGGGATTATAAAAAGTAGGTAATAAAATATTATGTATTTTTGCCAAAAAAGAAATGGGTAAAAATATGTGGGACACTCCAAAATGAAAAGTGGGTAAAAATACATGGGACGAATGGAGTATTAAGGTTGGGATGGGAGGGGTGGGGGGGGGGGGGGTTGTTTTGGGTGGTGAATAGGGCAGGGCACAGTGGGAGAGGGGTAACCGGGGGTTGGGGGAACAAGAATGTAGAGGGGAATAGGTTGGGGTGGTGAACAAGAACGGGTGATTTGACAGTTGGTGGGAAAAAGGGACGGTGGGATAAGGATGGGAGTCTAACCCATCTATATTCTTCATCTAACCCCCCTCCCTTCCTTACCCTACCACCCCATGGATTCCCATCTCCGATCCATATTTTCCCAACCCCGTGGTTCCCTTCTCACACTGCCCCTCCTCCATCTGTTCTCCCCTTCTATGCCCCCTCCCATCTCTATTCCCCACCAAACCCCCTTCCCTGTTCTTCCACTCCCCGCTCATGTCCCTCTCCCGTTGCTATTTCCCCTACCCCCCTTATTTCCCGTCCTTGTTTCCCCACCCTCTGGCTCCACTCATGTCCCTCTCCCATCGCTATTTCCCATCCCTGTTCCCCCACTCTCTGGATCCCCGCTCATGCCATCTCCCATCCTTGTTCCCCACCCCCCAATTTCCCATCCATGTACCCCCACCCTTTGGCTCCCCGCTCATGCCCTCTCCCGTCCAAGTTTCCCATTTAACAGCCCCATTTCCCTTATCCGTCCTATCCACCAACCCCCTAGTTTATTATCGAGGAAAGTTTTAAAAACAAAATTTTTTAAATGTTTAGTCATGGTAATTACAAAGACTTTTTTTTAATTATTTTCTTAAATGTTTAGTCATGGTAATAAACAAGGAATATAATTTTTGAAAATTATGAATTACAATAGATTGTTTAATAATTTTCTTGAAAAATCAAATTTCTAAATAATTTTAAAGAATATTTCTAGATTTCTAAACGACTTTTATTATTCAATATTAAAATTTTAAACATTCTTTAGATTATTTAAAAATATAGTAGTAGTATTATTTAGAAGTCATGATTACTTTAATTTAAAAATCTCAAAAAAATAATAAGCCAATTTTCATAATTCCTAAATCTTTCATGATACAACGATAATTTCAAGTATGTTTCAATGTTGTATGGTTATATTACATCAGTGATATTCATGAAGGTGGCGATGACGAAGTTAAGCTTCGTACATGTTTTAAAAATTTTCATGTCAAATCATCAAAATATAAATAAAAAGCTGTCAGAAGCTCAACTTGAAGTTATTGAGATACAAACACGACTATTTCAAAGCAACACACAATTTTCGCAATTAATCATAAACAGCAACTTTGACGAGCACAGTAATTTGAATAGTATATTTATTAAATATTAACTACAACTGAAAATGCGTGGCATGCTGCCGAAATTTAGTTCGTAATTTTTTATTTTTTAAAGATTGGATGAAAGCAATAGTTTTCTATGGACATGAGACATGACTTAATATAGTAATTACTTACATTCATATACAATAGACATGTCACAGATATACTATACAAGATTAAAATGTATTTATGGGTCCCCAAACTATTATTTTTCTCATTTCAGTCCCTGAAGTATTTTATTCATAAAAATCAATTTTTATATGTATAAATACTTTAAGAAACTTTTCTTTTTAAAAAAAAAATATAGGCTAATTTAAGGACCTCTAAATGAATGATGACATTATATATAAGAGATTGGATTGTTCTTACCTCACTTAGTCCATAGAACTCATCTGGAGATATTTGCAGCAACTCAGCAGCAGTTTGACCGATACACCATGCAAAAATTTTAGATGTATCATCTGCAATTGTAATTTGCAAAAGGAAAGTGCGATCTGCGGCACCATTGCAAATTCTATGGCAGAATTTACATTCCAAATCTCCATTGGGTGCGTCGATAATGAGATGGCCACAGAGGGTGTGCACTAGTCTTACATGACACTGTTCGATCTGATCAATCCAAACTTGGCACACCTGAAATATTTCAATATTTTTAGATGGAAGGAGAAAGAGTTCAAGAGATAATTTTAAATAAGTTTGAAGGATCAAGATATTTAAAATCACAAGAAAAAGTAACTTAGAACTCGAAGTCGACTAACCTCAATTTTGGGTTCGACAATTTTTAATATATCGAGATGAAAATTTTATTAATTTTAATTTAATGTGACAATGCTTATAACGATTCTCAAACAAACTTAATTCAGACCTTATGAAGTACATAGGATACTAATTCTATAGTTCAATAATAAACACATGAATGCATGTGTTTGTTTGTTTACAAAGTTCACTAATGTGATTTACCATACATACACGAATAAGACTAAATTAATGAAATTTATAAGACTATGACAATAATAAAGCGTTGCAAAAGTTCAGAAAACTTTTGAGGTGAAAAAGAAAAAAATTAGTAAAAACAAAGTGAAATGCAAATGTAGAAAACATACCTTTACACCTCTTGTATGGATGGATAGATCAGAAAGGTGCGATAGTTTGTGAAGACAAGACGTATTCAAGAAAGCAGGCAAGCAACTCAAATTGAAGAATGACGATCCACTGTCATTCTCATACCATGATAACTCAAGACTGCAAAAATATATTATGCCGTCATGATCTTTACACCGTCTCTCAACAAGAGAATCTCTTCTTTAAGAAATTGAAAGGATATATATATATGTGTGTGTGTGTGTGTGTGTGTTAAGTGACGAAAGAGAGTTTTTTGTACGGTGTATTATGAGAAAATTATGGAAGACAATCTCAATGGGAAGTTATATGTGACAATGATTACCCTTCTCCCTTATTCAGTGAAGAGCTTAAACCAGAAAGGTATACAGTATGGCCGATTCCTAATCTCCCCAGTGACCTGGAGACATTTGAAATTAGGCCAAAACAAGAGCTTATGATATTCCAAGTATTGACTATCTTTATATCATTATCGAAGTAACTGAGTCATGACAATGTAGTATCTATAACTTAATCAGATGAATTGCCAATAATTTTTACCAAGATTTAACAAAATGTAGCTTTGTCCATATTGCTCCAGTAGTATCATCAATCCTCACTGAAAACTTTCCCTCTGACGATGTTCTTATGTCAGTAACCAGACCATGGAGGCTAATGCCAGTCATCTTGTCACGTATATCAACAACATATGACTGCAGGACTTGCAAAAATAGAAAAGGTTAACAAATATTTAGAAGAATGTACAAAGTCATAATCTCGATTACACTGCCAGAGGCAAACTTTATGAGGTGAAAATAAATTCAAGATAAGATGGATTATACTTCAAGTATTAGGCCAGGGACTAAATCTAAGAGCTAAGAGATCTGCATGAATGAAGAAATTCTTATAATCCAACTAATGCTAACTAATCTTTGCCATCAGATAGAGATGATACTTACTCGAAATGGGTAATTGCTGAAGTCAATGGACCCTTGAGAATCACAAGGTAACGTCACTTGAGAAACTGTCGTTCTTTGACTTGGATTTGATGCAGTGAACAGTTTTGATACATGATAATGGTTCTGTGTCAATGGTACGGATACCTGATAAAATGCATAAGCTCTGTCACCTATTATTATTAAAGATACAATCATTAAAAGAATGACATCATTTATGATTATTATTTCATACTTGTTCGTTGTGTGGAATAAGAGGTATAATATATAGTTGGGTAGCACTGCCATACTCGAGGCAAATTTCAGTGGCTATACCAAGAGAACTATCCGTAGTACTTGCAATAAACGGCCTATCAAGGGCAAGCATACTTCCAACACTGCATGAACAGAGGTGAAACACACATTCATAACAATTTAAGGGCGGGGGGAGGGAATTCAAACCTGAAAAACCAAGTAATCTATCATACCTGAACAGATTGGCAAGCAAGACCTGCCCTTCTCCCCAAAGCAAAAATTTTAATTTAATTCCATCATTGTCAACAAGAATTATTTGTTTCCTCCATAAATTGCCATGTTCACCATGAACTTCAAGTGGTCCTATATGTTCAATTCTGAGTGCAGTTGAAAAGCATAAAAGTTAGACAAAAGAAAAATACAAAAGTTGCAATCTAGTAATTGGCCATAAAATTGTATTTTGAAGATAAGATTTTAATATGTTCATACTCATTTAACAATTGTCTGCAGAACTTTTACAGAAAACTCTGAAGGATAAAATTAAATCTAATTTTACACTTAAAAGTAATTTTTCGCAGAAAAAACTAATCCAGTTTAGCTTCTAGAGAAAGAAATTAACTGAATATTATGTACCTTGCATACAAGTAATAAGATGCTCCTTCCTTAAATGCATCAAGGGAAATTGAAGAAAATGAATCAGAACAAAATTGTGCTCCAATAAGCATGGCATCATCGTCTTCATCCTGAATCAAAAATGAGAGAAACTAGTAAGACATTTGCATTAGACCAGTGTTGATGGTAACGCTTACAAAGAAGTAATAAGACCATTGACTAAGCGATTATTCAAGTTGATAGAGTACAGGTTCAGATTTTCTGAGCTGTAGGTTTTAGAAATTCAATTTTGCTTGTTACTACTATTTAATGTACTTCGTGAAGGATTATCAGATGAAATATTCATTTACGTCAGAGATATAATAAAAAATAGTAAATCTAACCAAACAAACCAGGAGCAGTTTTTTTTTTTTTTTTTGGGAAGGGGGGGAGAGGTGGTTAACCAAGATCAACATTGAAGAAGAAAGGGTGGAGCAAAAAGCCACCTCATCCAACAGTACAACAAAGTATTCAGTTGGTAAAAGACGTGCACACCCTGAACTCCCAGCAGAGACCCGAAGATAGCACCCTGTCAAGAGAACTTCGCGACCTTTCTTCAAAATCCCATTTCGATGATCGGCAATATTGTAAAACCTGCCTTGAATCCAAGTGAAATCACTCACACAGGCAAAAGAACATGCAAGGTAACAGATAGACCAACAACTATTCATACTTCTAGGGTATTTAAGGTTAGAAATGAATATCCTTGCAGCTGAATGGGGCAGCACAACTAAAGTAAAATTCATGTGTACATCTTATAAGTTATAACTAGAGTATACTAGACCGCAAATTAAGTGTTAAAATGATTAATCCCTTCGAGATGGAAAGAAATAGCAGTTAAGCTTTTAAGGTACTAGATACATTAAATCTGCAGCACATCTTGAGAATAAACCAGACTTGAGGCCTGTGGGTTAAAAGGGACAGCATTTTGTAAACAAAAGCTGATCACTAGTGCAAGCCAATGAAAAGTTTTCTAATAAAATGATTAAAAAAATTGAAAACAAAAGAGATAATATACTATTAGATCAACAGTTCATCTCTTTTTACCTCCTGTGAAGATACAGATCAATAGTATTAGAGCTCCATATATCGCCCAAAGTGAGCATGTAGATATCCGTTCCTTCAAAAGATGTTTGATTAAAGTTACAACTTGATCGAGTAAAGCCTAAAAAAATGATTCATTAACTTAACTAGAAACCATTCACAACAACATGCCTCAATTAATTGTAGTATGATCAACTGGCTTGTGAACGCAATATGATCCATGTATTTTTCATTATATTTAAACAACTAACACAATTGGACCTATCTAATAAAATAAACCATATAGCTTTCTCTTATGTTGATAAAGGCAGAAAGAAATTGTTCTAGCCAAAATAATAACAATAGTGATAATAAACCAACAATTATTATTATTATTATTATTATTATTATTATTATTATTATTATTATTATTATTATTATTATTATTATTATTATTATCATCATCATCATCATCATCAAAGCAAGCAGCATACCTGGAAGGATAAAAGCATCAATTATAACTCCTTCAATCACGCTGCTCAATGATAAGAATTTTTTCTCGTAAATAGAATCTATCGTAGTAGTGCTTGGTAGTTTTGCCCTCTTATGTTTCTTCTTCAACTTGGAGATTAGATCTGACTGTCTTTTAGGAGCTCCACTTCTATTCAGCTCATTCCAAGCCTGTATGCATGCATCCAAACATGTAACTAATACATACACAACTAGTAGATATCTTATCCAAGTACATCATAAAACAAGTTTTTAAAAATGATTTGTATTTCAAAGACAGTTAGGTGTTCATAAGAGAACAGTCAGTTTAGTAAAGCTAATAGGACTCCTTAAGAGCTAGAAGCCTAGAATGGAAGCTAATCGAAGACGCAAACTCCCAAACTGAAGTCCACTTTAACAATTAAAGGCAAATATCTATTCAAAGAAATCACAAAAGAATATAACAAAGAATTAAATAAACGTAACACATCAAAGTCTAAATCAGGTTGATGTACATGTACAGCTCCATAATAAAGAATAATGAGTAACAAACCAAGACGAACAAACATATTCGCGATCCTCACCAAATGGAACATTGATAAGTAGTAACCTAATACAACAATTCTTCCTATTCAATTTCTAATTCAAATTAAATAGACAGTTTCGAACAAAACATCAACCATAAAAAAGACTTATAAACAGAATACAATCAGAAAACCTAGATTAAAAGCATTTTCACCAAAACGCAAAATTATAATACCTGAGAAAGCTCTGAAAGAAGAATAGCAGGGGTCACGCCACTAGAGTAAGCGACGCAAGTTCTGAGAATCCAATTCGTAATCCAGCTCCAACTCGGCGAACGCGTCGAATCTTCTTCTGGTTCACTTTCATTCTCGCACAAAATCGATTTAGCGTAGTCTATGAAAATGAGAAACGGATCATCTTCTTCTTCTTCAACAACATTGGATGGTTCCAGATCCATTAACGTGTTCTCATTTTCAGTCATGAAGTCGCCTAACACCTGATCATTCGGAGAATCCATTTCCACAGATCGGAGAGAGTGAGATTTCGAAGCCCTAATTCAAATGGAGGGAGTTTTAACGCGGGAAATAGTATACTGCTTTAAAATGAAAATAATCGGTTGGGCTGAATATAAGCTTAACGTAACTGGGCCATGTACTCATCTGGCCCAAATAGTATAATATCGTGAGCCTACGAATACAAGTAATTCATGATATTAACTCATCTAATATTTTAAATTTCATTTAAGATGGAACATGTTGTTTTCATATATATAGCCATAATCTCTCTCTCTCTCTCTCTCTCTCTCTCTCTCTCTCTCTCTCTCTCTCTCTCTCTCTCTCTCTCTCTCTCTCTCTCTCTCTCTCTCTCTCTCTATATATATATATATATATATTTATTTATTTATTTATTTTAATTTATGTATTTTGTTATTAAATTATTACATTTGTATTTTTATAACATCCATTTTTACTTTTACAAATTACAATCCACTCCGTCTCATTTTAAAATTTAATTACAATACATCCCGAATTTGTTTATTAATGCTCACGGATCAAGATTAAAAAATTAAAAAGTGTATTGAAATTTAATTAAACAAAAGAAAATATTATTTTAGAATAATAATTAAATTAGAAGTATATATTAAAATTAAAATAAATTCATCAAAGATAGTTGCTCTAAAACTAAATTAAAATTAAATTGTTTATAAAAAAATTTATCAAAAGATCAATGGTAATGTAAATTAAATTAATTTAAAATATATGAATTGGATATCAATTGATATATGTATTGAAAATTTGTGAAATGGCTCAAAAATATATTTTATATTTATCAAATTTATATTATAAATTAAAAATTAAATAAATTTACTGTATTAATATAAATATAAATAGAATGACATCTACAATATAAATGGAATATGAAAATTAAATTTGAATAGTTTTTAAATATAGTAAAATAGAAATGAAATAGGGGAATCGGGTCGGGGGCATCTGGTAAGGGTTTGGGATAGTGGGTGGTTTAAATTGAATTTTTATAAATTATTAATTTTTTTTCATTTTAAATTATTTATTAATTTAATTTCTTTATATTATTAAAACATTTCTTTTTTATTTTGGTTTGACTAAGAATTTAAAATTAGTTACAAAAGAATTATCAAATTCAAATCTATATAGTTCAACATTCATTAATTTAATTCATTATTTTATAAATACATAATTTAGCATCAAGCATAAGATTTATAAATCCCCTCAAATCCCTCCATCCAACAAAACAGTTTTAGTACCAATTTTGCCATATGCCCATTTACGATCGCAACAATTCAAATAGTATACAAGAGAATATTATTACATATTCTATGATCTTTCTCATCATTTGATTTATTTTCGGTCAACGGATTTAGTTTGCACAAGATATCAACCCAATAAAAAGACATTATCTTTTACAAGAGAGATCAAGTATTAAATAAAAAGAAACTAGCTTATGCAAGAAAGAAACATTCCTCAGACAATTACCACAAAAATATACAAAAAAAATTCAATAAATTAGTATAACAAATACAATTTCTGAAGCTAATTAGAATTTATAATTTTACACATATTACAACACTCATCCAATACCTTGATGCGAAACTACGAAACTATTTCTTTAAATCCATTTGTATAATAAAAACTAAAAATTTGAGTAATGAACATAACGCAAAATTAGGAGCTGTTAAGAGAGATCATCATTTTTGTTAAGGAAGTAACAATTTAACAAGACTAATAAGCTTAGGACAGGACCAGATTCGACCAACAGATGCATATGTACCAATGGATGTATATGAAAACAGCATCAGAATGAAGAGTAATTATTCTTTGATATTCTCACTAATGAAGAGTAATTATTCTTTGATATTCTCACCAATGAAGAGTAATAATTCTTTGATATTCTCACCAATGAAGAGTAATAATTCTTTGATATTCTCACCGCCGGTATCGATATCGTTTGAAGTTGAAGTAGACGTGTAAGATTCCTCGTTCGAATGTGCATTTGAATCCCTTCTTGTGTGAGTACTCCCATTCTTTATTCACAATACGAAATGCCTGCGAGTAGAGATAAACAAGGTTGAGTGGATTTTCAATTTGATGTGATTAACCCCTTTGCATGTCATACTTGAGAGACTAAAGATATAACTTACAATGTCTTCATAAGGGGGCCCTGCGTGAAACCTTATGATGCAAGTCTCGGCACTATCCCCGTCTTTCTCAATGGTGTACGTTGGGGCTCTGGATTTGTCAACCAGGTCAGGGTAGAATATGTTGAACTTGTATCCTTGCACAATTTTCGGAGGAGGGTTGTCATGGTCGTAATGAGTTTGATTGTATTTGTTCCACTCATAGCCGGTGTGGACACGATTGAAATATTTGGGCTTTCTTGGGCGGTATTTATCATGCCACCAATAAACCTGGTAACCAGGGGCGTCAGATTATGTAGTTTAAAGAAATTACCAACATATCAAGATGGATTCAATCGATAAAAGTACAGAGTTAACAATCATATTACCTGAGAATCAAGGTTGATTTCATCATTTGAGCCGAATACAACATCACCCTCCTCCATGGCTCCCATGGCTTTGAAGGCACTTTTCTCAAAGTTATCTGTTGGAGGAGCCGGTCTAGAAGTCATTTCTTGGATGCGCCGATCTTCTTTTACAGCCATACGTTTTTTCTCCTGCAATTACAACTGGAGTCATGCATATGCAGTATGAATGAATGGAAAGACAGCTACCTGATGCTCAAAATAAAAGAGCTAGGACCAGATAAAAGAGTTGTAAGAGTTGTTCTTGTATTGAATGCTTAACAATAAAATGAGATAATTCCAATACAAAAAACTCTTTCTAAACACTTTTTGTAGATTATCAAGATTAAAATGAGTAATTTAATGAAAATTACCAATATTGCCCTGTCTTCTTCAGGATCAATAGCATCTTCATCTTCATCGCCATGCAATAGTTGAGGTGAATATAAGCCATCAGCTAGTTCTTCATCTTGAACCTCTGCTTCCATGACAGGTCTAGGGGAGAAATTAGCAGGACCTATATCATCAAGCATTGTCAGTTACCAAGAATGTTCATAGATATGGACAGCCAAACACAGAATATATTTCAAGTGCCCATACCATCCATATCTTCATCAGATTCCGACTCATCAAGTTCTTGAGTCACTTCCACCTTGTTAATTTCACGCACAGCTGGTGTCTCTAGGCGTTCCAAATGCTTGCGCAGCATTTTGGCATGGATTTCCTTCAAAGAAGCCTGCAGTTTATATGTAAAATATCAGAACCGACTCAACTATGAATCAGTTTTTCAGATAACAGAAATAACAGCAAGCAAAACATTATTACCTTTGCTTTGTAAATATGAAGACGCTTCAGGACTGCCTCCCAATACTCAACCACCTTGGCCGTGCCAGATTGCATTTGAAATTCAATCTGGGATTGCAAAACTTCAAGTTCGTGGTAAGTTTTCCCTTGTAAAAGACTCTTAACATCTGCTTCAATGCTCATATGCAATCCTCTTTCTTCGCCAATCATCTCAGGGGGTAATTGCTCTCCACGGACCCTGGCACGTTCTAAGGCATCCTTCTTCCTAGCTTCAGCTAACTCCCATTCACTAACTACTAGAAGTGCCTATCAACCATAGACAAAAGGCTGTGAGAAATACTAACTAAAAATCATACCAGAAAGGTTAAACAAGAGTAACATAATACCTCCCAATATCTAATATGCGTAGGAGTTGCCCTATCTAAATCAAGATGCATCTTTATGTCATTGTGAAGCTCTTCCATTTCTTTTACAGTCAAACCCTATAAACAAAAGATCCCCCAGTCAAACATCAAGAGACAATCCAGAGAAAATCCAACAGTGTCAGAGCTTTAGTGAACATTGAAAAAAGGGATAAGTGACAGATCAAAGACTTGAGAAATATTACAAAATGTTACCTTGAAGACCATGTATGGCTCATCTATTTCTATCTCAAAATCATCTGGAGGATCAAGATGTTTAGCAAGGATATCAATTGGCTTAGTGCGACCTTCACGTAAGCGAATATCTGATCTGATTTTGCTTTGATCAAAATGAAACTGTGAATTAAACACATTGCAAAATTAGTATTGAATGAAAAAGTAAAAAAGCACCAGAACCCTACAAATGCACCATTGGAACAAAGATATTGGTAGAGTGGAATCATCCAATACTGTACCTCTTCTTCCTTCTTTTCCCAGTCATGGAACTCAGCATGTGCACGCTCTCTAGCCAGCAGTGCCTATATGTGAAGTTCGACATCAATCATATAATGTATGGTTAATATGGACAACAAATAATACTAACCAAATCGAATGAAGTCATTCAAATAATGTAGTGAGTTCTACGGGAAAAGACCAAGACCATACCATCTCTTCCTCACGTTGTGCTTTCTCAACTGCCCTTTCTTCTCTTCTCTTTTTGACCTTTTCAATCTCAGCCTACAAAGGTATGAATGCAGATAAATAGATAAATAATGTATACCATTAAAAGCTGGGGGTATCGCATTATTTTGAGTTGAACTTGTTCCATCCTACATATAATTAGTTACTTGGTGCGATTTATGATGCTATCTCCGTCAAACTAAACAATGAATAATTTTCTACCAGTGCTCGTGACAGACTCAATGTTACAATAAGACAAAAATTACTAATAGGGTTTAACGACATTAAATAATTAAATTAGGGCTTTCTTTCTTATTTCCAAACGTATTTTTTAGGAATATACAATACTTGCTCAAGTGATCAAGGAAACATGCGTCTATATCCTCTCTTTCAAAGAAGAACAATCATGCTCGTAACATAGTGAGAAGATAATTTAGATAACATTCTTATAAAAATAAGCACAAGAGTTCAAAACAGTAGAATTCAAACAATTTGGAGCATGGATTAAATAACCTTTCTTTCTCTCTGTCTTTTTTTCTCTGCTTTCAAGGAAAACTCATCAAGAGGCACGCCCTCAACCACGTCACGTTCAATCTTTTTGCGCCAAACAAATCTGATATTCCAAATGATAAATTTATGAGAGATGAGCCCACCACTACCTTTAGATAAGTAAATGAAGTGGTAAGAAACAGTATTAACTGAAAACTACAATAACTATGAATTAACAAAAATAATGGAGAAAATAAGATTCACTTTTCATACTAATGCGGTGAAAACAGCATTTAAGTTATGATCAATTGCAGAAACTATGGCTTGAATAAAAATTTACAGAAAACGAGGCTCACTCTCCATTAAAATGCAATGAAAAGAGTATTTCAATTAAGTTATTTTACAGAAACTCAGACTCCCTTCTCATTAAGATGCAATGAAGACAGTATTTCAACAAAGTGAAACTGCTGTAACTGACTTAAATAAAATAATTATAGAAATGAAGCCTCGTTTTTCATTAAGATGCGGTGAAAACAGTACGTCGATTAAGTTTTTGCAAAAGTTAAGAGAAACTCAGACTTACTTTTCATTAAGATTAGAATCACCAAAGGGATTCGAGTCATTTGAATACCCAGAGACAGTCTCCGACTTAAATTTCTTAGCAACTTTCATAGCCTATAGATGTAACAAAGTAACAAAGTGTAAGAATATCGCCTCTCGGCCATGTAAAAGTTCAATATTAAAGAATTACCTCCACAAGAAAATTTTGACAAAATTGGGGAATGTATGCACCTTTTTTTGAGCCTTCTTTGCCTTGTATTCCGCAATTTCTTCATCCGTAATCTTTCTTTTACTTCTACGCTTGGATAACTCATCCGAGTCGCTGTCGGAACTCCGTCGGCGAGAGCGCCTCCGGGACCCACGGCGGTCAGAGTCGGAATCTGATTCCAACGAGTTGTCATCGGATGAGCGGTGTCTCCGTCGGCCAGACGTCATCCCTCAAAACCTAACTCAATATTAGGGTTTGTTCTGCGTGAGCGCGAAGCGCACTCCGGAGAAAGATTAGCCCAGTTTAGTTTAATAACGGACTTGAGAGGAAGAGCGAGGGGGCCGAAATTCTAATTATTATACTGTGAAAACTAATCTTCTACTTTGACCGACTTTAATCTTCTACGCATGGTCTCACCCCTTCGCTAATTTCATTTACTATCTGTTTCACACATTTAAAAATAAGAGTAAATATTAATTTTTTTTGGAAAACTTTTTTTTATCTTATTTTGAAATACCCAATTTTGTACAAATAAAATTTTTTCTAGGAAAATCATTCAAGTTTAACATTTAACTTTGAAAAAGTGGTTCTTACAGGTGTTTTCTTTTGTTTCGCATTCACCAATAATAAATTTCTTTACAAATTGTAAGTAGAGATTCTTGCACAAGTATGATACAAAATTTACAATGTTGTAAAATTTTTTTAAAATAAATATACATACAAGGGTATCCACCGTCTTCATTAGAAGATACAGATTGGATAAGCCCAAATTTGGTTATATCTTAGGTGGTACAAAAGCATTCTTGTAGTTGTTTTGTGATCTCCACACATTATTTGCATATGTAGTACTTTTAGAAATAGATGATCCCATCCTAACTTCGAGTTTGGACGGATCCAACAATAGTTTCTGTCGTATAAACTCGTCTAAATCAAAACCACTACCACTACCACTTCTGCTGCCAGAATCAACAGAAATTTGCTTACTTTCATTGGAAGAGGAATCACCGTCTTTGTTCAAGTTCAAAAGTCTCTTAATGCTGTCGATTGCTGGATCGATGATGTCCATGAATCCCATGATCCATGATGCATCGTCCACAATCTCTGTACGCTGTTCAAACAACACTAGCAATCAGATTCTTGATCGAAACACTGCAGCTAAGATGGGTATGCTTGTATAATTATTCAACTATTTAAGGGTAATATGAGAGCAGAGTACAACAAAAGACATTTGGTATAATGATGCATACAAGCTAAGTGTGACTGATATTTACCTAAACAAGTTCATAAACTGATTTCTAACTTTAAAAAATAGGCTCATCAAAAGTATACTTAGTTACTTGAGGCTTCAAAAATATGGCAAATGATACGAATATCGCGATGTTGGAGTTGAAAACGAAGATACATGGGGCCAAAGGGAGCATTGTGCCCCCAAAATGCAGAAAATTCCAAAGAAATCAAGTCATTACTTCTATCAAAATGGGTCGAATGACGAGACTAATTCATCAGTGGAAATCCAAGGATACAAACATTTATAATCCTGAAAATGAGAAAAGTGATTGGACTGAAAGTACCTGTTGGAAGTAGAGGTTACGAATCTCCTCAGCACGAACAGAATTCCCTTGATCTTCTTCCAGAGAAGCCCACGTCATCCATGTCACATAGCTTTGAGAATTTATGTTGAGTGAAGATCTGAATAGTCTTCTAGCAGTTGATAGATTGCCAACTCTTTGCTCTAATACACCCCAAGCCTACAAATGAATCTGTGTATTATATAAGGGCTTATCATGATATTTCCTTTGATCAATTAACTTATATATATCTACACCAACCTGAAGACAACGAGCAGCGCTCTCGCTCGTTGAATCTATGGATAGTGCTTTCTGATATAACTCTCTTGCTGTGTTCAAGTTCCCTTCTTTCCACTCCATCCAACCCCAAGCCTACAAGGAAGCAGAACAACTTAACAGCAAACAATAAAATCTCAACAAAACCTGTTTATTTTTTATTTTATAGGATTCATTGGCATTCAGTAAAGATCATAAGAAACTACCACTAGACAGATTCGCAGAATATTACTTACAATCCACACGGGTTGATGTCTTGAATCGAGTTCAGATGCAGTTCTAAAGAGCATTCGGGCTAAATTTGCAGTTGAGTGTCTGTATTCCAGCAATGCAAGAGACTGAACAAGTACAGGATCTCGAGGGTTGACTGCATGACCCACCTTCAGAAGCTTTCTTGCTAAATCAATGCTTCCAAGATTGGCTTCAAAGACTCCCCACACATGCCATGCAAATCTGTTCTTCGGACTTGCTTGAACAGCTTTCTGCTTCAACAGAGGAAAGAATCAAGAGGTATGCACATTGTTCAAATAAAAAAGATTTCAAATCCAGGTAAGTAAATAAATAAATCACCTCAAAGAGCCTCCTAGCAGCGCGGTTATTCTCCTGCTGCGCCTCAAGTTGAGCCCATGCCTTCCATGGCGAAAAACGAGTAGGAAAATGAGTTATCATTGCCAACAAAGTACAAACTCATCTCAACATAAAGATCTTAAAAACTTACAAGCCAACTAGCACAGCTCTTCAGGTTGCACTTGGTTGCTTGCTTAAACAAGTACCGGGCTTGTTCGTAACGCTTTGCTTTAACTTCAAGCAGTGCAAGTGTTTGGTATATGTACTCGTTTCCTCCACAAAATTTGAGACCTTTGCCAAGGAGATTCCTTGCCTTCTTGATATTCCCTTGTTTCATCTCCAACACAGCCCATCCATGCCAAGCTGCTATGTGCCTCTTATCAGCAACTGTTGCAGCATCAAATAATTCTCTAGCTTTCCTCGTATTGCCCATCTTAGTTTCAAGAACAGCCCAACACTATCAACAAAGACCAAATTTTCAGCATAAATTTAAACCAATCATATTAAGTAGCTCGACTCTTTTCCTAACTTATTGCCTATTGTTTATCAGCATGAACCAACATCCTTAGCTAAGATGTAGAAACAGATCCTCCATTGTGATTTAAAACATAGTATCAGCTGTTGTTTTGCATAAGAGGATCAGTTGGCTCGTATGTGACAACGGTTGTTTATACCACAGTAAAGGGATCTAGAATTCTAAGAGAGCACAATGTTAAAACACAATATTCGTTCGATCCTGATTATTATTGCAGAGAACATTTAGAACCTGCCAAATGTAAGAATTTTCTCCTTGTGTAGCCTGGCATCCCTTTTCATATACGGCTCTAGCTTCATCAGTTTTCGATTGTTTGCTCAAAGTCTTCCCTAAAGCCACGTAAGATCTCCCATCTTCTGGCCAATAGGTTATACACTTCAAAACATTAAAATATCAGAAGTATTTAACTGAACAATCTTATGAGAAAATCATCAACAAAGATTAGAATAAAGCCAGTCAATATGATCATTTTAGATTGGACCATTCTTGAGCAATATGTTTACACCTAAACTTGGCAGATATAAACCCATTTAGCTTACGCAATGAGTTAAAATTAAACTCAAGAAAAACTATAGATAAGGAGGCTATTATGTATATCCATGAATGATGTTAAGAATTCAAAAATCTGAATGAAGTAATAGTTTTGACCTGAAGACAATAAAAGAAGCAAACAGAAACAAGAACTTAACAATGCTATACAGTGCAGAGTAACTTTATACTTAATTTGCTAAAAGCTTGATTAGGTTGATCATATAACAAACTTAACACAAACTCTAACTTCCAGAACATTCTAAACATATTCCAATAACCACCAATGACTGATCATCCAGAAATTCTAAAAGCAAGCAGTTCAGTTGCCTCAGTGTTACCTTGTTAAGTATCTCTTCTGCTTCTTGATATCTGTAATTTTGAGCCAAAATTTTTGCTCTATAAAGAGCCAGATCCAAATTCACTAAAAGGGGCTTCTCCCCAGAACTAGACTCAACCAATTTAGGCTCAAAAATGGGCATCTTCTTTGCAAATCTCGACAGCCCTTCGTCGATACCCGAAGAAGCTGAACTCCCTTTCATCTTACTACTGATTTTACTGCCATTTCCGCCACCATCTGATTCATCTTCATCGGAAAATTCCATAACTGGCCGACGAACAACTAGTAACTCCTCTAGAGATTTCTTCGTCTTCATGATCTCTTCGTCAAACCCATCTCCATCTTCCATTTCCATTTCAAATTGTGATGCAGAATTTTGAAGCTTTTCTTGCAAAACTGGAGTTGATGATGGTTCATGGGATTGCGCAGGGAGTGCAAAACGGTTTGAGGAGGGAGAGAGAGAATATGGAGGTTTCAAAGGTGAGACGAAGTTGAATTTTGACGAGTTTGGATTTTGTGAAGGAGAAAATAGGGTGAATTTGGAGCTTGAAGAAGGAGAGGAGGAGAGTATGTTCATTTTCTTGTTTATTTTTCTTTTTCCAGTACTCTGTTTCAACAGAATATAACGGTAAGCATGTGGGAATTATGGGTGGAATGACCAAAACATCCTTAATATGTTAACTATAGAATCAGCTGTCAAGCCTTTTAATTGTTAAGATTAAAAATAAAGTTGAATTCTTGTTTGGAAATTCCAGTAATTGGGATATTGACAAGTGTTGAATAAATGGTGCAAAACAACTATAAAAAGAATGCAAGCTGATGTGGAATAACACACATGTATATTATTATTTAATTATATTAAATAATAAATATTATACATATAGAGGGGTGAGTCGTGGGTTAATCGCACGATGTAACCGCACTCTTAGCTATGTGGAATTGAGGGTTTCGTGGCGAAGGTCATGGGTTAGATTGACATAAAGATGGACTTATGTATACATGGTGGAGAAGAGAAAGAAGACGGATTGAATATTTTTCCTTCCAAGTAAATGTCTTTTAGTTAGTTTTCCTGTTTGTATTCATCACAAGCGATGGCCGATGTGGAGGCTGCTGGAAGAGGGGTATAAGCGTAATTTCACGGAAAGAAGCCAGTGGTGAAGAATTTGCCATGTTGCCAAGCTTTGTGTGGCTCATACTTCTATGTGAAAAGTAGATTTTAGTGCCACGTGGAAGCCTCTTGTTGGACACTGTAAATATCAGAAACTGATCTTTCCACCTGGCATTTTACCAGTAATTTTGAAACTACCCCAATGGCGCAGTCTTTTGGATGAAAAATTGTGTAAAATGTTATTTTTGTAATGTCAAATCTCCTTCCGTCCGGATTCAAGGGTGTCATTTGTTTTTGGACACGGAGATTAAGGAGTATTATTATTTAATGTGTAGTGGTATTAGTGGAGGTGTGAGTTCCATTTTTTTGTTGTATTAGTGGGTGTGTGTGGATAAAAAATGAAATGAGACCCTTGGGGCGAACACACAAAATGAAAAAATGAAACCCTTGAAAGGAAACGAAGGGAGTATAAAAGAGTGTTCTTTAAAAATAATATATAAAAGAATTTGACCTTTTACGACCATTTCTATTACTCCCTCCGTCCGGATTCAAGGGTATCATTTGCTTTTGAGCACGGAGATTAAGGAGTTAGTGTGTGTTGTATTAGTAGAGGTGTGAGTCTCATTTTTTTAGTTGTATTACTAGGTGTGGGTGGATAAAAAAGAAAATGAGACCCTCGGGGGGCGGACGCCCAAAATAAAAAAATGATACCCTTAAAAGCGGACGGATGGAGTACTCTTTTTTAGATTCAGTAGCACAGATAAAATGATGTATGCTCTATTATGCATATCCAAACGAGTGCCATTGAAACTCAAAGAGAACCTGTGAAACAAAGTAATGGAGCTCTGGTGACATCACATATAGAGCGAACGAGCAGCATCCTAACAAGTAACAAGTACCATTGAAACTCAGAGAGACAATAAAACACATGATTCTCTCTCAGACGCGAATGGAGCATGAGAGTTCCATTGACAAATTACAAAAAATTGTAACCAATCGAATAGAAAATTTCCATTGTAACCGAAAAAGGCTGTAGATAAGTATGGTTATACATGTGATACCACGTATCAATATCATCATATGAGAGAATTGCAATTTATTGCAAAAATCGGCTTCTTTCTAAGCAAATATAGAAAGGCTGCCTTCATACTCTAGTACAACCTAAGTGCCACACCATCTTCTTTTCCTTGTAGGTCTTTCTAATTTAGCCATGTTACATTCTGCATCCAAATCAGCTAACAAATGGGAAGCCTTCACAGAATCCCTGCACGAGGTAATTGGTTCTTTGAACCGCTCTCTTCGCCTTTCCATCTTCACCAGAATCTCCTGAATCTTCACATCATCAAGTCCCTGTACTACAACATTAGCATCTGAAGAAGTTTCAGGTTGCCCCTTGTTGTTGATCTGTAACATGTCTTCGGACGGATGCACACGTTTCATAAGGTCTTCAGTAATTATCTGGCCTTCCTCAATTTCCAGAAATTCCTCATGCTTTTGTTTAGAGAACTTGCTGGGCTGGGTTTTGTCACCAAGAGAAATATTCACCTTGTCTTCATTCTTTAAGACGGCGTTCTCTGAATGAAAATTGTACGAGCCTTCCAAGTTCACGGATTTCTGATTGACGTTCAATTCAAAGAGATCATGCCTATCAGAATATTTCTCTTCTTCAGCTTCCAAGGTTCTTCTAGAGGACTGCATGATGCACTGAAACAAGTGGACATCAGAATCAAGTGTTCTACATCTTAATGAGAAATGATGACCATCTTAGGAGTATATTTTTTTGAAAGGATGTTCAACAAAATATATTGTAACCTGTACACAATTTTGATTAATTGCAGCACATAAATAATTGAGAAAGCATATACATGCAAGGGTTGAGGGAAATAACAGCCCAAGATGATACCATTTCAATAAATGCTTGCCTAACATTATCAGGCACTTGACTATTTTTGACCAAATGATACAGGATATTAACCTCAATGTCTTCAAGTTTACCTTTCTGCCCACAACAATCAAGGGGTCAATAGAATCTTGATATCCTGGATGCATCTCAGCATGACTAGGATCTTTGATAGATTTACGAGACCCACCAAACTGATTGTAGGAATCTTGTTCTCTTATCATTCCAATTCTCTCTCTATTCGCCTCTCTTTCATTAATATGATCTTCATCATGACCAACTGAGTGTCTATCATCAGTCCTATAATTCCTTGTAAAATTTTCAAATCGATAAGATGGCTCTTCAGAGTAAAACATAGAATCATTCTGCTGCCTGGACTTGTAGACCTCTCCCCTTGAATGCAATACTTCAGAATGTTGATGGCGCTTTCTTCTGAAAAAAATATCCTCATCGTAATCATCTTTGATGCTTTCTTTCATGACATGAGCATCGGAAGATTGTCTATTAGGTCTTCTTCTGACAAGATCCTCAGATTGACCATATTGGAGGCGCTCTCTGGTGCCAGTACCATACTGCCCATTTTCGATGTTCTGTTCTTTCCATAAGCACCTTGTGTTCCTTTCAGGCACACCAGATTTTAGTCCAGAGAAACATGGAAACCGTCTCCAGCGAAGAGAGTAAGGTTCTTCAGAAGAATAAAAGGAAAAGGGCCAACGTTTCATGTTTCTCCTGTCATTATACTCAGACTCAATACACCAACGGTTGTCCGAACTATAAAGAGGCATATCATGTATTCTCTTGCTCCTTTCACAGTTCTCACGAGCAAAATTCCGACCACATCTATGATCCAGATGATCTCTATCCCTGCCACTAGAGTAGCCAATTCTTCTAGTGTCTTCGACGAATTTGTTATCAGATTTATGTAGTGATGACAAATAGTCATCTTTGGCTCTTCTAGAATGAATAGCGTCTACTTCATCATGGAACTGAGCGCCTCTAAGATTATCTGCGGATGAGTACTTGGGCATTAACTTACTTGACCCCTTGATATTGGCTTGAATAGGATGTCTCCTGTCATTGAGATGTCTATCATCTTCCAAAGCTTCAAAATCCATCTTATTAAAAGTTCTCTTGAGATATATTTGCCTTTCGTTCAACTTGTGATCATCAGACCAACCATCTTTGAGTCTACAACTTGGGCGAATGTATGGATATTGCTTCTTCAAATATGTCGGCCCCAAGCAATAATCAGGAAAAATTCTACCTGAGTGAGTTAAAATTCTTCCAGAATGGCTATAGTACGATACATCATCCAAATCTGATCCAAAATTAATCATTGCCCTCTGTTTTTCATGTCTAACATTCCTATTGTAGACATCATTAATCGCATGAGAAGCAACTTTATCAGTCTGACGGGTCTTTGGAAGGGATGCATCATAAGATCTCCTTGACTGACGGAAGTGCTTCTGCGTATCACTTCTCTGTCTCACAAAATATCTACCATCTCTGGTAACTCGTTTATTGGCATGGCATTTAGAATCTTTGGAGGGATGAGATTCACGAGTGATCTCCACTTGTAATTGACGAGTGAAGGTTGATGATGTGTGTCTTGAGTATTTGTGGCTTTTTTCATACTTATCCCCATTTGCAGCATGAGGACTTGGAGAACAAAAGGAACCTCGGCCATGCTGACTCCAGCCACTCTCAGATGAATCTGGTTCCACTGCTGATGATACTTCATTAGATATGCTTCTTGTTCTTCTTCTATTTGTGTCATCAAGAGTTTCTACAGTCATTCCATCAGAATCATCGTCTGATACCTCACGATGGTTGTCCTCCTCTGAGTCAGATATCAGCACACTCTCACACTTATCTATATACAAGGGCCTGCCGCTGTTCAATTGGGCAGAAGAGTTGTCAGTGTCCCAGATGTGAACTAATATGCAGTAACAAAGAAATAAAGTTTACGTTTATTCCCCTGAATATTTCCATCTAAAGTCTAACCTCCTATTAATAAAATATATTCTGAATACGGCATAAGAAGGTTATACCCTAAACATTTCCATCATAAACCACTTAGTCTCCCCCAACCCCAACCCCCCCCTCAGTTCCTCACCACACAGCCTACGGCAGAGGGTGATTACAGCTTCTTAGGAAGAACAAATTTAAAATCTCAGTAGAGAAAAATAATTAAATAAATAAACAAATACAATAAAACCATTTGTGAAAATGGTTCAAGGAAGGACCTTTCAGATGCATTGTTGGATCCACCACATTTTCTTCCAATGTTTGATTGATAATCTTCAACATCTCTCCCTCTCTTGCATGATTTATGCACATTGTCAGCCATTTCATCAACTCCCTTCTTGTTAATTCTCCAGGATTTGCATTTCAAACTCTGTGTAAGTCTATCAAATATTTTTAGAATATGAAAAAGTAAAGGCGGAGCAAATATGATCTGTACCAATATTAACAATACAGTTTACTTTAACAAGTTGAGATAGTAATGTTGCATGCAAATAGCTAAAAATACAATAAAAAAAACTAAACTAACAAGCTTCTCCTCCAATTGTAATATCACCATCTAGTAGTATCACATAATTACTAACAAAACAAACAATTATCAGGCACCTGCAACAATTTTTACACCCAACAGGCAGTAACAGGCAAATCACAATATTATCAAACAATCATACGAATAATAAAACTTCAATAACACAACCTTGTGATCCCCACCATTCAAACTCTTCTCATTTCCATCAATTCCTCTACGCCTCTTCTCATCTTCTTCACATTGTGTTCCTCTTGTACGATTATCATATCTGTCGCTCTCGTGATTTTCATCTAACTTTTGCTCATATCCATCATCACTACCACTATCCAAATCATCCTCACTCTCAGTCCCGGATGCATCACCATTCTCCAGGGGCATATCAGCCGAACCTCCGCCGCCGTCCTCCTCCTCCCCCTTCGTATCCTCACATACAGCGTCGAGTTCATTAATTTTGTGACTTCCTCCACGGAACCCATCCCTTAACTCCTTCTCTCTTCGAGTGGAATTGTGAGAAACTTCGTCTTCCACAGGATGCATTCCCGTCAATCGATGCATAGCGCTGATTGCGGAGCTTGCCTGCACCACCACGTCAGCATAAAGGTCGCTGAAATCATCATCCTCGAATTCTTCCATCACGAAAGGGGGCGAAGAAAACTGCAACGAGGATTATGATAAACCCTAAATCTCACTAATTGGAAATCCTAAAACCCTAGCGGTACTTCTTCGCTGACGCATTCTATTATCGAATATGGTGAAATGACATAAGCAGATTTTTCTCTATAACAGATTAGGTATGGTATTTAGATATAGATTCTGGGCAAATCCGTCATTTAGCCTTTTTTTTTTTTTTTGATATTTTGGGGTGAGATCATTTTTCTTTCTTCTTGGAGTACAAATTAGCACATGATTATTTATTTCTTGTGGCTAAACTTTGTTCAAGGAATTTTTAAATCATTCCTCACCCCATTCAACCTTAATAGAGTTCATTTCTCACTATCTACTTATACAATTTACAGTTTAATTCAATTTCAATTTTTTGTAGTCTACATTTAATTTAATTTTTAATAAATATTCAATCCTCTCGTCAAAATATATATTATTGTCTTGAAATTTTTAATTACATCTAAAATTAAAATAATCTCATGTTTCAAAAATAATGTATATCAATTTCACACCTAAGTGCAGCATTGTTTATTGTTATGTAGTTCAAAGAGTTGCAGAGTAATAAATTCAAGATAATCATGATTTCTCCATGCCTTTGCTTGAACATTTTTCATAGAGAAACATTATAATAGAGCAAATAGTTGTGTGAGTGTTTTAATTGTTATTTTAATTAATTATTAATTTTTTTAAGATATTATCACTTCATGTTGAAGATACCTAATACTACCTTTTAAATATATACCGAATTGATAATGAAGTAATTCACTTTGACGATTATTATTTTTTATTGTAATGTTAAAATTTCTTTTGCGTCTCTTGCAGAACTCAATCATTGAGACGTTTCCACAAAACTAGTGTTATTACGCCTTTTACGTTATTTTTAGACGTTTGCTTCAAATATACTCATTTTTATTTTTATTACATAAGGATTTAACGCACATAATACAATTACCTACATATATATTATACTTCTAAATTCACGTAAAGATAAAATAAAAGTGACATCCTTTGAGACCGAAGTATATTGCAATAACACTAGTGATGAGTGATGACAATAGTAGCATTGACTAGTTAAATTAATTTAAGTACCTTCAAATATACTTAAGGAGCCACTTGCTTGATTCAAATTACGGAATAACAATAGTAATGGGAATCATTGATGGAGTAATGGTAATGAGAATGAAAGTGATTGAAGAGGTGGGATATACATTGAATCAATGAGAATGATTGAGAAATTTGGATTCTCATTACCTCTAACCAAACATGAGTAATGAGAATCAATAATCTTTAATTCTCATTACCCACCTCTACTACCTCTAACCAAACGCCCCCTTGTTTCATTTTTTTATTCTACTTGTATATAGTCCGCGTGCTACGCGGTATATAATAATTTTTTCAAAAAAAATATTTTATTTAATAAATATAAAATAAATTATATATTTTGATTATTTACGCTCGTACATTAGTTATATTATATTAAATGAATTATACAAAATTAAAATTAATATTATGAAATATATTTTTTTAAAGAGTAATTAATATTATTACTTTATTTCTTAATTTATTATGAACTATATTACATACTTAATTTGATTGTTTTAACTAATATTTTTTAAAATTTTATTTTGACTTTAAATAAAATATAAATCAATTAAATAATAATTTACACACTTTATTTTGATAAAATATAGGTTATTTCGGATTTAATAAAACTAATAACCCATTTATCTATTATATGTTTTAAATGGCTTAATTTAATATTTATTTTTATAATGTAGAATAAAGAAATTAATGTATTTAATTATTAATGCTTCACACTTAGAAATTTGCCATAATTAAATGCAATAAATATTAATCATTAAATTAAAAAATAAATAAATAAAATAATTAAATAAAGACCATCCAATCAGAAAGCAAAACATATAAAAAAAAATTATAATGCACCTAATGTTGCCACATATATTTTTTCAAAAAATTATTTTAGGCAACTACTTCTCAATTATATATACTAGAAACTTAGGCAACTACTTCTCAATTATATATACTAGAAACTTACACGTGCGTTGCACGGACATTAGTTTTACAATGCTACTTATATTTAATATAATTTATAAATATTTTAATAATATTTTTTAATTATTTAGAAAAAGAATTAATAAAACACAATTTTTTTCTTGAATCATACTATTTGGAATCTACATGAGTATTATATTTTTTAACCTTATTATTTTTAGTATAATCATTTAGGGATGACAATTTTACCCATCGGGTCGGGTTACCCGACGAGTACCCGCATATCGGGTATAGAAAAATTGGGTAACGGGTCGGGTAGTACCCGAACTTAAAGGTGAATTGTGCGGGTAAGTGTAGAATACGTGTTCCTTTATATTTACCCGTATCCGACCCGAAAAATATCCTTACATATATATAAATAATAGTATTATATATTTAATTAAATGTCTTGATGAAAAATTTATGATGTATTTAATATTTATTTATTATAATATGTTTAATACTTTATATTAAAATTTATATTCTTGTCCTTATATAAATATAAATAATTTTTAAGAATTATAATAAATCTTGTATTTTTGTTCTATGTTATAATCTTATGTGTTATTTATAATTATTTTTTAATATTTTTAAAAAAATGATATTAAAATTAATAAAAATGATAGTAGTTCGGTAATTATATTATGAATAATCTACACTATAAGAAACTGTCGGATTACCGATGGATTTACCGACGAAAATAATTCGTCGGTAATTGTCGACGGATTACCAACGAATTATCGACGTTTTATTGATTTAATATGATTTATTTTTAAAAAATTATCAAAAGAAATTTTTGACGGTTTTTGCGATGGATTACTGACGGAATTATTTTCGTCAGTATTCTGTCGTTATTTTCGAGGGATTACATCCTGAAAAATTACCGACGATAAGTTTTCGTCGCTAAATTGAAAAAAAATATTTATAAATGTATTAATTTCAGTATTTAATTTACCGTAAATATATAAAATTTTATTTAAAAATAAAATAATTTGTGTCTTTAATTTACTGACGGATTAAGTTCGTCGGTAAATATATAAAATTTTATTTTAAAATAAAATAATTTATGTCTTTAAATCCGTGGGTAAATATATAAATTTTATTTAAAAAATAATTTTCATCTTTAATATACCGACGGATTTAATCCGTCGGTAATATATAAATTTTATTTTAAAAAAATGATTTCCATCTTTAGCTTACTGACAAATTAATTCGTCGGTAAATTTGTAAAAATTTATTAGGAAATTTAATTGTTAACATACACGACAGACTCTAAAATTCCCAAAATCACTCCTCTCTCCCGATAACACAACCCTAGCCAACAATTTCACTCCTCTACCATTCCGCTGTGCCCTATCTCCCTCAGCGATCGCCACACCATCTCCAACGGCAATTTCAGCACCTCCTCCATGCCGCGGATGGATTATGCCGCCTCTTCTGCCGCTCTAATGCAGTTTCTCATCGACTTGCGTATCTCCACGTGTATTTCCCCACAACAGTTTCCTCACCCCCCTCTACACCACCTCCTTATTTTTTTCCGGCGAGCACCCGCTCCGCCTGCCGTTGATCGCTCGTCCGCGAGAACGCCGTATAGAAGCATCTCATCTGAGTCCTTCTCGTTGAACGAAACTTGGCTTCCAGAATCCATGGACATATTTTATATGTGAGTAAATTTTTCTTTAATAATTATTATTTTAATTTTAAAAATGAAAATCAACAGTGGGGATTAATTAGAAACCCTAGTCGCCAAGCTCACCTCCTCTTTCCCATTGGGAAAATAGTTACGTAAAAGGAAATGGGTAAATACAAAAGGTTTTGGATGTTATCCATAATGGCTCACCATCATTAATACAGGCTAGTTTATTTCTTGTACACTACTTCATTATTATTATTATTTTCATATATTTGTGATTGAAAATCTTTACTGCAGCAGTAAGTTGAGACAGCTCTGATGCATATTGGGGCTTCATTACTTATCTTTTTGGTATTTTTTTATAATGGATTCATGTTTTTACTCATGATAGATCCTTGTTATGACACATGGAGCAGGAAAAACTCTAATCAAATCAGGTTTAAAATACCACGAACTTATAGTTGTATTCAATGTTGGTTAGAAAAACAATGAACATATCATTTTTGTGATATTCTTTGTCATATCATTTTTATGGGGTCATCTCCAAAGCCTTATGATCTTTGTACGTGTGTTGATCCTCATCTGTAAGATAATTAGATGTTATACAGTTATACTTAGAGTTGGTCCTTTTTCCCCTTCATAATTTTTTTGTTTACCATGTGATGCAGGTCAAACCTGAAATGGTTAGCTGGTCACCTCGTATTATTGTGTTACATAACTTCTTTAGTCTTGAGGTATCCTCACCATATATCATTGTTATTACTAGATTGCTCAACATGTATAATTCTTATATGATCAATGCTTTGACTTTTTTCTTGAAAGGTACATGACTATCTTTGAGCCATTGTCGATCCTCGTCTATGGTTGTGGCTACAGAACTGGAAAGATAAGCAAGGTTTAATTGTTGAAGGCTTTCTCATGCAATGTGTTGTTGAATTTGACCTTTACAATGGAAAATGGAAAACTAAAATTGAATGCTAATTTGTTAAGGTTTTTTCTAGTGGGAATTCTACTACAGAAGATTTATTTGTGAAGTGGGAATTTCCAGAAATTAGAGTGTGTATAAATACCAAGTGAATTTGTGAAGTGAGAATTTTCAGAAATTACTTGCAAGTTTTTTTTTTTAAAATTTAAATTTCCCTTTTTGTTTGCCACTCACTGCTTGTCTTATGCTGAGCTTTACTTGTTGGGGTATTGCTTTTTTGGCTGGAATTGCCTTGCACCTTGGTACTCTTATCCCAACCGAACAATCATTAGTCACAAGTTTAACTTAAGAGGTCGGTTGGTCTTCTTTTCACATAGATGACTGGAATCTTATTGCATTCAACACTTAATATTGATAACTAGATTATATCCTATGCTAATCAAGTTAGAAGGATTACATGATTATGAATTGGTGTTGCACACTGTTGTAACATTATTTGCACATACTGAAGTTTTAGATTCTTAAAAATTATAAGTATAATTGTTAAAAATCTTCCTCACTACAAGTATAAAAATTATATGACCGGAAGATAAATGATAAAAGATGAGTGATAGTATCTACACTTTTTTGCAGATTCGTCTCCACCTAAGAGGTTGATGCCGTCAGCATTTTGAAATCAATTATTATTATTAATTTTCTAAATATAATTCGTGGGACATTATCTATTATTATTAATTTTCTAGATATAATATTATATATATATATTACAAAGGGATTAATTTATTGGCAAAATACAAAAAAATATTAAAAATATTTAATTATCGACGGATTTTTTCTGTCGGTAATTTAGCGACGAACAATATCCGTCAGTAATCTATTAGTTTCTATGTTTTTGTATTACGAATTACCGACGGAAAAATTTCGTCACTAAATTACCGACGGATTTTTTCGTCAGTAAAACCGTCACTATTTGAATGTATCCGACGAATTCATATTGAACTATTACCGATGGAATTTTATTTTACCGACGCTAAAAATCCATCGGTAATTACCGACGAAAATTAAAATCCGTCGGTAAATAATTACCGACACAGAAAATGGCGACATAATCATTTCCGTCGGTAAATACTTTAGTGATGGATTTTTTACATTTTATCGATGGATTTTTTCGTCGGTAATCAAGCAGTTTCTTGTAGTGCTAAGTGTATAAATAAAAGGTAATAACATTTTTAATGAAAAAAATATTAATATCTTTGATACAAAATATTAATAGCTATTTAAGAAATGAACTGTCTTGTTTGAGGCCATTTCGCGGAGAAACCATATTATGCTTTTCAACTTCCATTTTCATAATAAGTTATAAATTTTTTATTAAAAATGTTATCACAAAAAAATATAATCTCTAAATTATGAGATTATATATTATTGTATTTTATTGGAATATTCAAATGAATAACATGTATATTATTTTATGCATGTTCTACCGTAAATTAAATTATATATATATATATATATATATATATATATATATATATATATATATATATATATATATATATATATATATATTAATTTTTTTTGGATTAATTAATCAAGATAAAACTATTAAAATGTAAATTTTGATTTTTTATGTGATTATATTTTTTATTAAGAATTCTTTTTAATATGTCTTATTACACAAACTCTCTTGTGAGATATTATATATGTAAGACGGTTTGTGAGACGTGTCAAAGTATGTCTATTATATAGATAAAATATATTTAATGATTGTTAAAATATATTTTTAAAATATGATAAATGATGAATTAAAATATGATTTTAGGGTGAATTATATTTTTTAAAAAAATTGGGTTGTGTTGGGTTGGGTTGATTCGGGTATCCGCGGATTACCCGCAAAATCTAATAAAATTGCGGGTATTCGTTTACCCGCGGATTACCCATATACCCTATGGGTATACCCGTACCCTACCCGAAGCTCTATTTTAGGGTAAATTGGTAGGGTATGGATAGGGAGGGTAGGGTATATAGTAGTATGTGGATTTGCTATACCCGTACCCTACCCTACCCATTGTCATCCCTATAATCATTCATGAATAAACCTTAAACCCTAAAACCTTAAAGTCTATACCTAAACCATAAACCATAAATCTTAACCCTATACCCTATACCCTAAATCTTAAATCTTAAAACCCTAAAGCCTATACCCTAAACCCCCTAAACCCTAAACTTAAATCCCTAGACCCTAAACCCCCTAAGACCTTGAAGATCCAGACAGCAACAACTAACAATCATATTCCAAAGATCATCAAGTATGACCATAAAGTCAATTAGAAAAGCTCACATAAAAAACACCATAACAATAATATATTTTCAAGTTCTAGATTCTAGGAATGTGGTGTCGTATTATTGTTGTAAAACAAAATTAGGAATGATTGAAATTTCTTTTTTTCCCGTAAGATAATTATTAATGCTAATTAATTAAATAAGTTTAATACAAATAAACATGATGTCACTTCATAACTTGAGCAAATTAATAATGTTGAAGAAGTAGAATTAGAAAAGTTTAAACTTTTGAAAAACTTACCTACACATGCTCAATAAATATGATCATTCTCATCTCGTAGACCCATATAACCAATAAAAACAAAATAACTGACAATGAAATTATAATCTATGATAACTTTGCATTATTAATCACATGAAAATAATAGAATCACCAAGACATTTTAAACCATAAATTATATAGTGAGATTAACCAACCTGAGAACATGTAATGTTAAACATGATATATATACAATACATCTATTACTTCAAACTTTAATGAGTGGTATATACCCACGTACATTAATATAAAAGGTTGATTTTCAACTATTAATATAAAAAATTACAACAAACGTAACTAAGATCTTATAAAGCCCAAATGTAGAAACAATATTAGTATGTAAAACAAAAAATTAAACAGATTAGCAGGGTTTTTTTTTGTCAAATAAAAGAGCATATCATACAATTATTATAAAGTTAATAAAATTATTGAAAATTTGAACAAACATGTTATCATGACTATAGATAATCATAAAATACAGATATTACCATTATGGATAATCCTAAAAAATTGTATACTCATAATTAATATTCTCGTCTCATGAAGCATTCATACTTTTTTTATACAATACCCATCAATCCAACAACCTCGAAATACATAAGGTTAGCAAGACACATTCTTACCTATATAAAAAAAACACATCTCAAATTATAACATTTTTTCAAATTATTGCAATCGTACTTTATAAGCACTGCAATATAACTCATTGATAGCGAGAACTTAACCATTGCTCTTCTTAACTTTCTTAAGCTTCCTCAATTAGTACTTTCACAGAGGACCACTAACCACTCAATGTGTTCAACTCATGAAATCTTAACTCCAGAACCTAAAAACTCTTTCATTCCAGAAAAATAATAGCTTTACAAATATATTATCACACATACACAACCTTTAAACAATGCTCTAATAACGCAAATGCTATCTCAATGTTTCTTAAACAAACTGTTAATCCAAATTATATTACATTCTATCACACAGAAATTCTAAAATGAAATCCCCGAAATTAGTCACCATATATAACACATTAACATCCACAAATAAATCCAATCATCATGCATAAAAACACACAACTCGGTCGGTAGCTACGAAAGATAAATATTTTGCTAAATTGAAAATGGTATAAATTGAAGAAAAAAATCCTAGACTTAAGAAAATTAGGGGTGTAATGAGTCGAGCCGAACCGAACGAAGAGTTGTTCAAACTTGTTTGAAATATTATTGAGTTTCAAAATATATGTTTGAGCTTGTTTGATAAGCAATCGAGCCAAACCCGAACGAGCTTTTATCGAGCCGAACACGAGCCGAGTTCGAGTAGCTTGATAAATTTATACTTACTTTATCTATTTTTATTAATCGAGCTCGAGCTCGAGCCGAGCTTTTAATTTTATCAAACATAATGTGTGTTCAAGCTTGTTTGATATCATTATCAAACCGAGCTTTTACCAAACGATTTCGAGTCGAGTATCAAATAGTTTGGTTTGATTTTCACCTCTAAAAAAAAATAGACCGGAAAATAAATGTGTATGCAACAAACGCTAAATTTAAAAATTATTTACTCTCATTAATATTATGGTAATTTCTATTCACCATCGTTAGGTCTAACTTAATGAATTGTAATTAATAATGTATAGCTTTGCAATGAATTTTAAATCAAATAAATACTTAAATTATCATTAAATAGTATTTAATAAAATGGAATGGATCTTTTAATTAAAAATATGTATAACATTACAATAAATAAATTACACAATAAATTTAAAACAAATACTGATACTTAAAATATTATGTACGGAGAAAAAAATAAGTTATGGTAAATAAAAATTTGAGTCAAATTTGAGGATAATATACCAAAGTAAATATACTCTATTAATATATTGTTAGTGATGATATATGGCTAGGAACATCCCATAATATATAAACTGTTGTGATCGATTGAAAAAAATTATTAAAAATAAAATAAAAAATAAATAAATAATTAAATAGATGCGTAATAAATGAAGTCATTGGTAAGATATAAATATTAACATAAAAATTAAATCAAAATATTAACATTCAAGCCAAAAATTAATTAAACAATATTAATACTCATACCATATTTGTCCAAAATAAAATTGAGCGGGATATTAAGTAGGGGGTAATAAATGAAACTCATTGTGCTTTTATATATATATATATATATATATATATATATATATATATATATATATATATATATATATATATATATATATATATATATATATATATATAGATTAAGATAAGATTTATTTATTTCATATATAAAATATATGTCTGACAATCAATTCTTAAATTATTGTTATATGCCCAAGATTCAATTATTGAGTATAACATTTCTAACATTTTTATAAAAATATTTTATGAAAATAGGGGGTATAACTGCTTAGTCTGCTTTAAATATTCACAATACATATGTAGCTGGTGGAATCTTACGCTTACATAGTCTACATTGCTGGGCAAAATACAATTAATACTCCTTATAATTTGCATACAAAATAGTAAAATCTAATCAAGAAAAACATAGTCGAAAATGAAAACATGGATTGTAAAGAATTGAAGATTACATTATTTTCCACGGCTCTGGATCTTCTGTGCCACTTTGGTGTGACATTTCTTGTTCCACTTCATTAAATGAGTGACACGTAGGAGAGATAGATATATTATACCCTAACCAATAAACCCTTAGAGGTAAGGATTTATTCAACATGCCACGTGTCATTCTATTAAGAAATATCATAGGAGTTGTTATACCAAAGTGTCACAGGACATCCCGTGCCATTTTCCACTAGTAGTTGAAATCTGAGAAAATCCATGTCTTTGAACACCAATTTTAGATTTGTTAACTAATAATACCAAAGCCATGATGATGGCTAGAAGAGCGCCAAATATCCCTGCAACTGCCAAAAGTGTTGATTAATTAAAAAAAAAAATTGTATGGAATTGTATTTATATTCACATATGCTGGTATAGTTGTATTCCATGCTTACCGATTGCAAAATAATTAACTTGGGATGTTTTTGAGAGTTGCCCTGAAAATGGAAATAAAATTAATACTATAGTACATAAAAATAAAAATAAAAAATATACATACATAGTTTTATAACTCCACTTTGTTCATGGGATCTTTTATAAATTAATATAAGTGGATCTCCATATATATAATTATTCCAAAATAAATTTAAATTTTCAATAACATAAAATTTACCTCTACCATGGCAATTTTGTGAACTCTGTTTTCCATCACTGCAAAAGCATAGAAATTTCTGATGATCACCATTGTAGCCACAGAAACCCCCACTCTGCTCGCACAGTTTGCAGGAATCATCAACCGATTTCCATGTCAATTTAAACCGTAATTGTTGGGCGTTTCCTGACCCATTGCCCACAATTCCATCAACAGCATTTTCAATCACAGGTATAGTCACAATGGAGTCGCAGTACTGGATCCAGCCGAATTCGGGTACGGATCCATCCACGAACGCATACGAATGCTTTGCGCCACGCTGGAGGCACTTTATAATGGGAACGGAGGGTGGATACACCGTACAGTTGTAGAAAAAATGGATGATTCTGTTGTGTTTGTTGGTGTAATTTAGGATTCGAATCGGAGTCTAAGGTAATGCCGTGAGTGACGACCGGACACGTCGTCTCGGCGGCGTCAGCTCCGCCGTATGAGACGGTGATTGAGTTATCGGAGCTGTTGAGGTTCGTGATTGAATACGAATTGTTTGCGATGTGGAGAATTGGTTGTTGTTACTGCAGGAAACAGCGAGATTTAGGTAGCCACAGAGCGTTGATTGTTGATTTTGGAGATGGAATGGGTAGTGCAGAGTGAGGCCATTGCCGCAGTCAAAGGCGGCGCACGGCGAATTGACCGATTTGCCACTGGTGAATGTGGAGAGAAAGGTGATCATGAAGGGCAATAATGGAAGATGGAAAGCTCTGGCAGCCATGAAGCCGCATATAGCTCAACAATGGAGAAGGTTGGCATTAGATTTTATAATCCAAACCATGTACATCTGCATGAGTTTTTTTATTATTTATATATTTATTTTTTAAAACATGATTAATTATTCAAATCTTGATTCATATTTATTCGTTCTAATTTTTGAAAGACTATATAGAATCAATTATGTAAAACACAGAGTAGGTAATGAAGAATCAAACCAGAACCAGTTTTTATTTATTAATGAAAAAAAAATAGAAAATATATTAAGGGAGTTTATTTTTCTGGGTGTGGGTCCTGTAGAGGTCGACGAAACAAATATACAAATAATTCCTCTAAGATTTTTTAATTTAATTATTAAAATTGCTACCTTCAATTGCAAGAGTCGCAATCCTCAAGTCAATGGAGCAAGTAGATGATAGGAGTATTAATTATTAAATATCAACAATATTGAGATATATTCCCATGCGCAATATATTAGATCTAGTATTATATTAGAAAATGATTTTTTTTTTCGTATATTGGAATAGGAACAAATGAGATAAGGCTGAATAATTATTATTCCTCCATTTCATAAGAACACTCTTTTTTGACTAATATATTCTTGAAACAGATAGTAAAATGAATCGACGCATTATTAAGTATAGTTGTTATATAGATATAAAGTATATTTATTAGTAATTAAAATATATTTGTATTAGATTATATTATAACATTTTAAAAATATATTTTAATTTATTTTTTTATCATACTTTAACTACGAATTATATTTTACCTATATGTATTACATCATGCTTTAACAACCAGTCAACCCATCTTACATAATTACCCATCGTACAAGATATTTTGTCTTTCATCTAATATTTCATTTATTAATAATATATTAATATGTTAGAAGGACTCTCTTGTGAGATAGATTTATGTGAGACGGGTTGATCCATTGTTAAAGTATAGTTGTTATATAGTTAAAGTATACTTAGTAGTAGTTAAAATATGTTTGTAGTGAATCATATTATAATATTTTAAAATATATTTTAATTCATTATTTATCATATTTTAAAAAAACATAGTTTTATTGCAAAAATTAACATATTTTACTTATATAGCAAACATATTTTAACAACGAGTCAACTCGTCTTACATAAATATCATCTCATAAGAGACTTTGTTTATATATATTTCATTTTATAAATATATTATGAAATATAAAAATAGGGGCTTCGAAGTTAGAACCCCCAAGTAACTATCAAATATTTGTCCAACTCCTAATTATTTCTAAGCCCATTTATAACTTTTTAGAAAAAGTGTGATCCTCTTCCTTTGGATTCCCATCATACATGAGAAGACGGTGAGACTTGACAAATTTGGAATTTTGGATATTGGTTAGACTTTCCATCTAACATTTTCTTTTATCTAATCCATGCAAACTGAATATTTCTAATTACACCCAACACATATTTTATATTGGATTTATTATCCTAAAATACCAAATTATCTCTAAAAGGAAGTTAATATTTTTTTTATTAATATTCGAAGACAAATTTTGAAGTTAGAGTTGGGAGGGGATGGATATGAACAACAAAATGAATAAAAAAGAGCTCAAAAGGGTCGATGATCTTCTGCAGAATTGTTAGGAAAGAATTATGGATGCTTTGTCTTTTCAAAAGATACATTTTTTAAGCTTGAAGTGCTCTATGATCTTATGTGAATAAATTTATTTTTCTAAGCTAATTAATCAAGATTATTTCAAATTCAATTTTTTTTCGTCATTATCTATAATTAAATTACTTTTAAAAAAATTATAAAAGAGTTTATTATAGTCAATTTGTTCATTATTTACAATTTATTTTTGACTGTATATACAATATCATTGATTTTTTTATAGAATTAATATTTTTTCCAAAAAAATGTACACATTTCATTCAATAATTAATGTTTGGTCACCCATTTTCACCAATATATAAATGAATAGAAGTGAAAGGGAGACCAGTTACCCTTAAATCGACAATACTTTGTTTAGAAACTGTGGAAATGCATTAAACTATAATTGACAAAGAAACTAACGTAATACTCCCTCCGTCCCGTCCTTATAATTACATTTGCTTTTTGCACGTGGATTAATAAGTATAATATTTTAATATGTATTGAGGTGAGAGAAATAATATTTTAATGTAAAGTGGACGTGGATTAATAAGTATAATATTTTAATGTGTATTGAGGTGAGAGAAATAATATTTTAATGTAAAGTGGGTAGGTGTATTAGTGTGATATGTGGGGTTATGGAGAGAGAAAAATTTAATTTGTGTGGGCTCCATATGTTAAAAATGAATCGTAACCATTAGGGTGGGATGCCCAAAATGATAATCCGTAACTATTAGGACGGAACGGGAGAAGTATAATTTTTGAGTAACTAGTAGTTGGGAGGGAAAACTCATTAATTAATGCTATTATTTTAAAGACAACGTTGAATGATTTTTGAATCAATATTACACTGCCTTTTTACACTTATTGCAAGCATAAGTTTTACTATGGGGTAAAATATGAAGGTTTTTTTTTTTTAATTATATATAATTAGAGGATCACTTGCCTACTATAACTTTAACAAAGAAAAAAAAATTATTTACTTTTAAGAGAATTAGATGTATTCATGAGATCAACTTACGGGTCCGTGCTATACAAACATATTTGTAAACTTCAACATTAAACAAGAAGAAATTTTTTTTCCAAAAAAAGAAATATCCTTTGAAACATCCTTAAAAAAAATCACAAATATCTCATCTCAAACGAACATTAATATATTTGCGTCTACAAATGATAGTTGTAAAATATTTTAAAACTTCTGTGATAAAAAAAAATAAAAAAATAAACATTAATTTCCATCATTTGCAAAAATATTTCAATTAAATTAAGGTGCGACTATTTGCACCCCAAAATTGTTATTTGAACCTCAATTACTATATATACCCCACTTAAATTAAAAAATACATATTTAAGTTACTAAATGCACCCCATGCAAGGTCAATCTTACCCTTTTAAGAAAAAAAAGTGTTCGGTAAGTACAACCGAACACACTTAAATCTGTTCGGTTATAGGAACCGAACAGATTACAATCGTGACCCAACTGTTCGATCAAAGCAGTCGAACAGAATAAACTGTTCGAGTTATGTAGTCGAACAGAATGTTGGCATTTGATCTTTCTTTCAAATATGAAGTTCATGTGTTCTCTCCTCCGTGCTCGCGCGAGTCTCCTTGCCGCCGTCAATGGTAACAATCTAAGCTAACAAACAACATGCATTTTTTAATTTTTTGTTTCAGTCTCTTGTTACAAATCTATTATTAATAAAACTTACATCATATTAATCACTTTTTCATAATTTTTAATTTGATATCCACATCAATTATATAATAAATATGTGAAATATAATAAATAATTTATTATTGTAAATTTAAGTATTTTATTTTAAATCTTATTAATATATTTAAAAATTAAATTATTTGAAAATATGGAAGAACCTTAATGAAACACAATCCATTCGATTTAGGGATTACACACGAATTTATTCTAAACAAGTATTCAGTAAGTACAACCAAACACACTTAAATCTGTTCGTTATAGGAACCGAACAAATTACAACAGTGACCCAACTGTTCGATAAAAGCAGTCGAACAGAATAAACTGTTCGAGTTCTGTAGTCGAACATCATGTTGGCATTTGATCAGTCGAACAGAATATATTGTTCGAGTTCTGTATTCGAACAGCATGTTAGCATTAGTCGACTTGAATCTATTCAAACCTAAACCCTCGTAATCTCTATTTGTGAATCTATTCAAACCTACTCTCGTAATCCCTATTTGTTTGTTGCAGTAGTATATGATAATTTAATTCAACACATCACGATACAATCTACTGTTCTATAAACTAAAATTAAAAACTGTATATTCTCATCATGATTATTCTCCTCCTTTACTATTAGTGCTTGTTCCGAATGATCATCGTTCTCAGTATTTTTGTTTGTTCTATGATACTACTCTGATACAGAAGGGCTTAGGGTTGATCGTGTTTTAGTGATTATAACTTTGGGGTGCATTTAGAAATCTTACTAGGTTGCATTTAGAAATATAATTATAATTAATCTTAGTTTATTATTTATAAAAGGGTATTTATGTCTTCTTACATTATCATATTTTAATTTTATAAATAATTGGGTTTCAAATAACAATTCCGAGTGTGCAAATAGCCGCCCCTTTAAATTAATACTACGTCACATAAAAATTTCACCTCTTCTATGTAGTATTTTACAAAAGAAAGATACTCCCTTCATCCATCGCAGATGTATTCATTTACTTTTAGCACGTGAATTAAGGAGTATTATTATTTTTAAGGGTGTCAACGGGCTGGGTCTGGGCCGGGTAGTTAACTATCCAGACTTAGCCCGTTTCTGAAAGACCTGCCGCGGACCCGTACGGGTCCTATGATATAGGATAATAGGACCCGTGCCTAGACCCATATGGGGCGGGTCCGTCCAGCCCCACCCCATTTTTTTTTAATTAATCCTCAATCACATAAATTTAAATTTTCATGTACTCACATACAAAAAAAATTCATATATTTATTTATAAATATTAATTTAATATGTAATCACATAAAAAAAATTCATATATTTAAATAAGTAAACCATAAGAATATATTATTTATAAATAAGTAAACCATAAGAATATAATATACGGGTCAAGTCGGGGCGGGGTGGGTTTAAGTTAATACCCCGCCTCGCCCGTATATGTACGGGTCCGGGCCGGGCCGGGCCGTCCCAAAACGTGCTGGGCGGGATGGGTCAAAATTGACACCTCTAATTATTTTAATAAAGAGAATAATTGTATTAGTGGGGAGTTGTCGGAATTGATGGGCCATGTATGGCCATTTTATAAAAATGGAATATAGATACTTTAAGTTTATGTTTGGTTGGGGTTATGTGGTGTTTGAAAATCATGAATAGTGTATTCTATGTTTGTTTTGAGTTATGAGTAGGGTAGATTTTAATTTTATATCAAATCAGTGTATTAATTTATTTAAAAAGTTAAATGAGAGAGGAGAAATAAAGAGAGAAAATATATTAATTGAGAAAAAAATAATATAATATGTATATATAGGGGTGATTTTTAAAATTTGGATGTGAATTTTAAAAACTAAAATTTGGGTTTAAAACCCGAAAATGAATATTGCTTAAAAGTAGTCAATTCAAAATGATAAAAATGGATACGTTAGTGATGAATGGGGGCAAAAAAATTATTGAGAGTATTTTTTTAAGATTATATAAGTATAGATATTGTTTTACTAATTCTTTTATTTTTTGTGATGATCATAAATTATTTTATTTGCTGAAATGACTTTTGTCACGGCTGAAAGGTACGAATTAATTCATGAAATTAAGTTACTTTCAGTCCACGATTTGGAACTTAACCAAGAAATGATGGACTAATAATACCTCATTAGTCAATTGTTATAGGTGGATAGGTGCTTATAGCAGTGAAAAGGCTACAATGTGCATATATGCATGTCTTAATTAATAAACCTTAATTTCATATTCCAAAGTGACTTTATGAGGAAAATAGCTGCATTACCTCTTAACTTTCAACTCATAGGCCACCTTGAAGAAAGAGATGTACAAGAATATATGGCTGTAAAAAAAGTGCAGCTGCAATGACCTTTTTTTTCCATATTGCATTGATTATTTGTCTCTCTTCCTTACAGCGGATGGTGGTCCTTACTGTCTCCTCCATCCTTCATTTTTATAAATGACACTTATGAACAAATCTTCAACACTTGTCAAATCAACCTCAAACAAAAATCTTATTAAATCTTTATTTTTTAAAAATACTTATAAAAACTTTTTTTCTTTTGGTACTACCATCTTTTTTTCTGTCTGGGCTTCAAGTTATGAATCCTTATTCATGAAAATTCCAGACCACTCTGTCTCTCTCACGCGCGCGCACGCACACACACGTTTAGTGAGTGAATCAAGAATCATCATGAGCAGTGTTTACATACTGTACTACACCTTAGTGATCATCTTTGTAGTCTGCAACATTGGTTTCTATTACACAGGTATTTAAGTATTTCTTCTTGGATTCTTACTTCCTGGAATTTGCTGTTAAAATCACATGATGCCACTTGCTATCTCTCTCTCTCTCTCTCTCTCTCTCTCAGGAAATCTAATGCATTTTCCCAAAGAGGATGGTAACAAAACTGCACCTGTGAAGCCAGAAGATGCTTACCTTATTCACAGGAAACTCATGTTACATGGTTAGTAATGTGTGTGTGTTGTATCATGTAGTATGCTCCGGAAAATATCAAACGTACGATTGATTCCAATTTTAAGTAAATTTTTTGAGAAATTATCACAAATGGCTCATTAACTATATTAAAAGCCACGTATAGTTCTCTAAATTTTAAAATTATCAATTTTAGTTCTTTCTAATCCAATTTTCATCCTTTTAGCTCAATTTTGATCCATAAATCCAATTTTAGTCCAAAATGATACAACTTATTTTATTTTTGCCGGAGCTCATTCCTGTTACTCACATTTCGTCCATTTCCAGCTGCACAATGTCCACGTGGCAACATAAATCATCATTTTAATACATATCACTATATGTATTAATATACTTATTGGACCATTTGTGATAATTTGTCTAATTTTTTCTCCAATTTTCAATTTTGGTCATATTTTGTCCAATTTTAGTCATTCGTCTGGTCCAATTTTAGTTTTTTTTTTCAAAATTTGGTCATTTTTTTGTCATTTTTTATTCAAAATTTATTAATTTTCGGGTCAATTTTGGATATTTTTTAATATAAATGGTTAAATTCGACAAAAAATATTTAAATTTTAGAAAATGACAAAATTTGGACAAGAAAGGAATAAAACTGAACAAAAAATGATTAAAATTGAAAATAACAAATAAAAAATAACTAAAGTTGGAATCAACCATACTTACATAACCAATTTTGATATTTTATCTTGTATGTTCTAACATGTAAATTAATTAATCTTGATTTTGTGGAAAAGGGGTTTGCTCGAAATGGGACATAAGCATCTCACAAAGCAACTATCCAACACCAGGGATCCCACAGTTCATAGTTCAGATAGTGAACACGTGTGTATCAGGATGTGCTCCTTCTAACATCCATCTCAGATGTGGTTGGTTTGCTTCTGCAAGAATAGTCAATCCTCAGATATTCAAGAGATTGTCATATGATGACTGTCTTGTTAATGGCGGCCACCCTTTGAAGAAAAGTCAAAGCATCAGATTCACTTACTCTAATTCTTTCATGTATCCTCTTGAATTCAAGTCTGCTAATTTCTGCTGATCATATCAGAATTTTGGTGCACTTATATTTATTAATTAATTAGAAAAAAAAAACTGATTCTATGATATGCATATCTTATCTTCTGTTGTAGGAGTATAATTAGTTTGTTTTGTTTTTAAGTGTTGCCTTGGAGGTGAGGGATTTGATTATGTAAGAGTTGTACAATGTTTGTGGGGAATGTGGAATTAATTAGATTGTAGGTGAAGGCTTTTACTATGATGTATGTACTACCGTCTCTCTATTTAATTTCCTGCTCATTATTAATTCATTTTTATAATTAATTTTAATTTCATAATAATATACTTATAATAAGATCTCACCACCATAAGATCATAACGTGGCAATGTCCAACATCAACCAATTTAATCAGGTGATAAAAGGAATTTTTTTCTAATGTTAAAAATAAAATTTTCTAACCACTTTTTACATTTAAGATCATTTTACCCCAACTTCATTTAAATAAAAATTTTAAAATAATTTTATTTGTTATATCCGATTGATACTCGAAATGACGGCTCAAATAGTTGTTCTATTCGGCATAGACATATTTGTCTATTCGGTCTATACGTATTTGTCTGTTCGGCCTATATGTTTTCGTCTAAATAGTTGTTCTATTTGGCCTATACATATTTGTCTATCCGGCCTATACATATTTGTCTATTCGGCCTATATGTTTATTTAATTTTCATCACTTTTATCACGCTTTAAAATGATATCAGAGCCATAGGTTTATTTATTTATGAATGAAAAAATTATTATAAACTTATATCACTTAACGAGAGGAGAGTTTCAAGAAATATGGATTCGAACGAAAGTTCGATATCCGAGAGTGACAGGACTGTTAGCCCTGTCCAAAGTTGGAGCAACCGAAAATTCTGTCCTGTTAATTATGACGAGACAAACATCTCTATACAACAATACTATTGTGTGTTGTATAGACAATATGCGAAAAATGAGTACGAGGACGCAGACCGATATTGGGAAGGTGTAAACCAAAGGAGAGAGTTGACAAATATTCGTGCCAACCACACCAAGGAAGAACATCTGGAGGAACTACGCCAGATGGAGATAAGATATTCTAAAGAAGTATCAAGGAATATAGTGGAACTCTGAAGTTTCACCGAGATCCATGGACGTGTACCCAAACACGAACAATGGAGAAGGCGATCAAACCAATGTCCGAGAGAAATCTGCAAGTCCTATCACTTTTCACACTGGACAGAATGACAGAGTGGAAGGAGATCTAAGCAGATAACTCTAAGATGAACCAAGATCTTAGAGAATTACAGAAGACGGTAAGATTCTTTGGAGAATATTTCCAAAACATATCCATGACTGTAGCTGAGATTAGCTTTCAAATGGACAAGATAGAGATATTGCAAAATAAACAACTTGATCTCATCAAGAAATTGAAAGATCAAGTAATGTCTCTGGAGACCAAGGTGACGGGGAGGAAGTCAGGAGGAAGGTTGCCACCAACCTTCGGAATAGAACCCCTTTTACACCAAAAGGGGAAGACGACGGGGGTCATAAGGCCAAAGTCCGAAAGTGAGAAGATGATTGCTATCCTTCAAGGAGAATCCACATTCCCAGATGGAAAGAGCAAATCTTGAAGATCTACAAGATCTATATGAGTCATTCCAAGGACTATCAACTGTAGATCTAAAGATGAATGTTGGAGAAACATCAAGCTCACAACAACAATCGCAGGTTTCACCGACACAATGGGATCCGAGCCAAAATGAAGGAACCTCTGGACTACATGGAGTCCAGGGAATAAGATAAAAAGAGACAACCCAACAACAAGGAAACTTCAGAATGAAGGCGATGGGATTGTCAACAGGAGCAAGCCGAGTTTGAGGATCTAATATACACAACACCCCATATGGTCGGTCTCACCTTGAACCAATAAATCCATACTGGCTGATCTTAAACCTCGACACTTTAGACTTTAAGAACAGAGAAACCCTGATCGACGAATGGATAAATACCATGAAGATTGCAGGAGGTGCACTAGAGCTAGATAAAGAAGGGTTCATAAGGTTCCTAACTATGAGCCTAGAAGGATCAGTAAAGTGCGCCTGAGAGGAGCTCTCAGACGAAGTCAAGAAGAAAGTCATGGAAGGCGAAGATCTAGGCAATATTGTTGATCGAATGGCCAAGATCTTCAAGATCCACTTTGGTTTGCTATCGTCTGCCTACCAAAATAAAATATATTTCCGACTCACACTAATACTTAGTTTAATGGTAAGTACGGGTCGAACCCAAAGGAGTATAATGAATTTTAATTAAATCTACGTGTTTCAAACATATAAAATAAATAGAGGGGGGTTTTGTTTGTGAAAATCATAAATAACACGAATGACAAATTAATGCAATTTTTAATTAACAACGTAAATGAAAATTTATTATAAAATTAATCAAGTGATAAAAGCCTAGTTTAGGATGTCGATCCCCTCCCGTTTACTAAATTAATTAATTACAGGAATTAAACATCTAGCCCAATGTGCAAACTCAAATCTCTAGATTGACGGTACGACCAATCAACCCGAATGTTCTTAATTTTATCAATTAGGGTATGACCACTAAGTTGAACTATCTATGAGTGACCCTATGGATTCGAACTCATAAATGCATTAAAACTCTAAACATAGAATTACTAGACTACGAAATCCGGCTAGGTATCATACAACCTAGATCCTATTACACCTAGAGAGAATAATCTCTATTTGTTACTTAATCCAATTCCTACAACAATTACGGATCATAGTTCATGGAATAACATTCAGCACTTTAACAATTAAATAGTTGATCAGGCTAAAATAATTATTAAATAACAATTAATAACATCAAAGCATGTAATAAAATAAATTTGCACACAAGATTCAACATAAAAATCCTAAATAATTAAATTAATAATTTAGCGGGAGGTTCACGAATCCTAAACTAGAAAAGAGGATTAACCCCGTATGTTCATAGCAAAAACAAAATAAAAATATAAAACCGATTGTTCGACGATCTTGATCTTCACGCGAATTCTGCCTTGGAGATAAGAGACTGCTGCTTCCATTTTTTTCTGGTGTAATTCACGTTCTCTTCTACTCTCGAATATCAGTTAATCTGCTGCCCCAAAAATAAATAAAATATCTCCCATAAATATCTGTGTCTTGATCCCAAAATAATCTTGTTTGATCTCTTTCCTTATTTCTCTCTTCCAAAAATATCTCCAGGATCTTTTTCTTTTCTCTTTTATTTTCTTTTTGATCGAGCCTTATACAGATTTGGGGAGATTGGATCTTAAAAATATACTGGCTGATTAATTTCCTTATTTGTTCTTTTAATAACATGTTTCCACATCAATTCAAATAATTAAAGCAATTATCTCCCCAAAACAATATAAGTCAATATTAGCACATAAATAAATATAATTAAATTAAATATACTTGAATTACCACCAAATAATCATGCTAAATCTTGACTTATCAAATCTTCCCACACCTAAACTTTGCTTGTCCTCAAGCAAATCAAAACCATAGAGAATAGAAAACCAAAGAACATCTACCAAGGCAAATGAAAGTCACAACACTTCAAGAGAAAAGTAATCAATGAGCATTCGGAACTAATATGAAAAATGACTCTTCAATTAAAGTTTTCAACTTTCATGGCGTCAAATCTTTCAAAATTCCATGGCCTCACAAAGATCCACTCAACACTCAATTATATGATTTATGTGACAAGATCACTCAAAAATTGAAAAGAACAGTCATTACCATAGGCTTGCTCCCAAATCAAATCTCCACCCATTCTAGATGGATTGTATGCAACAATTAAAGGGTCTTTGAATGGGTTGTAATGGGGTTTTAGGTCAGGGTAAGGTAAAAAAAAGATAAGAATGGCTAAATACATCACTTTACAACATGTGATCAAAACATCCATTATCACCCCAACTTTTTCTTTTTTCACAACAGAATTTTTTTCGTACACTTTTAAATCTCCCCACACCTGCTCATTTTCAAGATTCGGAACAGCAGGTGTCACACTTAGAAGAATTACTGCTTGCTCGATAATTTCAGCTATTCAAACAGTTTCCTTGGTCCCTTTCTTTTCTTTTTTTATTTTTTTTCAAGAAATTTTTTTCTCTTTCTATTTTTTTCATCCAGCCTTCCTTCCTTACTTTCATGTTTCTTTCTTCGTTTTCTCTTTTTCCTCTCAACCATCTATTTATTTCACAACTCCCTTCAACTTCAACAACATCAACGTACTACAAGATTCACACATTGCAAAGTAACGAAGGGTTCAAACGGAAGAGTCAAAGAAAGAAATGGGGATTTAAGGTTCATTTATGTGCTCATATTTCAAAGAAAAGACTTAGGCTCAACGTGGCTTCCCTAAAGTTTTCATATTCAGGTGGGACAATATAAATCAAGAGGGTTAAACCTACGTGTCCTTATCATTTTATCACACACAACCCATCAGATGATCTTGAAATGCATTCAAAAGAGCAAGTTCTAGAATGAGCAATTCAACTTCAATGCACTCAAGAAAGAAATTCAATGGAGCTCATAGATGATAGCTCGTTAAGGCTCAAAAGCTCACAAAAATTGGGTATATTTTGCCATGAAATCCGAAAAAAAATCAGTCACTACAATCACAAAAAAATTCGCAAAGAATATCAAGTTTCAATAGCTCCTCAATATCATTGCCACCCCCTCAATCATGCATCACCCTCATCACCTCAATAGATTTTAATCCTCAACTACCCAACTCCACATCACATAAAATTCAGAGGACAACAAGAGTAAGACATGGGACAAGAAATTGAGCAAATTTACATCACTTTCTACCCCAAATATATAATTGGGTAGAGTACACCTGATTTAGTTTTGGGTAGAGCTTTGACCACAATCAACCCTTGCAATTTGTATCACATCTGCTAATCACAACAGATTATTAAGAGTGAACAATCAGACAATTTATTAAAAATAAAAATAAAACAAGAAAATTAGGTTACCTCCCAATCAGCGCCTTCTTTTATTGTCGTTGGCTCGACTTAGGTAAGGTGTATCTTTCAAGTATGAAGAACTTCTTTCAACTTCATTCGATCGACCTCAACAGTGCGAAACCCCTTATAATATTCCTTGAGTTCATGGTTTGGCCCCAAGAACGAGTACTTTAAATGTTCATGGAACACTTTCAACTCTAACTTTGGCACTTCACCAAGCTTTTCTTTTCTCAATTTTTTCTCATGCTCTATCATGCTTTCATTTGCAATGATGGTGTCGAAGTTATCCATGCGAGTTAGTTCAAAATAATCCTGCACCAAAGGCTCAACAACACTCAAAGAAAAAACTGAATTAACGTCTTTAGGAGACTTCACAGGCAATTTAACGGAAGCTACATCTACGATGCTCGTTCTCTGAGAAGAACTATGCAAAACATTGACATAGTGATTCAGCTCCTCTTTATCCAATCTTTCAGCATCCTCATTCATGATTCTATGTTCAATGATTGTATCTAATGCATTCCTACTAGTGAGTTCGAAATGTTCCTGGTCAATAGACTTACTAGTACTCACAACAGAAAGCAGGTTAGCATCATCAGGGTATTTCATAGCATCATATATGTTAAATTTAATTATCTGCCCATCAAATTCCATCGAAAGCGTACCTTTACTCACATCTATCTTAGTGCATGAAGTGTTGAGGAATGGTCTTCCCAACAAAATTGGAGTGAAATTCGATGGGTGGTCATTCATTTCTAACACATAAAAATCAGCAGGGAATACGAGTTTATCTACCTGAAAGAGAACATCCTCAATGACTCCATCTGGGTATGCATGGCTTCGATCAGCAAACTGGATAACAACTCCAGTCTTTTTCAACTTTCCCACACTCAGCTTTTCAAACACCGATCGAGGCATCACATTAATGGAAGCTCCAAGGTCTACCATGGCTCTTTCCACCTTAAAGAAAAATCGCACCAAGACTGCGTAATGCATTTCAAAGAAAAATGTCAATCAAATTTCGCAACAAGTGTGGTGATAATGGAGGAAAATTTAACCATCCAAAGATGAATGATCGAAGGAAATATGGCGAAGCAGTCCTTCAAATGAGAACTAAGACCAGAGGAGGATGGAAAATGGAGAAACTAAAGGATAATACCATCCACCTTCTTGGGAGATAGCATACAGAGAGACGTCATAATCGAAGAACAAATATCTTTGGAGGACGTTAAGAAAAAGATACAGAGGAACTTCAACGAGGATCCTCTAGCCTGGTGGAACAAGAACGAACTCAAAGCCTCACTTAAAGTAAAAGAAGGAAAGGAGCATGAGTTCGTAAGATACAAGCCTATCCTGATGAACCAAGAGGACCGAAGGAATATGCTCATATTGTATATGCTTATAACATTGTAATTATTGTATATTCTTACCTGACGTACAATATTTGTACGATTCCATTTGATACTTAATAGGAAAATTTGAGAATTCTTATTTTTATGATTCCATTTGATACTTAATAGGAAAATTTGAGAATTCTTATATATTAGTGCAATGATTAAATATTTATTTACGATCTTGAAGAGTATGCACGGATTGATGTGGCAAAACGTGGAAGATTCCTAAAGAAAATAGATAAAGGATATTTTCGTTTAGTTTTTTATTTTAAATTATTTTCATGGATTTTCCTATATTAAAAATGCAATATTATCTCATATTATTACTGGAGAAACCATTCATTTATACATTTAAAATATATATATACATATAATTAATTTGTATTATTATTTTAATTGAAGATGGAACGACGTGGAAACACAAACCAAGCACCCGTAGATTTTGATGAACGTATCTCACTAGCAGAATTGGTGAACTTTCTCCGTACACAACAACCAAATCAACAAGTTCCACAGAATCATATAACCCATCATGCTCAAGTGGTGGAACAATTCCACAAATACCAACCTTCGGTGTTTAACGGTCGAGAGGGACCCGCTTATGTTGAGGAGTAGATTGAAACACTCGAAAGTATATTCGATCTCATAAGGTGCACTGATGGTCAAAAGGTTATATGTGCTACATTTTAGTTGAAGGAAGATGCAAGAATTTGGTGGAACAGATACTGGCATATGAAAACTACTGAAGAGCGCGCTAATCTGACATGGGCAGGATTCAAGGAAGTAGTGATGAGAAAATATTATCCACCATCATATCGTGCTCGCATGGAGTCGGAGTTCTTCAATCTGAAGCAAGGAGACATGACAGTCGTGGAGTATTAGAGAAAATTCAGTCAAATGTGTCGTTTTTCCCCATACTTTGTCGACACTGAGGCAAAGAAGGCACTGAAGTTTTGAAATGGTCTTCATCCTAGCATTCGTAATCTGATATCGGGACAAGGCATAACAACTTTTTCAGAAGCATTTGATAGGGCTGAAGATGTGGCTGCAAATTTGGAGATGGATGCTAAATCAGAACCTGTGGAGACTTTTGGAAAACGAAAGTGGGAAGATCCAAATCAAGACACGAATGAAGACTTCAACAAACAAAGTGAAACTACTGAACTAGAACCAAAAGACAATATTGAGAAACCAATTTGTGTGAAGTGTGGAAAGAAACATTTTGGGGAATGTTTGATGGGTCAACACCGTTGTTTCATATGTAAGGAACCGGGCCATACTGCTCTAGAGTGTCCAAGATCAAAAGTGATAGGTGACAAGAATAAACACACTCAAGGTACGTAACAATATTTCAAGGACGAAATATATTTTTAAAGGGGGTAGAATGTAACACCCCGTAAATTTATTTTGAGTTAATAGGCATTTATTATTTACATTTTAAATTTAAGATAGGAGATATGGATATTGTATTTATTAATTAATTATTGTTATCGTATTTAAAAAAAAGAAATAGCTAGACGACATTTTCTCTTATTCGAAAAAAATTCAAATTCTTTTGTGCACGATCTCGGAGGCAGTTCCCATCAATTCTCTCCTCACAACATGTTTTCTGCAGTTTCCTCAATTCCATCGATTATTTTGCCGTTTCTCCAAAACTCTTTCCTTTCAGTTTTATCCATAGTTCTCATTTTTTCCAACCATATAGATCTGCAAATCTTTTCCTTCCCCACAAAATACGTAAACTCTATTACATATTATTCCTCGCTCATTCACACGATATGATTTGATACTTTTCGTAGGTTATGTGGGTAAGGTTTTTTTTTGTATTTTTTCTTGAATGTTAGATTACATATATTTAGTAATAGTATATTGATTGATTAATATTTGTGATTTTAGGCTTTCTGTGAGTGAAGACGGATAATCCTTTTAAACTATGCTTTTGTTGGATCGAAGACGGGGTTTACATATATATATTTAAATGTTATGTGATGAATTTGATGTTCTGCGATGTGTATGTCATGAAACGATATGAAAATTCAATATGTTCTGTGATATGTAATAAATGTTACAGTGCATTAAACATGTTTTCGCGGGGACGACGGTCCTTTATGGGGTACTCCTCATCGTGCACAGACATTTAGTTGGCCAACGACATGATAGACGTTAAAAGTTACATGAATATTAAATATTGAAATGTTTGTACTATTGTATGAATATTCAAGTGAATTACATGATATTTAATTGTGATATATGTTTATTTACTGAGCGGTTGTAGTGCTCACCCTTTTTACATGTGATTTCAAGTTAACTGGAGATGCGTGGTGGTGGTGTGGTAGTTCTGTATTAAGTATTATTAATCTAAGAAAACTAAGTATCTTAGAATGTTTAAACGTTTTAATTAGGTGTTTGTGAGAATGGATGTTATGAAGGTATTTTATTGTGTCGTACATTCATCATTTAGGAAAATCTTATGTATTTGAACAAAATGTGTTTATCCTCAAAGTATATTAGAATTTATAAAATTGAGTATTAAGAAATTATTAATTTATAATCTTTCGCATTTTTAAGTTAAACGATTAGGAAAATTCAGGCTATTACAGAAATAAACTCCATCCTGACTGTTTCAAGGCATCTGATGGACAACCTTGAGTTGCTCCAGAGGGAATTCAAGAATCTGGCATTCAATGCAAAGCGTGCTGGAAGAATACAAGAAAGCGATCAGACCAAAGTGTCCAATCGTATCTGAGATTACATTCGCAACAATGCAAGTCTATTTGAGTCATTACGAGAGCCACTCCTCCGGGCTGTTGATAGTAATAGCAATCGACAAAAGGAGAGTAGTCGAGAATGAGGCTCTAAACCCGGAGCAAGGGATTCAAGTACCCTTAGCACGAGTCCTAGATTGAAACCTCCAAAAGAGAAACTGGTCGAAGGAAAAATTGAGGCTCTGGAGTCAAATCTAGAGTCGACTAGTCAACCCAGCACCTCTGGGGTCAAAGAAGGAGAGATCAACCTTAGGCCAATGACAGACACTGCTAAGGTTTGTATTAATTTAGCTGATTTCTCTTATTGGCAGGAATACCAGACTAGCTGAGAGAAATTGAATACCAGACAGGGAATCCGACCAGAGAAATGTCGAATGGATGTATCAAGGGAATATTCCCGAGTTTGAATGCAAGAAGGATTAAATCCAAATGATGTAAAACAATAGTATGATTTTGGAGTATTAGCTTCAATATATACTGTTGCACCAGGCTTCCCAGAGCTATCAAAACTGCCAGAATGACTAGGAAAAACAGTTTTTAAGGCATGGGAAATCAACTATACTCTATCCAGAGCGATGTATTGGAGCTCTACTTCACCAGTGCGGCTCCAGAACCAGTCGAAAAAGGCAACCACGAGGCCTTCCATTTCATCAAGCTAAGAAGACCTGATATTTCAGCATCAAACAAGATCAAGGAGTCTTCCGGAAAGGAACCAGTCTTGGTTTCTACATTTTATGAAGAGCAGATCTCTACATACAGAGCGAATGGTTTGTTCGTCCGCATTAAGGCAATGGTGGAAGTGAAGTTTCCATTCAAGTTCGAGCACAAGTCTTTGAATAAGTTTTTTCTGTTGAATACTTTAACAGGGAAGAAGACAGGTTTTGCAGAGAATGCGTTCCAAGAATAATAAGAACTCCTCTGGAAAAATAAAATTTCGATGAGTAAACAAACGCATCGGAGATATTACAACATGACCCATTTGTTGGCGCTTGGATCGTTTGGTTAACATGACCCGTTAGGGTTCCATGCGTTTTTAATATCAGTGGAAGTAATAAATTATAGAAACGATTACCGTTCACCAGGGTATGTAGAAGATGAAGGATTCTCGCTGACAGACTGTGCAGTCCCACGAGAATGGTCATAACTTCCTTGTCTGATGTCGGAATTGAATGATCTTTGTGCTCAGATGATCCTCTCTTAAACAGATTTTCGTTAGTATATTGATCATCAAATTCTAAGCACTGTACGATTTTATACAAATTTCGCAAGGTGGCGGACAGCAGCAGCAAACTACCTTCTGATCTTCTGCCGTATGTCCCAAGTCCGATCTCGACGTCGTGTGGGCGACGATCTACGAGACCTCCTCAATCTGCTCTCAACCCTCATCACACGTGAATAATGAATTAGATTAGGGTTCCAGATAAGCTGAGGTGACTTATATACATGAGCTACAGTAGGGACCATGAGGAGAAATTGGGTTGGGCCTCCATTGGGCTTAAGTATCCAAGTTTAGCCCAAAGCTTATACTTAAGTCAAATAATAATAATATATTCTACTAAAATATTATTACTGTACTGCCTTTCCAATCCCAAAATTACGTTTTGGGCTCCTTCTTATTATGAGCCCGTTAGTCTCCCCATGTTTAAGATATACAATGTCCATTAATTAATTTAAGTTACTGACAACTCAATTAATTAATATCTCATCCAAGAGTAGTACCACTCAACCTCATTATCATGCCGGAATAAATTCCACCTGCAGGGTTTACATGATAATCCTTATGAGCTCCTCAAGGGGAAATCATCAACCTATGACGGACACGGATTCCTTCTACAATCAACAGCACACCATAGAGACAGCACTACTTCCCAACTCATCGAGTTTGTTGATTTAATTATATGTAAATCTCACCCATTGATGAATCAAAGAAATACATAATGCCCTACGTGTCGAGGTTATTGTATAGGGATTAAGAGCATGAACTTCCATAATAACTGAGATCAAGTTCTCATATAAGTCAGTATAAGTCGAACGATCTCAAGCGGTCCTGCTCAATACACACAAGTGCACTAGTGTGATTCTATAGCCAAGACAAGCTAATACCAAACCACACTACAACCATCCCGATAGAGAGTCCCCGTCTATCTCGGTTGTGAGCATCTGTTTATACTTTATAAGGAAACCGATAATATGATCTTCCGCGTATTGTCGCACAACATATTATCTACAGTATAAAGTAAGTGGACTATTGCATCGTGCATATAAATAAATTATAAGACGCAATCATTTGATCATATGATTCTCATTTCAAATAAATTGTTATAAGATTGTTCATACAAAAAAGCTAGACTTTTAGTATACAATCCAACACCATTTTGGGCAATGGACGAACAAAGTATGCACGAGCTGTTCTGCCCAAACGGAACCAGAGTTTGGAAAAGGAATAAGATTGAGCATATGGATGATCAGAACTGCTGATCCGTCTTCAGCAAAAGAGACACGTGGAAAAAATATGGCAAAATCTCTTTAGAATACCAAGGAGCCGAGAGAATCTTCAGGTACCAAAGAAGACAAATGACTCTTAAAAAAAGCAAGAGTCAAATGAATTTTCTGAAAGGGTAAGGTACATGTGACCGACAAGGGTGGCCCACAAGAAGGCATCCAATAAAGAAGAATAGACTAGCCAGCTGCTAAAGTTGGAATCCGAGGCAAATAACATAAGCAGTGACGTCAAAAGAAGTTAGGAAACTTTGAAATCCGAATTTCAAATCTGAAAGCCTCTATAAATATGTGTGTTGAGAAGCAAAAGGCATCGACCATTCCCCTCTGTTTTCTCTCTAAAATAAACATTGTATCCTTTTCTTTTCTTTATATAAATGTTCTGAGTGCAGCTACAATAGGTAGCTAAAGGAGTTATCTCCTCTTGTTCTGTGAGGATGAGTGTGTAATAAATTTCTCCATTCAATAAATAAATAATCTTGGACTATTGCCCGAAACATGTAACCTTCCATTTTCTTCTGCAATTTTAATCTCCATACTTTCCGACGAGAAATAGTAGCAGCATCCTGTACACCCAGCGTAGGAAACGAACCAGGGTTGTGCTGAAGTCCACTGAAGGAACAGGATTGAACCATCACACTGCGTGGTGCGTGGTTGGTTGTGAAGAGTAACTGTAAAACCTCCCGGATACCCGATGGATTGATGGTAAAATAAGGTACTGTTATTATTTCAAGTCGGTTAATTACGAGATTAATGTTGTTTAATTATTGTACGGAAGTATGATGGGTCTGATATGGTCGTAATGGACTATGTCTATTTTAAAGAAGAAAATTGTGATGAAAAGAAAGAGAGGGTATTGCAAATCATATACGGATATTAATCGGGTAGAGTAAATAAAAGGTTTTATTGATTTTAAAGAGAAAAATGTATTTTTGGAATGAATAGTATAAAGTGACAAGAAAAAATGTATTATTATGAGGGTGACTAGAAAAAATTTAAGTTAAGAAATAATAGCTATTTTAAAATTTAACCGTTTAATCAACTACGTGTTGCTTCTTAAAATGCATGATTGGTGAACTCAGCAATGCTTTCATATCATATCACAAAATCACAATAAAGCATTGAAGTATCACTTTTTTCTTTAGTAAATATTTTTTCTTTTTTTTTTCCCTATAAATGTTAATTAGGTCATTCCCCCATCAAGTATTTTTAATGACGAATATATACTTAGTATGCTCCGAGAAACTGTTTATACTCTTTTAAATAGGAGATTGATAATTTTCAAATAAAAGTAATATTACGATTGATTCTACAAAATATATAGTTTATTTAGCTAATTTATTAATTATTGCTTTAAAGAAATTTGATTATATAATGACATATGAAAGAAAAAATCAATACTCTCTCCAATTCTAGAACTGTACTTCAGTGTCCTCATTTTGCAGTGCATGTGCTCCATTAATATGATGAAAAATAATTAAACTACATTCTTCTTCCCTCCAATAATTCAACATAAATCAAATTTAATTTGATATATTCATAATCGAAATTAATTTGCAATTAAATCATGAATGGTGCTTTTAATGAAAGTGGACCATTCTCAACAGACCGAAGATAAAGCTACCTCAACCTTTAATTGTTTAATTGGTACTTGAGATTTAATTTTATGGTGGAAATTAACCACAGTTGTTGGCCAACGTCAGGATTTAAGGTGCTTATGAGTGAAATTTTCAAAGTTCTCATGTTCAAAACTCGTAGGGACGGTGAGTTTTGACCTTCCCCGAATTAGTCGATCTACAGATTGAATATCGGTATCAAAAAAATTTTATGATGGAAATTCAAGAATACCGGTATCAAAAAAATTTTATGATGGAAATTCAAGAAATTAGAAATAAAAAATTCATTTAATTTCAAATTTGTCACTCTTTTTTTGTCAAATTCAACTTCACGTATACTGTAGATACGAAGTTTAAGAAAAATCACTTTTCGACTTACTTTTGGGAGTAATATAATATTTTTGGGTAATAAATAAATGATAAAGCGTGTTAACTGTTATGTGTGTTAAAAAAGTAATGACAAATTTGAAATTAAAGTATGTTATGAGGATAATAGTTACTCCCTCCGTCCCCCGAAGTATTTCACACTTTTCTTTTTCATCCGTCCATCAAAGTATTTCACACTTTACTTTTACTAAATTTGGTAAAAAATACATTATAACAATACTCACTTTTTACACACCTCCCAACAACTTTACACACATTTTTCATTAAATCAACTAAAATATATATTCTCTTTCTTACTTTATACATAAAAATACAAAATTTTCTTAGACTTCGCGCACACTAATACGTGAAATACTTGTTGGGACGGAGAGAGTATTTGCTTTTTCAATTTATGAGAATGTGAAGATGAATTTAGGACGGATCAAAACGAAATGTGTGAAGTTGAAGTTGAGACGGAGAGAGTATTAAATATCTCTTCAACCTAAGATTATAATTTAATATTTATATTAGAAAGTTGCTAATATTTAAAAATGACTTTATGTACTCTCTCCATCCGCTAGAAAGGTATACATTTTGCTATTTTGGGCGTCCACACCAAAGGTATACTCCCTCTGTCCCGAAAAAGTTTGAGCCCCCCTTTCCGGCACGGAGATTAAGAAAGTGATAACTTTTAGGGTTATAATGATATTTTTTTGTAATAAATAAATAATAAAGCATGTTAGGTAGAGATGATTTTTTTTGTAAATAAGGTGTATGGGGAAGGGTGATTATTTTTTACTTTTTGCTTTTTTGGAAGATGTAAACTTTTATGGGACAACTCAAAATGAAAAGTGTGTCATCTGAAAGGAGAGGGAGGGAATACATTTCTCTTTTTAAATACATGGGACCCATACATATCACTCATACATTTAATATATGAGTCCTACATACATCAATAATGCAACTATCTACTATCCATTAAATAATAATATTCCTTAATTTACGTGAAAAAACAAATGTATACGCTTCCGGCAAACGGTGGGAGTAATACTTAAATTAATTAGAAAATACTGTAATAATAATGTTGTTGAATATTTTATTAATAATTTATAATATAAATAAAAGGTGATAATATTTTAGTGAAAATTGATTAGTATAAAAAAAAAATTAGTCTCACATAAACAATTTTATACAAGTGTAGTGTAAAATAAAACCTAGAATAATGTAAAATAATAGTAGTAACTATAAATTAGAATTCATTTATTTAGAGTTTTGTAGAATTTTTATAACCCAATGAATAGATTTTAAAACGGCTCATATACAAATTTATATTATTGAAAAAAAAAATCTTAAATCACTTTTTAAGTTAAATGATGAATCTACCCTTGAATTTTTCTTCAGTTCTCCCCTGTGATTGTATCCTTCAATTTTTTCCTATCTACAGAAAATATGTCCTTCAATGTCTCCACATTCATGTCAATCAGCTTAAGCTTCCCATGTTGCGCTTCTCTCTCCCCTCAACTTCCAAGTCTCTCTCTCTGCTAGTGTGTGTGTGTAAAAGTACTTTCAGCAATTCTTTAATCTACTACTTTGTTTATCCACAGGTAAGCTGCATGTTAGAAATGGTGGGGGCCTTGAAAATGTGAGAACCCTAGTTTCAAGAACTGGAATTCCTTCAACCATCACATCTCCACTTGAATCTCTTCAAAGGGGGAACTGGGTTAAGCTCATCTGTGGTGCTAGCTTTGAGGTATTATACAATATCACTATTTCTTTTATATTATAATCCATACAATATCAAGTGAATTCTTTTACTTTTTCTCCATGTAGGATGTCATTGACATCAGGAATCTTTCTCTGGTTTACACCCTTTCTGGAGGTAAAATTAATATTTAACCAAGGGAATTGTGCAAAGATATAAAGATTGCTATTCTGTATCTAGATTTGCTGATTATACATTGTCAAAAATCAAATCTTTGGATTGAATTTACTTTTCCATGGTTTGAGTTGAGTGGAAGGGAAAATCATACTCCTCGTATTACAGCGTATATAATTATCTGAGTTTTCACTTTTATATTTTGATTAGTGATGATAAAAAGTTCTAAGATTAATGAATGGTTATGCAAAATGAGAATGTACAGAGTAAAGAAATGTAACAATTTACTTGTCTAAATGAGAGTTCTTGCAAAACCCATGTTAAAAAGGTCAAGTTTTGTTGTAAATAAAATTTGTACATGTTGGTTATATCGTTTCGTTGTGTTGTCTGGATTCATTCCTTGGAATAGGCTGATCAAGGTTATATAAGCTGTAAATTCATTTACTTGAATAGCATTAGAGGGTTCTTTATCAAAAAATGATGTTCATGAATTCGATTATGAAATTTATATCTGGTATTAATATAGTTCCATATAACGCCATATTGTGCTGTGTGAATCCATTCGTGAAAAGGGTATATCAACCTCAAATAACTTGTTATGCCTTCAAAAAGTTACCATTGTTCTTAATGTGGTGTTTACTGCAGTTGATTGCATTGATTGTGCTGCTGAGGCATCAGTTGTAAATGCTGTAAATGATGGGATTGAAGCAGCCCAAGATATTTATCCCATCCGAAGGCCGTGGGTGATGATCAGTGTGAATGATAGTGAAGATCTGCATTTCCGTAAAGCTGGTACTCTACATTATTTTATCACTTCATTTTTCATATGTTTACCATGAATGAGAATGAAGGATTGTCCAAAACCGTCGTGCTAATTCAGTAATTCCTGTGTCATTATGTCATTAAAAGCCAAAATAGTTAAAAAAGGACCATTAACATGACTAGTCACTATTTTTTTTCAGAGTTTGATCCAGATGATTGCCCACCAGATTGCTCAAAGCCGTGTGAGAATGTTTGTCCTGCTGGCGCAATCTCTTATTCAGGAAAAGCTGGTATATTCAAGGTTCAACTCTGCTCTCTCTTCCCCCTTCTAATGTCACTGCTTAAATTTAGTACAATCATACATAACATCAATAAGCAGGGTGGTGTCTTAGCTGAAAGATGCTATGGCTGCGGCCGCTGCTTACCTGTCTGCCCTTATGATAAAATAAGTAAGCACCATCATTTTGAACGTCTCATGGTACATGTTATTCTCGTCCAGCTTTCTAGATGTCAATCTGTTCTATGTTATTACACTAAATTTACTGGTGTAATTGGTTGAATCAGGTGCAATTACGTACATACATGATGCTAATGCTGCAGCTGATCTACTTAAGCAGGATGAAGTTGATGCTATAGAAATTCACACGAGTGGAAGGTAGTTTCGGAAGTGTCAATATAAGATTTGGTTCGCTTGTGTCATATTTAATCTATTCAATTATATAGATCATGACTTTTGATTTAAGATCTTGACTTGCATCTTGCCAAAATTCTTGTAAAAGAACAAGATTTTGTTCTTCAAAATCTTTTTTTTTTTTTATAAAATCTTAAACCTTTAAGTCGACTTTCATGCTGATCCAAATTCTGTTAGTTAATGTAGTGGTCATTCATAGGCAGGAAGATACATTTCAAAAACTTTGGAATGGTCTTGGAGATTCAGTACAGAAGCTGAAGCTTGTTGCAGTAAGTTAATCTCTGTTATGTGAATACTTTGTTTCTTCGGGTGATTTTGAATATCAAATTAAGAATTAGTAGTCAACTTGTTGCCGTGTTCTAATGCAGGTAAGCTTTCCTGATATTGGAGACTTAACAATACCTGCAATGAATTCTATGTACACGACAATAAAATCCAACACGCACTGCCTCAATTTATGGCAGGTGGAAATCCTGTAAATCTTCGGCTGCAGTCATTTGTGTTTATGCTTTTTTATGTTTAATTCCTGAACATTACCTTCTGGTGGCAACTGTAGTTGGACGGTCGTCCCATGAGTGGAGACATTGGACGAGGTGCGACAAAGGAAGCAATCAAATTCGCCCTACGGTTAGCCTCTGTTGAAAACAAGCCAGAAGGTTTGTGGATGAATCACTACCTTTATAAGCACTTGTTCACAGTATTCTAATGAAAGCTAGTTATGAAATCTGTGAGTTCTTCTGTTTATGTATCAGGTTTTCTTCAACTTGCCGGTGGTACTAATGCTCACACGATCGAGGGCTTAAAACGAGAGAGGCTGTTTCAAACTAGTACCATATCTGGTTCTGAAATTCTTGGCCAATGTTAAAATTTACAAAACAAGAAAAGACTGTGTTTTAATCTTAAGTTTTATGCAGCGAGCTCAGATGGTGAGACGGCTCGTTTGCAATTCTCTGAATCATCACATGCTTTGATTGGGGGAGTAGCTTTTGGTGGCTATGCACGGAAGGTAAGCTCTGCACAGGAACATATTAACACTGTTCTATCTTAATGCTTAAAACTTTTTATCCTCATCTTCCAGATAGTCGGGAGGGTGCTGAGATTGTTGCCATCGGAGCATGGCTACGCTCGTCTTGAGTGTTACCCCGATCACCTTCTTGAGGCGCTCAAGGCTTCTCTTGCATTGGTTGGGACCGTAAAATGCTATAACGAGACACTCCGTTGATTCAGATTAAAAGATCATACCCTTGACATCGAAGAATCTCGTGTTGTGGTGAGTTTCCTCCATAACAATGCAAGACAATGTAAGGTTGATAAGGTGCAGGGGAGGCTGAAGGTGATAATGATCTTGAATGAATAACAAGAAAAGCTGCACTTAGGCAAAAAGCGTTTTTAGGTCTTTAGCTTACACGCTTTCTTCATATTGTGGACTTAGTTGGCAGTATATATTATCACGTTTTATTGCAATTGCATTATTGTTTTATTAAACCTTTCAACTTCAGAGTGGGTTCACCTCCTGAAAATTAAAAAGATGTCAATATAACGAAAGTAATAAATTGTAGGCAGAAGTGTAATAAAAATAAGTGAGAGGCTCTATGGGGAAAATAATACAAGTTGAAGGGCTTGAAAATACAATTTATATGGTTGAAGTGTAATCTACGAGTCATACTCCTAGCGCACTTTAATAAGAACCATAAAATCTCTATATCACCTGCAATATTAATATACACATTTAGCTCAAACAAAATAATTAAATATAAAAAATAGTTATACTCTAACAAATGACTTATGATTCAGAGTTATAGTAGGATGCATCAGGCACTCGTGAACGTGTAAGATTTAAACGTATTTCAAATTAATTAATGCACTATTAGATTAAATTTAAAATATTATATTAAAAAATATAAGTACTATTATCCTGAATATATCCTATAAACCTTATGTGAATGACCTAAATCACCCCTTAAATTTTAACAAATGGATTTTGTATACATAATATAAATATAGTATAAGTGGAATGATTCATAATACTATTTGGCACGATTAAAATCTTTATAGTATTTGGTAATTTTATTGATATTTTGTGCAATTCTTTTTTTCTTTTCTCCAAAAGTTTGCAGTCACTATAAATTTATAACGCGTCGTCTCACTATGACAATTTTGTTTTATTTTTATTTACTTTTATTTTTTAATAAAAATATTATTACTTTCATTTATAATATAAATGGTTTACAGTAATTTAATTTCGATGGTCATCATTTTTTGCCAATCATATATAATTTTTTATTAAAAATATAGTCATTTCTTCATCATCTTACGGAAAGAATTCCATGAGACAATCGCACAAAGTTTAAATTTAAATTTTATATTCCTTCTATTTCGTTTGACTTTTCATCTTTATTATAGACACTGAATTTTTAATTAGCATTATCGACCCTTGAGAGTTTAGAGTATGTTTTACCAACCTATTTTTAGGTCAATTGTAATAAAGAAAAAATGTTTGAAAACATAATCTACAATTTTCAAAGCCCTTACTTTTTTCTGTTTTTCTTTTTCTTTCTTTAATTACTTATTATTATTTATTTTGGGTCTAGCTCACAATAATAGGGTGGGTAAAGCAGTGTGTTATCTAATTAAACACAATTAAGTTGAGCTTATTTTATCATTTGTTAATGACTTTTATTTCCATGACTAATTTTAAGATATAATAATAATTATAATTTTCATGTGATTTATATAATATTAAATATATTATATCTTGCTATTCTAATTCATTAATTTCATTTTACCTTATAAGATTTAAAATATAATTATCTTTACAATATATAAATATACAACTGATCGCACACTAATTAAGCTGAAAATGAAATAGTTAAAGTAGGGTGCAACATAAGTTATAAGTTACTAGCTTTTAATTGAAGCACCCCTAGGAATTATAAGTTCAAGATCCTATTTAATTATTAATCAAAACAAATCGATGCTAATTAATATCTCAGTTACCACTCAAGTGATTAAGCCATTATTATGCTTGACCAAATCCAACTAATTTTACACGTCTAAATAGTTATTTGAATTTCCACTATTTTGATAACTCATAGGAAGTTATGTTATATAGAAAAAATATGTTTGTTATAGTTAAAATATTTATTTTAAGGTGTGATTAATGATGTATTAAATTATAATTTTAGAGTATGTTATAATATAATTCACAAATATATTTTAATTATCAATAAATATATTTTATTAATATAATAAACATATCTTAATAATAAATCGACATTTCTCATATATATATATATATATATATAATTTTTTTTTTCTTTCCAAGAAAATGACCCTTAAATATTAGATAATCGGAGTAATTGTGTGACTCATTCAGTAGAAAATGTTGGTATTATTAGCTAGACATAAAGATATCATATTTCTAAAAGAAGTAACTTGAAAATTAATACTACCAAGTATTAGTTTCAAATAACAAGCTTACACTACAGATATTTATGAGTGTGATTGCCGTTGTACTTTCGAACTAAATTATTTATATTTGAATTTGGAGGATTTGAAAATATATTTGACACGACCCACCTTACATAACTTATAATTCAAATACTATTTAACATAAACATCATCATTATAAAAACCTGCATATAAATTTTTTTTTTTTTTTTTTCACATAATATGCTTATAACCAACACCATCACACCAGTTCAACATACATACTGGTTTCTGACACCACTTCAAACCACCCAAACATGTGATAATACTTATTATATTACACCATCAAACATCAGCGGAAACAAAATAAACCCACGGCCTAGCCCAACAGGTCGTCATCTATGTACATCCGCTCAAAACCTTGAAGGAGCTCCACAGCTTGCACAGTCACATCACAAACTCAATCATCAACAGGCTCACCTACAATGCATAAACTAGTGAGATAAAAATCTCAGTAAGTAGAAATCATGCATGTCAGTGCATGATAATGCATTTAGTTCTCTATCGCCTATTTCCTAACTTTTCTAATTGATCTCTTTTATTTTGAAAACTGTTCACGTTGCGGGATCCCCACGACACACTTATGATATGCACCCCAAATGAGCTCAATGGGGACGATTTTTCCGAACCCCGAAAATAGTGCCGAGAACGATTTTTCCGAACTCTGGCAAAGTGGTGGGGACGATTTTTCCGAACCCCTAATAAAAATGTCGGGAACGATTTTTCCGAACCCTGACAGAGATGCATATATAGTGGCCGCACACACCATTAGTATCTTATTAATTTTGAGGAAAAATACTTTTCATGTTTATGCATGGTATGCACCCAAAACAATTAAATGTGCATCATAAACCATTTACAATATCAATATCAACATTTAATCACCATAAAGCAGCAACTTAATTTCAATTCACACAAATCCACTTCTGAAATAACAACTTCACCTCAATCCCATAGATCCATTTATAGAATAATCACTTCACCCTGGGATCACACGGATCTCTTTTTGGAATCAAACTTCATCTTGGATCCCACAGATCCTTATAACCAATATTTTCTCAAACCATATAAATATATTTGCAACAGTTTCCAATCACACAGATCTATATAGGATGATGATATTATTTCAAATCATATGGATCCTCAACTTGTATCACAAAATTATCACAAATAATTTACAAATACTATTGTTAAATATGAACCCTACTTTCTCCAAATCACATAAATCCACAACTTGTATAACAAATTAATCTCAAATAATTCATATCGTAATTAAACTAATTACAAATAATCCATGATATAATTAACACATATTAATTACAAATAATTCACAAACAACATGTTTATGCATTGTAGTTGGACTTCTACTTACCTGGATTCCGACAGTAATATAAACCTCGTAAAGAACTGTAACTAATTCGCTCCGACACGCACGTTCCGGCGCGCTCCCTCTTCTCTTTCTCTTCTTCCTCTCTCTCTCCTCTCTCTCCCTTTCTCTCTCTCCCTCTCTCTCCCTTTCTTCTCCCTCTCTCTCTCTTTTTTCCTCTTTTTCTTCTGCTTTTCATTTGCTGTGTTAACATGTATATATATAGGGGTGGGGTGGAAGTCAATTATGACTATCCCACCGCCCCAATTTTTTTTTATTTTTATTTTTTATTTATTTTATTATTATCCATTCTTAATTTACGTGCAATACTTAATAGCTAAGATATAATACATTTACAAATTAATACACATACGTGTATATTTTTCTACCCACTATTATTATTATGAGAACACGTGTGATACTTAATAATTAAGAAAAATGTATTTATACACATAAAATAATTTAATTATATACATATCCAAATTAATGCACGTAAAAATTTATGCACCCATATATTCACACACCGTCCCAATTTTTATCACGAATGTCTAAAATGTAACGATAAATAAAATATAGAAACAATTGTCACATAATTGTCACATTATTATCACATAATTGCCACATAATTATCACGTAATTATAAAATGCATATAACAAAAATTAAATTATATTGACACATGAGTAGTGAGAAGTTCGGGTATCACAATATTTAAAGTTAATTTATAATAATTTCCATCCCAATAAAATTTTTACTATTTTCTTATTTATTCGTCTCATTACACTCTTTATCCTATAAAGATATATAGTAAAAATTTCAAAATGAATAACCTCTCATACATCATATTTTAAAAAAATATTATTTTCACTTAATACACATAACTTTATCATTTTTTTATTACTTAAAAATATAACTTTATTCTCAAGAGTCAATAAAATTGGATATATATATATTTTTAATTCTGTATTTACAATAAAAATAGAGAGCTTTTTGGAGTGGAGGGGTAATATAAGAGAAATCCATTAGTGCGAAAATTCTTATCAATAGAAATACTTTTAAATAAAAAAACATTTTAATTTTTAGGTTAAAGATATAATTTGTTTATTAAGTCTCACAAATTACAATTTTTATAATATATATAAATCTAGGAAGAGGATTTGGATCGATATAGCTAGATTTAAAATTATTTAAGAAATAATTATAGTGAAGTACATTTTGGCATACAAGCTATCCAATTTCCTCGATTTTACTATCTCCCATAAATAAAATGATCCTACTTGTTTGGGGTACTATTTAGTGAGGGGTATTATAATTATTTACCGTAATTAAACACATACTTAGCTTCAAACAATTAAATTACAGAGGTGTTTGGAAATAATGGATAGAATTAATGAGAATGAATGTGTATATATTGATTTTTGTTGTTGATGTTTATTTAATTTAATGAAAATATAAATTTCTCAATTATTTTCATTGATTTAATAATCCTCCTCACTCTTCAATTATTTTCAACTAGACTAGAATAATTATCTGTATATAACGCAGTTTCAAAAATTTTATTTTAAAATTTTAAATCATAACTTTATTTTAAGTGTAAAATATATTCTTATGATGATAACTTTTTTCTTTAATTTTTTATTTGTTATAATAATAGTTATGTATAATTATATTAATATTGATCTAATTATATTATGGTGAATAAATAAAATTAATTAATAATAAAACTTGAATATAACAATGTTCTATTAAATAATTAATTAATAATTTTTTAAATTAAAATGCTTAATTAGCAAGGAAAATTTTCTAACATATAAATATATTTCAAAATAAAGTAGCTAATTTAATTAATCGACTTTTCATATTTATATATATGTGACACTTTAGAATCAAATGAAATAAATAATATTATTTAAATGTACAATAATTTATTAGGTTAAATATGATAAGTATTTTAATAATAAAAGAAAATATGGAGATATAAATATAATGACTTAAATGTCTTATTTAGCAATTTTTAAAAGAATTAAAACATATTTGAATTGAGTAAATTAAGATTTTTTTAATTAATTTAAATAATTATATTTATTATGTTATGACTATGATTCTTTTTTTTTCATTAACTTAAAATCTTAAATTATTTTTATAAAAATAATAATTATACTAAATATCCGTTAAGTTTTTTTTTAATAATTCTAATAACAATTAAATTATTTTTATAAAAACAATAATTATTATGCTAAATTTTTATTAAGGAGTATTTTTATATATGAGTGAGGCTTGCGTGCGCCCGGTCACACGGGAACACATTCTGTGCGCCTTTAGAAATTTAGTATTATGGGTAAAGGTACATTGCTTTGGTCTAAAGGATATACACTTTAATTAATAAAAGGTATACAATTTTGTTCTAAAGGGCATACACTTTTCATTAATATTTTTTTTCTTTAGAAAATAAAGGGTACACATTTTTATACTAAAGGGTATACAATTTAACACAAAATTCTAAAGGCGCACGGAGCGTTGTTCATGCGCCCAAATACACACAATAATTTTCTTTAGAAAATAAAGGGTACACATCTTTATACTAAATGATATACGATTTAACACAAAATTCTAAAGGCGCACGGAATATGATCCGTGCGCCCAGATGCACAGGAGTTTTTGCCTTTATATATTTTGGAAAAATAATATAAAATTTTCTTACAAATTTAAGTTAAAACATTCATTATTAGAGTAATAGAAAAAATATTAATTGAGTAATTATTATTGAACCAATAAGATGATAACACATATGAAATAAAAATTTGCAATTCATGAGGAAGTAATACATGTGTTTTTTAAAAAATTATATTAGGCAAGTGGAGTACTTCACAATTATATGTATGAAGATTCTATTGTACTTTACCTCTTTAATGATACGTTTCATTTTTCATACACATAGAACCCACCCACACCTACTAATACAATTAAAATATGGGGTACATATTCTCACTAATACAACTACTTACTACACATTAAATAATAATACTCCTTAATCCACGTGTAAAAAGCAAAAGCTACCCTTTTAGTGGGATGGAGGGAGTATGTATGTATAAATATTTGTATATAAATATATTTGTACCCCCAAATTATTAAGTTCAACACAAATTTATATTCAATTCATTACTATTTTTATAAATTTATACTAATGTCTTAAATTGCTTATTACAAATGAAAATTCAATATATCAACAATAATTATAATTTTGGAGTGTTAATTTATTTGTTATATGATTTTAAATATCAAATACTATCTCCATTTTTTTAATTATTTCATATTTTTCCTTTGATCTGTCTCAACAGTTATTTATATTTTTTTAAATGGTACTTCTCATTAATATCACTATTTACACACATTACATATTTTACATTAAATTATCTAAAATACTCACATTTTACACATATCCTAAGAATTTTACACATCTTTCAATAAAAAAATTATTTTTTTTAATCTTCACGCACTAAAAATACGTGTGTTACTTATCGAGACGGAGGGAGTAACATGTTTATAATTACATGTCGAACCCACAAAATTATTTTTCTGAATCTGCCACTTACTATCCCAATTGAAGAATTCGAATCAAGCAACCCGAACTTTCTGATATTAAAATTTTAAGATAAATATTTATGTGAATCGAATATACATTACATAATTGAATATATGAAAAATTAAATTTAGGAGTAATGAACCACTTATTACATTTTAAAATAAAAAATTTATCATAAGATCAAGATTAAGATCCATGCACGTATGTACGGACTACGGTGAGACTAATTATACATATATTAAATAAATAATTTGATAAATTGGAAATACATTGCAGTTGAATTTTCTTTTCTATAAAAAAGAAAAAAAGTATGGTCATACTCATAAATTAATTCCTAAAGCACAACAAAATTGAATGATCGGTAGGTGTCTATTATCATGATGCCATTATATTCTTCTTATTATAATTATTATCTACTATTTAAATTAAATTTTTTTATTTGGATATATCTTGTTAATTAAATAGTTAGAATAACATGACAAAGTCTATTGTGAGACGGATTATTTGTGAGATGAGTATGAGACGGGTCGACCCATTACTAAAGTATGCTTAATTATTGTATGAATAAAATATGTTTAATAATTGTTAAAATATGTTTTCTAAAAATATGCTTAATTATGCATTAAAGTATGATTTTAAAGTGTTATAATATGATTTATTATTAACATTTTTAACTAAAAATAAGCATACTATATCTATACAATAAACGTACTTTAGTGATGAGTAGATTTAGTGATGAGTCTAACCATCTTACACCCATCTTACAAATAATCCGTCTCACAGGATAGATATTCGGATAACATACTTAAAGAAAATGTATATAATTGAAATTGTAGTCGAATCTCAAATGCTTATATTCCATTTTGGCTAATTATACTGTATGGTGTACACACTTTCAAAAACGTATACAAATATAAACAAAAACATATATAATTATGAACAAAAATGTATACAATTTAATTGTTAGTTTTTTAATGAAAAATTGAGTTTAAAAAAATATGCAATTATTAAAAAATATGTTTACACTATTGAATAAAAGTTATACACGGATGGATGCTAGTTTTTTTAATGAAAAATTTAATGTGTAAAAAATATACAATTATTAAGAAATACATATACAAAATAAAACAACTTATATACAAAATAGAATAAAAAGATATATGTGCACTCGGTACAACTAATATCAACTCTTTCATTTTAAACAATGAATCATTTTAGACACGATTATTTGGGAATTAAATCATAAGAGAGAACCAACATAGAATACAAATCATTTTAGATACGATTATTTGGGAATTAAATCATCACATTTATTTCAATTGAAAATTATTCTTAACTTTGAGAATTTTGTTTATATATATATATATATATATATATATATATATATATATATATATATATATATATATATATAACTTCTATGTATGTTACATTTTGAACTGAAATGTGATTTATTTATTTTCCTAATATTACTTGTTATTTTCTAGCCAATGAGATAGTAGATTTCACGAAGAATACAATATTTGCCTTTAAATTTGTATTTTGATTCTTATTTCGTTTAGCACGTGTCTTAAAAATTGATCATTATATAAAAAATAACGTATATTTAAAGTCGTGTTTTCATTTGTAAAATGAAAAAAACATGAAGACAAATTTATAATATAATGGGATTATTATGATAGTTACTCGTGTATATAACCTAATTATTATTAGATACATTAATTTAGACAACTATTTTTTTTTTCAATTTTACCCTTATTTACAACGCTGAATATTTCAACGTTTTGATTTAACACTAGTTTCATTGAACACTAATGTACACTAAATAAAATAAAAACAATGTGTGAGAGATTTAAGGATAATTATAACAATCATATTTTCAATTTAATTAATCATGTATTTTATGTTTATTTCTCAAAGATGCACACTAATGTATATTTGTAAGGTTTTTCAATTTAATTGCATATTTTCTGTTTCTCTCTAAGAATCCATACTAATGTACTTAACTATAGTTTCAATCGTGCATTTTCTGTTTCTCTCTCAAAGATGTACACTGATATACATTCGTATGATTTTTCAGTTTAATCACGTATTTTCTTTTTCTTTCTCAAGAATGCACACTAATGTACATAGTAGGGTTATTCAATTTAATCGCGTATTTTCATTTTCTTTCTTAATAATAATGTATACTAATGTACATTCGTATAAATAACATATTTTTGTTTCCATCTTAACAATGCACACTAATGTACGAATATGTATATGTATTATGAGAAAAATAAAATATAATTTTGTATTTATCGGTAATTTTCTAAAGCGAATGTATCGCTTAATAATTTTTAAAAACATTTTGTACCTACTATTTATTAACCATTTACCATTGATGTGAACTTTATAATTTTATTAACGATTATCCTTTTAAAATAACACCTTTTAAATTGAGTACCGATCAAACTTGTTAATTTGATAGTATTAGAGCATTTTTAAGAGATTCTTTACAATTTGAAGAATATTTTCATAGAATAAAGAGCATTCTTTACTTTAAAAAAAAACATATATCTTACATGCTCCAATTCACTCTTTAATTTTTTTCCTTTTCAATATTCATTTATTAATTTTTGTTTAAAACTATTTATTTAATTAAAAACACACAAAAAAAAATCAAATAAAGGGTGTTTGTATTTTGACTCTTCAAATTTATCAAATGGTAAAATGAAAAAAATTCAAAAGATAAATCATTAATGGGTTGTAACCCATTTATATTTAAATATTCTTTAAAGATAAAAGTATTTTTGTACTATTTGATTTTGCTCTACAACCAATATTACTCGTATGATTAATAATTATTTTTTTAAATAAAAATTATGGAATATTTCAATTTAAATTTTGATCTATTGCGATTTTTTATATTTCAATTGAAATAATTAATTTTTACTAAAAAAAAATGTATTATTTAAAAATTAATTTTTCATATACGAATAAAATCAAAATGTATCATAAAATGTCTTCACAACTAGCAAAAACCTTCTCAAAATATTAATATTTTTGATTTACAATAAATTTGGAGATAATGTTACATGAACCGTTTGCAAACTCTTTCCCAAAAATTTACAAGCTCATGTAAGTCATGAATTTATTCCCATTTAAGTCAAGCCCACCAATCCGAGGCCGAGCCATCGTGTCTATCTAACTAACTTCCCACCCCACCCTACCCTACCCATCCCCACTCGCCCCACCCCCCTTTCCCTCTCTTTCAAGATTTCCTCTCTTGAAAAAACTTGTTGAGCAGCAACCCCACGCTATTTACCTTTTCCACCAATCCACATTATAGGGGTGGTGAGGGCCTTAATAGTGGGGTACACCATACACACGTGTAAGTATGGAAAGCACTCAAACACCGTCGCTGCGTGTGCAAACCACAGTCCCTCCCAAACGCCACGCGACACCAAATATTAATTAATTTCAAATATATTTATTATTTTTATTTTAAATTTCTATGTATAGCACACTTTCTTTTAACAGCTAACCACCTACAACTGCTTCCTATATATATTCAATATCTTCACGTTCCTATTCTCCTACAACATCATAAGATTTGTTTACCACTGATTTTCTGGTTGCCTTCGGAGCTCTAATTGCCTGAAAGGTAGCTCCATTTTCCTGAATTTTTATGGGGTTTTGGGGTTTTGAATTTGGCTTAATTTTTCGACTAGTGCCCGTGATTTAGATCCGTTATGCCTTTTGTTATTTTTTGTTGATCTATGATTCATATTACTGTTTTGGGGAAATGAGTTTTGGTTTATCGGATCACTGTTCGATTCAAATGTTGTCTTGTTGATGCTTCAGAGATCATACCGTGATTTGTTTTTGTAGTACGGTTTTAGATTTCGTAAATTCGTTGGAATATAATCATGTCTATTTGCCTAGAGATGTAGTTAGCTGTGGTAGAACCAACTTTGAATTCTAGTACGTACATTTTGTTGTCTTTCATTTTGTGCATAATGATCTGCTAGGAGGTTTAATGGAATGGATCATATGCATCATTCTTTAGACTGTTGATTTGATTTTTTGATCTAAATGATGATCCGAGTCACATCCAATAGCCTTTTGATTTAGGATCAAAGCTTCTCTGCAACCGTGAGCTGTCTAGAATGAATATGCTAGAAGCTGGTAGGGAGAATTTTATTCAAGAGAGTATACAAGTGTTAGGATGTGAACTTCTCCCTCTAGAGGGTTTATGTACTTAGCAATGATCTTCTTGAATGTCTCTGTTCAGATACTTGGGGGTCATCACTGTAGAAAACTGGTACTGATCTTGGAAATTGGTTGCAGATCTTACTGTTCCGAAATTTTCTGACTATAATTCATCTTACACGATGCTGATTTTATTTTAAAATATGTCACCTGGATCGTTTAGCTGTAGTATACATGTGATGAGCATATAATTGCTGATATGATGCATGTTTAACCACACTAGATAGAAATGTAAGGTTAAACTTAGTGATAATTTTAGAGGAGCTCAACATTTATAATAATGTAAGGTGTAAGAAGGTCCATGAATCATTGTGTATTGCTTCATGTCATATGTATGCGGATCGTTTATTCAACTACTTTAGGAATATTTTTCTGCAGTATCAATGATTATTTGGTTGTGTGTTTATATATTTTTTTAGAGTGAGTTCTGATGCTGTAGCTATGCAGGAGGTGTTTTATCAACACCATGGCGACAGGTCAACTTTTCTCCAATACCACTCAAGCTCTATTTTACAATTACAAGCAATTGCCAATTCAGCGGATGCTTGATTTTGATTTCCTTTGTGGTGAGCATATATTATCTGAACTATTTCCTCCAAATGAAATCAAATTTCCAGCAGATGATTGACTTCAGATTCATATGGTAATAAAATATTCTGCTCGTTGTGCTAATGCAGGCAGAGAAACACCTTCTGTTGCTGGAATTATAAATCCTGGTTCTGAGGGATTTCAGAAATTATTTTTTGGTCAAGAGGAAATAGCCATTCCTGTCCATTCTGCGTGCGTCTTACGTTCTCTTATTTAACTTCTCTCTGTGTCATCTTGGATTTAATATGAAATCACGTGCTTGATAAATATTTTATTCAGGATATGTAATTATATGAAATTTGTGCTTGAGTTTATGGTTTTAATTGGATAGCATCCCATTGGTGGGATGATTTGGCAGATAAGTTGAAGGGATATCTTCTGAATTCCTTATTCCTCCATATTACACTATATGTGTAAAAGGATTATATCCTCAAAAACGACTATCTAACACCACTGCATGCCAAGATATCATAACTTTTCTGCTGTGGTATAATGTTATCATTTTAAAGTTGAATATGTGCTCTCCAATGATCATAAGGTCGAGTGCTCCAATTTCATGATAATCTAAGAAACATTGTAATATCTTTGTACTCCCTGTTATTATGTTTTCCTAATCATTAAATTTTAAGATGATGTAAAGCTGAGTTTCTTCCGCATTGCAGAATTGAAGCTGCTTGTGTCGCACATCCTATGGCTGATGTTTTCATTAACTTTGCATCATTCAGAAGGTTGGTGTTGTCTATATAATAACATTATATAGATTCCTTTCATCTTCCTGATGACCGTACTTCTATTTTGCAGTGCTGCAGCTTCATCGATGGCTGCTCTCAAGCAACCAACTATTAAAGTTGTAGCCATTATAGCTGAAGGTGTCCCCGAGTCAGATACCAAGCAGTTGATTGCTTATGCAAAAGCAAACAACAAGGTAATCAATTTCAATGCTTCTGGAGTGTCATTTCAACTCTGTTGTACAATATTTCTTCTACCTATTTTTTCCCTTCAAGTTGTATTAATTACAAATATATAAATATATAGGTTGTCATTGGTCCAGCTACAGTTGGAGGTATTCAAGCTGGAGCATTTAAGATTGGTGATACTGCTGGAACAATTGATAACATAATACAGTGCAAGTTATACCGGCCGGGATCTGTTGGCTTTGTCTCCAAATCTGTGCGTAACAATTGCTAATCCTCAATGCATCATACATTTGTTAGCTTTATTTATCCACTTTATGTATAGAACATGTCATGCTCATTACAATAAACTAGTTATATGATCAAGTCAATGAATGGAACAATTTTTTAGCCTATAGATACAACTATGACCAATCTTGAAATTATAGTGAACGTCATAGTCATCCTTTCTGCTGCATCTAGCTCAGTGTTGCCAATTGACAAATATCTGCCTGGGCTTCTGAATCATGTTACATGGGAACTGGATAAACTTTTTATAATATGTCTGAATTACAGGGTGGTATGTCTAATGAATTATACAACACGATTGCTCGTGTCACAGATGGAATTTATGAAGGTTGGGCATTTAATTCCTAGACCTAGTCTAATCTGATTTAATTGCTATTCTTGATTGAAAGTATAAATTCATTTGTTCAACATGATTTGTGTAGGCATTGCAATTGGAGGAGATGTGTTTCCTGGGTCAACACTTTCAGATCATGTGTTGAGGTTTAATAATATTCCTCAGGTACATCTGCTAACTCTCTGCTGCTGTTTTTTCCCTCTTGTTGTGGTTGCCTGTTACTGTATAAGGCTGACTGGCTTGTAGGATTGTCTTCTAGACATAATGAACACAGTTGGGTAGATCAACCCATTTTAAAAATTGAAATGGTTTTAAAAATCTAGCTTTACCAATTTTAGTAGAGATGGTGGAGTGTAGCATTCATTCTTGACACAACAAATGTCTTGAACTGTTAGAATTGAGTTATCCGGCTCGAACAGAGGTTACTCTTGTGGAACATGCACGGCAAGCTGAAAACTGTTTTTACTACTTGTGATTTTCTAAAACCTCTTAACTTTCTGTTGACACATGAATTTCAGTGGGACCATTTATATTCGGGTTTTATTAGAACGATGATGTATGCTCTATTGCTTCGTCTAATCCAGATATTTTGATTATAACCAGGTTAAAATGATGGTTGTTCTTGGTGAACTTGGTGGGCGTGATGAATATTCTCTGGTCGAGGCCCTTAAACAGGGGAAAATCAATAAGCCTGTGGTTGCCTGGGTCAGTGGAACTTGTGCTAGGCTGTTCAAGTCAGAAGTGCAATTCGGCCATGCAGTAAGCTAACTTCACTTTATATAGTTTCATTTATCCTATGTTGAAGCATGCTATCATATCTCAGGTTTTAATTGTTATGTTATCAGGGGGCTAAGAGTGGTGGAGAGATGGAATCTGCTCAGGCCAAGAATGAAGCACTCAAAGAAGCTGGAGCTGTTGTTCCCACTTCTTATGAGGCTTTAGAAGGTGCAATCAAAGAAACATTTGAGAAATTGGTAAGCACGTCGGATGTTCAGCACACTTGAAGCTCTTAAACTAATTTGTTTCTCCGCAGTTGATGTCTTAAGTGCTTTGTTCCTTTATTTTAGGCTGAGGATGGTAAAATTACTCCAGTGAAGGCGGTGAAACCTCCTCAAATACCAGAGGATCTTAACACAGCTATCAAGAGTGGAAAAGTTCGTGCTCCAACACATATTATTTCCACAATCTCTGATGATAGGGGTATGAATATATATTCTCTACTAAATATATGCAGTGTATAAGCATTTTCTATAAAATAAACTTGAGATTTACCCTCTGGCAGGTGAAGAGCCAACCTACGCTGGTGTCCCAATGTCCTCCATTATTGAACAGGGGTTAGGCGTTGGTGATGTCATTTCCTTATTGTGGTTCAAACGAAGCCTTCCTCATTATTGCACACGTTTTATTGAGGTGATTTGTACCATCTTTTTGTTCCATTATTAATCTTCCCTGCATTATTCCCTTTCTTTTCATCTTGCTGCCAATTAGCCCTAAAAAACTTTCCATACTTCTCTTTTTATTTGCTGTGTGGACGTACACCTTTTTTCTCACCACTTCTATGAATTTGCCAGATTTGCATCATGTTGTGTGCGGACCATGGTCCCTGTGTCTCTGGTGCTCACAACACCATTGTAACGGCTAGAGCTGGAAAAGACCTGGTCTCTAGTCTTGTTTCAGGTTGTTCATACTTATATGACTAAATGTTCACATGCCTCTAATACAGGGAAAAAGACAATATTAATTTCCTTAAATGTAGACTTTTGAGATTTCCTTTCAATATCAATGAGTAACGTGACTCTACTTCTTGCAATGATAGGTTTGTTGACAATTGGACCTCGATTTGGTGGAGCCGTTGATGATGCTGCTCGGTACTTCAAGGATGCCTATGATAGGGTATGTTTCCATGACTTCTGACCCTTTTGCAATTTTGTGTGAGTTAGTATTCCATCATTTCTCCTACCACTTTGCAATATTAAGTAGCTTAACATGCTGTGTTATCACAGAATCTTACACCTTATGAATTTGTGGAAAGCATGAAAAAGAAGGGCATTCGCGTTCCTGGTATTGGTCACAGGTAAGAAAAAATTTAATCTCTTCACTTCTATTCCTAGTTCTTTAATTACACATTTAAATTAGTTATGATTTTTTCTCTTAACTTTCATCCGTTCAGACTCCACATGCCTTGCATTGTTGAGGGAGGATTATATGCAAGCACTTGTTTGAACTCTATGCTTCTTTCTCTCTCTCTCTTATTGTTTAAATATAAACGTTTGTCTAAAATTATTGATAAAGGGTTATTTCATTTAAAATATTAATTTCCTTTCGAATGTAGGATCAAGAGGAGTGACAACAGAGATAAGAGGGTCGAATTACTTCAGGCTTTTGCACGGACGAATTTTCCATCTGTGAAGTACATGGAATACGCTGTTGAGGTTGAAACCTATACCCTTTCCAAAGCTAACAACCTTGTTCTCAATGTCGATGGTGCCATTGGAACCCTGTTCTTGGATCTTCTTGCTGGTAGTGGGATGTTCTCCAAGCAAGAAATTGATGACATTGTTGGGATTGGTTATCTGAATGGTCTTTTTGTGCTGGCTCGTTCTATTGGTCTCATCGGGTTAGTTATTCTTCGGCCTTCTTTACATTGCTACGTTATTCTTTCTCTTACTCCTCCTCACCTTGAAGGAAATATGGGGTTTTTGAGGAGTTGCAGAAAAATGTTATGTACATATATAGACAATTCTAAGATACCTTTTGCAACGTGTATTGGAGTTAAATGGAATGGAATTGTTTTAAATAGCAGAAGCTCGAGAAACAGTAGCTTTCTCGAGCTTCACATGACTGATACATTATACATTGAGTTTCTGGATTTGAGTTTCATGGTAGCAATTATTAACTCTCATTTTTCTTTGAAATGTGGTGATGAGCCATTTCCCTATACCTTACAAAGTAAAAATACCTTTTCTGATCATAACCAACTGTTCGAAATTCAGGCATACATTCGACCAGAAGAGATTGAAGCAGCCGCTCTATCGCCACCCCTGGGAAGATGTTCTGTACACCAAGTGAAACTTCCGCGGATAAAAACAGGCAGAGTTCTGCCTTTGTTCTAATTTGCATTCTTCGTGCAAAGGTTTTTCTATTGTCAATTTATTGCGTTAATTTAGCATTTGTATTGATGACCAAAAGTTGTCAACGGAGTACTCTTTCTGTAAGTGCCAATCTAAAATTTCTTGCCTTCAAGAAGAGTTACTGTGCTGTTGTATTCAAAAAAGAAAAGAAAAGAAAAGAATGAAAAAGAGTTCATTTCTTGCATTCTCTTTGGTGATATGATTTTCTCTCTCCTCACTGCCATTGTTGCTACAATTGAACACACTCACTGGCCGCCATGCATTCTCAGGTGTATATTCCATCTTTGAACATTTTAGAAATGTTCATTGAAGGTGAAAAATGGTGGGGTCCTTCACTATGAGCAAGGAGGGATGTATCCAAGATAAGATCACAAAAGTAGAGAGTGATGTATCATTTTTGTTGTTACATTTCAAATACTATCCTTTGCTTTACTCTCTCTCTCTCTCTCTCTCTCTCTCTAGCAGGACTGCTACTTTTAATAATTCTGATAGTATTTGTATTTTTATTCCTGAATTACAGATTTTCTTCATAAGTTGGAGAAATTCCATGCAACTCATGGTTGCCTTTGAAAGGCACAGTTTGTGACACGTGTCGCTCTTGTAATAAAAAATATAAAACCGACCATCAGATATTTTCATACGTCGGTCGCATCGCATATAGATTGTCAGCTCATTGTCGTGCATCTTTGCAACCACACACTGGACTACTTTATGAGATGTGGAGAATATAAGGTGCATTTTATTGTTTGCAGATAAAGATTAAATTTCGAATTAGTCTAGTAGATATTCTATTCTAGATTGTTAAGTATGTCATGTGTACATAAACACAACATATTTGAGGGTTATTCTAGGGTGGACTTGCCCGTGCACCCTAGAGTTTAATGATTAAAATATACTCCCTCCATCACGTTTCAATGTTTACGTTTAGTTTTTGCACGTTGATTAAGAAGTATAATATTTTAATAGATAGTGGGTGGAAAATATAATATTTAATGTAAAGTAGATATGTGTATTAGTGTTGGATGATATATTAATTGTTTTAGGTGGGTCCCATATTCCAAAAAGGAAAACGTAAACATTGAAATGAAACGCGCAAAATAGAAACATAAACATTGAAATGGGACGGAGGAAGTAGGGTATATTGGGTAGTTACTTATTTATTTATTATTATTTTATTTCATCAAATGATTAATATTAACAAGAAAATTAATCTAAGAGTTTAGATTCTACTGATGCATCGGTTCTACATGTGCATCCTAGTTAGACTCCATATTTCAACATCTAAATAATTTTTTGGAATTATTACTCCAATTAGTAAGGCATTTCTACAAAAGTATGGATTAGAATATTTCTGTTCCAAAAAAAAAAATGGTCAGATTCTGTAAATATTATAAAACCAAATTATCAACAATTATATATTTTAATTAAATGTTTGTATTTTCCTCTATAATTTTGTCGTATAAGTATATGCTTTGTACAGTATATAGTTGAATGATGTGGAGCAATACCTATGAGCTACACATAAATGTAAAGTAAAAAAAATGGTCCATGTCAAAGTATTAAAATACCATATAAATCTATTTTGTGGTACCAATTGAGCAAAAAATTCAAAATATCTAGATGCACAGGTTGGACGAATGTTTTAAAAAATATAATTACAAATGTTTTTAATTTTTTAAAAATAATTTATTAATATTAAAATAACATTTCGGTACAAATTTATATGATTATCATAAAATTATTTTTGATAATTTTATGATTTTATTCCTAAATTAATAGTTTTAAGCTCACAGCCCCTATTAATAAAAAAATAATTTAGACCCTATAGTTTATTTAAAAATATTAAGTTGAAATTATTGTTGCATAGAAGTTTGCAATATCATTAGATTTAATTAATACTCTCTGTATCTTTAAATTAGTACTCCATAATTTATTTAAATCAGCACTTATTAGATTAAAAAATTCCTACTTTAACTGTTTAACAGTTTAAAGTTTTAACTGCAAACAAATCATGAAAGCAAGAAATTCCATGAAAACGATCAATTCCAGGATTCCTTTCTCCCCTTTTTCTTCGGAATTACAACCCGAACTCGCTCCAAATCTGAGGGATAAAGAGATAAAGACAAAATTTTTTACAAGACCAGTATTCGGGATATAATCTCTATAAATCGGGATTTAAGCTCAATTTCTCTAGAATTCGAGCAACAACAGTAATCGGGGTGAAAGGAAGGTGTTTGTAGAAATGTCTACTTCTGGTAGCAGGGAGACTCAGCGGAATAATCTCAACTCCCGAGCTCAATCTTCAGCTGCAGAGGAGCGTAATCATCGTCCCAATGCTAACAACAATTCCAGCAATAGGGGCGCTGATTCTATGAGCAAGGTTGTAGCGCAGTACACTGTGGACGCAAGACTCCATGCCGTGTTCGAACAATCAGGTGAGTCTGGAAGATCCTTTGATTATTCGCAGAGTTTTAGGACTACTAATCAATCTGTTTCCGAGCATCAGATCACCGCTTACTTGTCGAGAATGCAACGCGGTGGCCTAATTCAACCCTTTGGTTGTATGATAGCTGTTGATGAGTCGAATTTTCGTGTATTAGCTTACTCTGAGAATGCCCGTGAAATGCTGGGCTTAACTCCTCAGTCAGTTCCAAGTCTTGAAAGGCAGGAAATTTTGACCATTGGTACTGATGTTAGAACCCTTTTCACCCCCTCAAGCTCTGTTCTGCTAGAGAGGACATTTGGGGCACGGGAAATTACGTTATTGAATCCAGTTTGGATTCATTCAAAGAATTCTGGGAAGCCCTTTTATGGAATTTTGCATAGGATAGATGTAGGAGTAGTTATAGATTTAGAACCTGCGAGGACAGAGGATCCAGCTCTCTCCATAGCTGGAGCTGTGCAATCCCAGAAACTTGCTGTGAGGGCAATTTCCCATTTGCAGTCACTCCCTGGTGGAGACATTAAGCTTTTGTGTGATACGGTTGTTGAAAGTGTGAGGGAGTTGACGGGGTATGATCGAGTCATGGTGTACAAGTTTCATGAGGATGAACATGGAGAGGTTGTGGCAGAGAGCAAGAGGCCTGATTTAGATTCTTATCTTGGTCTGCATTACCCATCTACGGATATTCCACAGGCTTCGAGGTTCTTGTTTAAGCAGAATAGGGTCAGAATGATTGTGGACTGTAGAGCTACCCCAGTTAGGGTTATTCAGGACGAAGCATTAATGCAGCCTTTGTGCTTGGTAGGCTCAACACTTAGAGCTCCTCATGGTTGTCATGCACAGTACATGGCAAATATGGGGTCAATTGCTTCTTTGACACTGGCTCTTATCATCAATGGAAACGATGAAGATGGTGGTGGAGGAAGAAACTCGATGAGGCTATGGGGGTTGGTTGTGGGCCACCACACTTCAGCTCGATGTGTTCCTTTCCCCCTTCGTTATGCTTGTGAATTTCTAATGCAAGCATTTGGTCTTCAGCTGAATATGGAACTACAGTTGGCATCACAACTGTCTGAGAAACGTGTTTTAAGGACACAAACTTTGTTGTGTGATATGCTACTACGGGATTCACCTACTGGTATTGTTACTCAGACCCCAAGCATTATGGACCTTGTGAAGTGTGCTGGAGCTGCCTTATACTACCAAGGGAAGTATTATCCTTTGGGTGTCACACCTACTGAGGCGCAGATAAAGGATATTATTCAATGGTCGTTGGCATTTCATGGGGACTCAACAGGTTTAAGCACTGATAGTTTAGCTGATGCTGGATATCCAGGGGCAGCTGCTCTAGGTGATGCAGTATGTGGAATGGCTGTTGCATACGTCACTTCAAAAGATTATTTGTTCTGGTTTCGTTCCCACACTGCAAAAGAGATCAAATGGGGTGGGGCGAAGCATCATCCAGAGGAGAAAGATGACGGCCTAAGAATGCATCCTCGATCCTCATTCAAGGCTTTTCTGGAAGTGGTAAAGAGCCGAAGTCTACCATGGGAAAATGCAGAGATGGATGCCATTCACTCTTTGCAACTAATATTAAGAGATTCATTTCGGAATGCTGGTGAAAGCGACTCTAAGGCACTTGTCCCCGCCCAGGTTAGGGACTTGGAGTTACAAGGGATGGATGAACTGAGTTCTGTAGCCAGAGAAATGGTTAGGTTGATAGAGACTGCAACAGCTCCTATATTTGCTGTTGGTGCTGATGGCCGAATAAATGGTTGGAATGCAAAAGTTGCCGAGTTGACTGGACTATCTGTTGAAGAAGCAATGGGAAAGTCTTTGGTTCATGATCTTGTTCAAAAAGAATCAGAAGAAATTGCTGACAAGCTTCTCTTTCACGCTCTAAGAGGTAATCCTATTCAATCTAAATTCTGTGTCCTCTTCAGTTATTTATTTATTTATTTTTTATGGCTGATGTGGATTTTGAAAGTATATTTGAATGAAGATATTATAGTTTGGTGTTAATGTCATTTGACTTAAACTAGCATGTTGCTGTCCCTCAGAAAATTTTCTTATAGCATTAGTTTGCAGGTGAGGAAGATAAGAATGTAGAGTTGAGGTTGAGGACATTTGGTCCAGAAAGCAGCAAGAAGGCTGTTTTTCTTGTGGTCAATGCTTGCTCTAGCAAGGATTACACAAACAACATAGTTGGTGTGTGCTTTGTTGGTCAGGACGTCACTGACCAGAAAGTGGTGATGGACAAGTTCATCCACATTCAAGGTGATTACAAGGCAATAGTACACAATCCCAATCCAGTGATCCCACCTATATTTGCTTCAGATGAGAACACCATTTGCTCTGAGTGGAACACTGCTATGGAAAAGCTCACTGGGTGGAGTAGAGGGGACATCATTGGGAAGGTGTTAGTCGGGGAGATATTCGGTAGCTGTTGTAGGCTCAAGGGCTCAGATGCAATGACAAAGTTCATGATTGCCTTGCACAATGCAATTGGAGGCCAAGATAGTGACAAAGTGCCTTTCCATTTCTTTGACCGAAGTGGGAAATATGTGCAAGCTCTCTTGACTGCTAACAAGAGGGTGAATATGGATGGCCAAATTATAGGGTCCTTTTGCTTCTTGCAGATCACAAGTCCTGAATCGCAGCAAGCTATGGCAGCCCAGAGGCAAAAGGAAATGAACTGCGTGTCAAAAATGAAAGAGCTAGCCTACCTTTGTCAGGAAATGAAAAATCCATTAAGTGGAATACGATTTACTAATTCAGTTTTGGAAGCCACAAATTTGTCTGAAGACCAAAAGCAGTTTATTGAGACGAGTGCTGCTTGTGAGAAGCAGCTGTTGAACATTATGAAGGATGTTGATCTGGAAAGCATTGAAGAAGGGTATGTCCTGTTTGAATGTTTTATAGAGGAAATTTGAACATTAGGCGTTTAGTCTCTATCAGATAGAATAAAATGCTTTTATTTTTTTATTATTATTTTATTTATTATTTTTAATTTCACAATATTTGAAACTTATTGTGGTAAAATTCTTCCAATTCTTGTTACTGGTGCTAGTCATTTTCTTTGTTAATATTTGGAGATTGTTATAGGTTCTCCTGTATAACTAGCATCCGGATGCTAATAGGATGAACTGACTTAAGCTTATTCTCTGTTAGTTCGCTGGAGCTTGAAAAAACAGATTTCATACTTGGGAGTGTAATAGATGCCATTGTTAGCCAAGCAATGCTATCGCTTAGAGAAAGAGGCGTTCAGTTGATCCACGATATACCAGAGGAAGTCAAGACACTGGCAGTTTTTGGCGATCAAGCTAGAATTCAACAGATCTTAGCCGATTTCTTACTGAACATGGTACGCCATGCACCATCCACTGCAGGTTGGGTAGAAATGCAACTCAGTCCAAGCTCAAAGCAAATTCCTGAAGCAACAGCTATGGTGCACATTGAATTCAGGTAAATTAGTTTCATATTGCTTTTTTGTGATCTGAAATGCATCTTGATTTTATTTATCCATTTCCTTGTACATTTTAGTGATCCGTTCACTTGGTAACCTTTCACATTCTTCTGCTAGAATATCCTGGGGTACACATTAAGTTGAATATTGCAAGACGGGTTCAAACAGTCATCAATGAAGTCCATAATCGCATGTAAATATAGTCCTCTCTGTATTTAGACTTAGTTTCTATAGTTTGATTATAAGGTAAAAATTTGACACTGCTCCCAGAATATTTAAAATTGACCTCAAATAGTTTGTCACGGTTAACTGAGGACATATGGCTAGGTTATTGAACTTCTATATATAATAGAAATTTTTTGACATGTTGGGGTTGAGATAATTGAGTCTTTCAACAAAATACATGATATGATTTCTTTAAGATCTATGCCTAATGCAGGAAACCTAAAATTGTGGTAGGCATGGATAGATAATCCCGTATAATTCTGAATGGTATATGTTGTCATGCTTATAGAGATCAACATTCTTAAAGTTTTTTTCTGGCCTCTGTATGATATAACGCAGTAATCACCGTCACTGGCCAACTGTAGTGTGTATGCTGTACTCAGCTTGTAGGTTCTTAATTGCATTACAATCTTATCTAGTCTTCAGACTATGATACAATTTCTTAAAGACCACTGAGTTCAATTGGTTCACTTTGGGAGTTCCTGAATGGACTACATCTCCTTCGATTGATGTGTCACTCTTGACTGTCGATTGCTTCAATCTACTTGTTCACTAAGAGGTTACTGACTTGTTTGAATTCTTGTGCATGTTATTCTATTTTTTCTGTGCAGAATTACGTGCCCAGGTGAAGGTCTACCTCCTGAACTCGTCCAAGACATGTTCCAAAACAACCGATGGACAACTCAGGATGGCCTAGGACTAAGCATGTGCAGAAAGCTTTTGAAGCTAATGAATGGAGAAGTTCAATATATCAGAGAATCAGAAAGATCATATTTCCTTGTCGTTCTTGATCTACCAATCTCCACCCGGGGCCTCATGAATATCGGCTGATTTGGAACAATGGTCATCCATGTTCACCTAAAATCCTAACTCTTTCATCAACATTCCACAGCCCTGAGGAACACATTTTTTCGTTTGCTTATCATCTTTTCTGCCTTCGTTTCTTAGCCTATTTTAAACATAGGTTGCAGTATAACCTATGTTGAATAACTGCACTGATATTATTATTAAAAGTGAGTGCATGTTCATTTAATATAATTCTGGGCTAGAGGTAACATGTATTTTCAGTGAATCTATAGCCTCCTAGACTTAATCCAAGACGACTCGTTTTGGATGCCCGTTGTTTATCAACGGGCTATCTTGACTCGATTATGCTATATTGTTCATTTGCATAAGCTGCTGATTTCTTTTTCAGATGTTCATCATACTCCATTGGATCTTGAAAGATCTAAGTGGTGAAATATTTTTTGGAGATGTAGAATGAAGCAGATCTCAGTTATATTAAGGGCACTAATGAGCCAACGATATATACTAATTTGTTTAAATGTTTAATGAGTTATAATGGTTGTGTTGACTGTGCTTTGTCATTAATTAATTGAGTTGTGGTTGAATAAGAGACTTTTTGGAATCAAAATGAGTCTGAATATAGTAGTGGTTGTTATTATTATTATTATTATTATTTTTTTAACTCAAATATGGATTAATTGAACTCTACTTCAATTTGTACATACAAAATGTACCTGTAACAGTACTATTTTATTTCAAGAATTTAGGCTCTTTGCCATTTTACAAAAAATTAAAATAAGCTTGTAAATTGTCTCTCATTTGTTAATTTTCTTTCTAAGTAGCATATAAAATTTGATCAGTTAGGCATTCTTCTTGATTAATTTGACCCACCGCCAACCAACATTATCTTCTATATATAATAATTATGAAAAGTCAACTTATATATAAAATGATTTGAATAGAAATGGAATAGGAAGAAAAAAATGAAAAATAAAAATAAGGCATAATAGAAGAAAAAGAAAAAAAGGCGCTAATAGAAATGCTTAGTATTCTCATCGACAAATATTAAAAATTCAAAAAATGTAGATCAAATTGAACAAAATAATTTGGGATGAATAAGAAAAAAATAGGTTAAATAATCAAAAAAATTGATCAAATAGAGATTTATAATATTCTTAAAGATAGAAATTAAAAGGCATATACATAGGTTGAATAAAAAATAAAATTGAATTTAATAAATTAAATTTGAATCTATGACAATAGATAATTTTCTGAATGTATAATAAAAAATTGGGTAGAAAAAATATTTTCATTTTTAAATAGATAAAAAAAACATGTTTTCCATCTGAGAGTTGCATGTTTAGTGTGAAAATTTGTGTGTTTTAGAGTTCGATTTATCACCGTTGTGAGAAATTTATATCCGTATTTGAGCATTTTTTGGTTGAATTGCATATATTTGTGTTATAAATGCTTGTGAGGTGTTATTTCATGTTTTTAGGTGAAAAACGAGGGTAAAAAGAACAAAAATGGAAGTCGGGAGCGAAGCCGGGACAAAATAAGAATTGGTGCAGCATGACACGACTCTTGCCAGACTTGGCATGGGTCGTGCAGCCCACATAGTCCACTAGTGCTGGCCATGAGATGCCATCGCTGCCCAGCACGCCCCAGAAGTGCATGACTCGTGCCACTACTTTGCACACTCGTGCAACACTCAAATTGACGAATTTTCAAGAGTTCCTTATATGGTTGGAAAGCCAAGAAAGAGAGGATCGCGTGAGCGCAAAATTCACCTCAATCGGAGATCTGATGAAGAAGTTATGAGCAAAACCGTGAGGTCGCGTAGGATGCCAACGGGTGGCACGACCCGTGCCACATTTGGCACGACTCGTGCCGACCACCAGCAAGCACCCGTGCAACACGACATGCCTGGCACGACTCCTGCCACTGTCCAGCGAGGTCCGTCGTCGTTTTTCGTCGTTTTCTTGGCCCGTTCGTGTTTTTTACATGAAAAAACCCACTTTTAAGTCAGAATTCGGAATTTTTTAGTCCTCAACTATAAAGGAGACCCTTGGGGTGTTCCAAACCCTAACTCTCCATAACTCTCCACAACTCTCCATAACTCTACACACCTTTTCACAATTCACCATCCCATCCACTCATCCATGGGAGTTCATTAGTGTTGCTTACTTGAGAAGGAGAACAAGAAAGTTCAGAACCACGGAGGAGAGAACGGAGGATCGCAACATTCTTAGGGTTATTCTTATTCTTTCTTTCTTAATTTTGAACATGCTTTCATACCTAACCATGAGTGTTGCCTGTAACACCATGGGCTAGTGCTATCTATCTTTTCTCTTAAACACTTCCATATTTATTTTAATTGTCTTCTTTATTTATTTATTTTTCCTTTTAGATAAATTACTCTTTAGTTTGATAAATATCCTTTTCAAATCCCAGATTTGTCTTAGGTTAGAATTATTATAAATAGATTAAATAGTAAGTCTAGAATTATCATTTGGGTTTGATAATAGATTTGGTCACACGCTGAGCTACAATTGATTCCTTACACTTGGGGACACACGCAAAAATTGTGAACAAGCAGCTATCCGGGTATCTGCAAAATTAGCAAACTGCACGCCTAATCCCCTAAAAAACAAATGACTCTTATCTGATTCATCCATAGGACGATCAATAGCATGTAATTGATCGCATAAAAGACTTGAACTTATTACCATATTCATCAACTGACGACTCACCACGATAAAGCAATAACAATACCTCGCGTAACTGGTGTTGACGAGAGGACGAAGAATAAATAGCCTCAAGAGTCGTCCAAGCATCAATATAAGTGGATGAATCAATGACTTCGAATGCAGCATCCGGGGCTAGCAATGTATACATAACATTGAGAAGCTTTCTGTCTTTCAATTTCCAGGCTGTATACACTTGGTTAGGAGTATCGACACCGGCCTCCGACGTCACAGTAGGAGAAGGAACAATTGTTGATTTATCCAGAAAACTCATAAGATCGAAATATTCTACCATGTGAATAATTTGGCGATGCCATGTGAGATAGTTGGTACCGTCGAGTTTGATCGGGGTCATATTGATCATTGTGGTAATAGGGAGATGATCAATATTAGGTGCATCCATGGCAAAAGAGGAAGGGGCTGTAGTGATTGAGGAGAAGTAAGATGTAGAGGGAGGGGTGATAGTGATTGAGAAATAGTAGAGAAGTAAGATTTGACAAATATGGCTGGAGGGGACCAATCCAGCAAAACACACAAATCGGAGGAGACCAATCCGATGAGCAGCGAAAGAAACTTACAGGATCAGAGAAAAGGCTGATACCATGTAAATGATGTTTAGTTTATCACCGTATGTTTGGTGATGGAGAATATCAGTATATATAGAATGGTGATTACAACAAACTCCACAATTTATGGGAGTTATATATGGAATATACATACACAGCAAAATAAATAAAAGATATGAACAAAATTACAGATTCCTTTAATTACTCCTTTAATTATATATATATATATATATATATATATATATATATATATATATATATATATATATATATATATATATATATATATATATAGCCATAACTTGTAGTCGTGTTGACCAATTCAAGAATTTATCGAACCACAGGGAGGTAGACACTAGTGCTTAAGCGATCTCATGTTTCTTGTGATTTTATGGAGATGAATCATCAAGGTTTTTTTTGTCAAACAAGTAATTAAAATTAATCAATGCAAGTAAACAAGCAATAATCAAGCAAACGAAATTAAAATGAATGCAATTGGTTTTCCATGTTAAACAAAAGTGAGATTAACAACACTTAAGAAGTGGTAACTCTAGGAATTATGTAACAAATTCATATGCATCATGGATAAATGATTAAGGGCCAACACTAATTTTTTCTAAACTTTCTCTCGAAATGAATAGAATGTGAATCCGAATAAGAATTCCAAAATAGCTCAATAGATTGGTTCTCACTCAAACAATTCCAACTAGGTACTAAGTTTAAATGAGAATCCCCTTACACAATCAATCAACCTCTCGATCAAACCAATCGGATGTCCTATCAAAGGGTTCTAAATCCTAAAGTATATCTCTATCTCTTCAAGACTTATAATGCACATGAGGTGTATGATGAATTGATTCAATGAACTATCCTAAACATATAATTGATTTCTCAATCTAACCATATGCCTATGACAATAAATCACACAATTCAACATTACAAATCAAGCAATTAACAATCCATGATAGATAATCATAAATCAAATCAACATATGAATTAAAATACATAGATCCCCAAAATTAACCAACAACTCTCATGTTGCTAATCTCACAAGGGAGAGTAGCCTACCACATAAGATAATTAACATAGACATTAAAAACCTTACAAGTCATGATAAACAATTAGGTTTACTACAAAAATTGGATGAAAAATCCCTTGGATTGGCTCTACTGGTTATCTCCTTCCTTTCCTTGCAATTTTCCTCTCTTCCTTTCTTCTTCTTTTCACTTAGATGAAGGATTTATGGTGAGATGATGATGGAGTGAATAGATGGATGAAAGTGATAAAGGATGTGGTGTAAAATGAAGGAATTGGTGTGTGGGGTATATGGGCAGCTGAATTTCGGATTCAATATGATCAAAATATTGAATGAATTGATATTTATACCCCTTGGAGACCTTCTAGAAGATGTATGAAAAATATTCTGTTCTGGCACCGACACGAGTCATGTGCTGCAGCACGAGTCAAGTCGTGCCAGAGTTCTCGGTCAAACTTTACTCAAGACGGCACACGAGTCGTGTGCTGACGCACGGCCAAAGGGTGGCCATGTTGGATGAATTGATGCTACTACACGGCGACTCCTTACAGGCCCGTGTTCAGTACATGGGCCGTGTGCTGCAACACGGCTTGTGTACCCTACACGGCCGGCGTGTTGATGCTGCTCTGTTTCTTCTTCCTTGTTTTATCTCCCGTCTCCGTTTTTGCTTCGTTTTCACCTGTTTTACATATGATTAAGTTCATTCACACATAATTCCATAAAAACACATAACACCACCAAGTAACACACAAATATGGATAAAATAACACAAAAATGGATCTAAAAAGACACTAAAATTTAGGTGAAAATATCGCTCATCAATATATATGTGATAATTAAAGAGGACTAATAAATATAACATTTAATTATTAGACATTTAATAAGATATCTTGTAGTACTCCCTCTATCCCTAAAAAAACATTTAAAACCACAGTAATAATAATGGAGTAAATACTACGTAGGAATTGATCCATAGGGATCATTGAGTATATTAGTCAAAAGTGGGAGTGGAAACTTCGAAATCTCGTTGAAAAGTAAGACCCATTTCAGCATGAAATAGAGGCGGATCTACGTGGGGCCTTAAGCCCGGGCTCAAACCCAGGGCTGCCCACTAAAATCCATTATATTATATGTGAATAATTTGTATTTTTATGTTTAGCCCAATCCAAAAATATTTTAAGGGGTTATATGTTTTCTTAAGTCATCTTCGTTGTTCTTTTTATTATTAAAAACAAATTCTTGTAAATTAACTAATGGAGGATTGGGTAACATAATCCAAAAAATTATATAAGTTTTGAGGGATATTTGACACCAAGATGATCTTCTTTGTTTAAGAATGAAGGGTTTGATCATAGCAAAAGTTTGGACCAAATCAATGCAATCAGAAGTTATGAGACAAAATTTATTTAAAATTTGGATGAAATCTGATTATTTGAGTATATTTGGGACGAAAATAAAAATCCTAACTATTTTAAGATATTTTTGAATAAAGTAAAAAAACTCGGGACTATTTAAATTTGAAGATCCATTTGCTAAAGTTTCTACTCACGTCTCTATTTCCCCCTAACCACACCGGATTTTCTGCATTATTTTCATAAATTTTTACGCGTTGCATTATTAATATGTAAGAGGTGAAAAAATCCAACCATTATCCCTAGAATTTAAGCTTTCATTTTTAGGGTGTAGTTTCTCCATCTCTCCTACATATCATCCATTTAATGGTAAAATTTACTTGTATTATTTGTTAATTAAATAGGAGATCAAGTGTTGATTGCAAAGGAAAAAATTGAAGAATTGGACGAGGCAAAGTATGCATTCAAGTACACTGTGTTGGAAGGTGATATTATTGGTGATGGTATTAAATTTTATAGCAACACTGCTAACATCGAATTGGGCCCAAATGAAGATAGCATTTATAAATACAAAAGTGAATATCATATTGATGGAGATATCAACAACATCATTCAAGAAAAGATCAAACAACGAAAGGAGTCATCTTTAATTATGGTTCGAATGATCGAAGAGTATCTCATTGCACATCCACATGAATACAAGTGATATTGTAGAAGCCGTTGGATTTTGTTTTGCGGAGTACTATGTTGTCTTTTTGTTAAATAAATTATGTTGTCTTTCTGTTGAATAAATTATCTTGTTATCATATTTTGACTTTTAGAAATTGGGATCTTTCAAATATTGTGTGATCGTGGAATAATGTTTTATGTTGATTGATTAGTTTGGAATGTTACTATATTTTAATTAATTAATCATGACTTAATTCACATAATGTTAACTTGAAAATCAATTTAATCTTAACTTTGTATGAAAAGGGAGCGGCTATTTACATCCCGATTACTTAATACATCCCACCAAAATTAAAAGATATATATATATATATATATATATATATATATATATATATATATATATATATATATTACTCATTATACCCCATGACCATATTAACCTTTTAACTACACCAAAATCATAAACCTTTTAATTAAGAATAATCCCATTCAAAGGAATAAAAAATAAAAAATCTATGTCCTCCAAAAATCACGATCAACGAATAGAAAAAGGAGTTCATTGGTGAACAAAAGGGCAGATCAATGCTTCAACTCCATTCATCATCATAATAATATGTTTAACAGTGAAGTGTGTGGAGTTGAATGTGGACGACTAGACAGGATAAAGGCTGGCTCACCCCACCTTCCATCATTCTCATCTTCTCTTTTTTACCCTCCCGATTGACCTGCTAAAGTAGCTGGGCTTGTATTCCAGCAAAAGTTCCATGAGCAGCCATTGCACCAGCTTCAGCCGCTTGTCGTTCAAGCTGCCGTCCAGCTCGCCGGATCAGCAAGCGGCGCTCAAGCCGCACCGTTCTTTTCTTTTTTAAATATATGTTAATTAGGGTGATTAGAAGAACAAGAGAAAACTACGGAATTGAATACCTAACACCTTCATTAATCCATGTCAAATTCAATCTACCCATACTTCAATCAATCTATTTGACCGCTGTAACCGAACATAAGATTGTGTTCGATCATAGGGTGGTCCAGACAATGCTAACCAAACACGTTAATTTTTCTAATTCGATCTTAACAATCGAACAACTCAATCTGTTCGGCTAGAGCGTCCGAACAGATTGAACTTTTACAATTTCAAGGCAGATATTTATTTCTAATCTTATAAGATTGGGGTACATATATAAAACTAATTGGGATATGTACATAAATTGAAAGCGAAAGCGAGTTTAAATGATAAATATAAATTAATTATTAATGTAAGGGTATTTATGTCTTAACGAATTATAATATTTTAGTCTTATTTAATTATGGGGTACTAGTAAAACCGGGGGTGTAAATAGCCGCCCCTTAATGAAAATTGTCTCGTGTTTTTAGATGAGACCATTTTATAGTAATTAATTATTATTTTACCTTAAAAATATTATCACTTCTTCATTAAAATATTATTACTTAGAAAATCGTTGTGTGATACGTTCATACAAATTTTTACTATACGATAATTATGTCATAGAGTACATGTATAAATTAAAACTAAAAATATAATAGAAAATTCACATTCCTTTGAATAACTAGCACATGATATGATTCCTTAAAAATTAAGCGTAAATTTTTTATTTCTTGTAAACCAAGACTATTGAAGCTGACAAAGGTGACAATAGATTTTACAACATCATCATCATTACACTAATTCAATCTTATATATGTAAATTAATTGTTTAATTATAAATAATAAATGTTGCAGAATTCAAAGTCTTTTTAGTTAAATAAGACTTATGGCATTTAATTGACTAGTTTAAAATTGAAGATGATCAAAAAAATAATAGTAATAACTATGACTAAAGTGAAGTGAAAGTACTTTAATTTTCTAGCTAATTTGATAATTATAGATTAGATTTTCATTTTTCTAGGTAATTTTTTTGCTTGATACTTTGATTTATTAATTAGTAGATTATATACACGGTTAATTACAAATTCTTAAATATTAAGGAATCAGTGTTACACGCATTAAAATGAATGATACATGCACGGTTTAAAACCATCAATTTTTCACTCTATTTTCTTTTAGAGTATAGAGTTTGTATCTCATCTGCGTGTCATTCATCTAACAATTTAAAATATGAGATGTAATACCAAAATATAATTAAAGATCCGAACCAATCAAATGAACCTTCTATCCTTGAAACATTCTAGTCTCCAACTCAATGGGATAACGCTAACTAAACATGACATCAGATTAACTAATTAATTAGCTAAGAATGAATCAAATAACGGGATATCTTTCAAAAATCATGATCTTAACCCACGAATTTTTACTTATAAATATGGCCTAGCTTTCAAAAAAATAAGACTCACATTAATCCAATTCATTAGTGTATAATTAATTTCAAGATTATATTTGGATAAATCATTGGTGGTCATGTAATCATAGAAGGGTTCGAAACGAGCATATCGATTGCACCAATAAGATTGTTCGTAGCCTTTCTTCTCAATTTGAACACATTAGTACCCAAAGTTGACCCCATTTACAAGAGTTTCCAAATTATTGAGGGTGATGGTGGGGTTGGATCCATTAAATTGATCACTTATGTTGATCTGGGTAACATTTAATTTCTTTGTTAACTTATTACCAATTTGTATTATTTGAGTAATTAATTGTGTTTTTAGAATAATCAATACAGGTCCTGAAAGATAGGTAAACTATCAATTAGGGACCCGAAAGATTTTTGCTATCAATTCAGGACCCGAAATATATGAAACTATCAACACTGGACCTAAAATCATAGAATTTCAGGTCATGAATTGATAAAAGTATATTAAAATTTCTTGGTTTCAGGTCATGTATTGATAGTTTCATATCTTTCGGGTCCTAAATTGATAGTAAAAATATTTTAGGCCCCTTATTGATAGTTTACCTATCTTTCAGGTCCTGTAATGAAGAAATTTCTTTTAATATTTTAACAAATTACTCTAATATTCCCCATCACATGTATGCGGGGTTAATTTTGCTAGGTTTTGATTCTGATACGATATGAGGTGGTCATTTAACATAGTAATTTGGTGATGTTTGTTTTGTTTGTTGGTTGGGTGGGCATCAACCAAAGTTACATATCAGTTAGAAGTGGGGATGCCGATGAGTTTATAAGTGTGAACGAGACTCTTCCTAGCATGAGACCTTTTAGATGTGAGCTCAAAGAGTAAAACCGTGCGGGCCAGTGAATGACCCAAAGTGGACAATATCACGCTATTGGATTGAGTGGACCATCTTTCTGCTGGGCTGATAAATCCAACAATGGTATTGGAGCCAGACCCTCATTGCTCTCTATATGTTTTTATTAAGAATAATTTAGTGGATTAGTAGTTTTAGTCCCCGACAGTTTCTATGCCCGGACGAACAAAAAGAATAGATCCTCGTTGCTCCCTATATGTTTTTTCACTAAAAAGGTTTCTCTATTTTCTTCATTAATACTTTATTTTCTTCTACGAAAAACCAAATATTTATTTTTATCAAGACATTTTAATAAAGCAATTATTGTCATGTAAAAATTTTTTTACCTTGGACGTAAGTGACCAACTTGACCGTTCCGACTCCTCCGTCACCTTCAATGCTTATGAAGCTCTTGATAAAAGGGACAACTTTAGGCACAAAATTGTTTGTATCAACAAAGAATCCTTTGAAAAACCTCCCTGGTGCAACCGGTATGCTGAACTCCATCTCATCAAAGATCACGTTTGTCATTTTCTTTTTAATTCAAAATTAAATTAGAAAAAATAATCAATATTTAATCGAAGATGAAAGAAAACCCAGTTGCTTGATCTCGATTTTATATGAATGAGAATTGCCTTACTCAAAGGCGGATCTATGTGGAAACTTGGGGGTACCAAAATTATTTTTTTCCACTATTTTATATAACAAAATTTTTTTAAAAAAATATGTATTGTACCTTCAAATTATTCATTGTTTGCACAAATTTATATAGAATACACTACTTTTTTTATTAAATTTGTGAAGATAATACCTTAAATGGTATTCTATAAATTAAAACTTTACTGTGTGAACTATAATTATAAAATTATATAATTATTTTTCTTTTATTATATTAGATTAAATATTAAATATTTTTTTATTAACTATTCTCAAAATTTATTTCCCGGATCCGCCCCGGCCTTACTGCCAAAATATTCTCATCTCCTGCATACAAATATGATTAAATGATTAATAGAATAAGAATATCTTTCAAACAAAGGCGGCCGTGGTGGTGGTCAACCCAAACCCGCTATCGAAAATGAAATCAAACCCGCATTTTGTTGTTTGCACAGAAATTACGTATAAAATATAATATTTTAATATATAGTCGATTGAGCGAGTATTTATGGAGTTGGACGCGAGCGAGCCCATAACCACCTCAACACACGTTTTGACATGTTTAAACGGGCGGGTTCACGATGGACTGCTGGCATGCTCATCCATGTATGGCGTGCCAACTCACCTATTCTATTCAATTTTTTTTATTGTTATTGTGATTTAATTTTATTATATTGATATTATTATTATTATTATTATCATTATTATCATCATCATCATGGAGATTACTAAAATAGTGACAATTGAACATTAAAGAGTCATAATTGCATTGGTCACAGATGCTAAGTAAAAAAAAAGGAAGAAGCATACGTTGCTATCACTATATGAAAGAGAGAAGCATGATTTATTTGTTAAATTGTCTTCAATATTAAATTTTAACGTTAGAATATATTTGAGATTAAATTATGCTTGTAAATAGTCTTTTGTCATTTTATTAAATTATTATATTCTCCCTCAATTCTCTTCGAATAGGTCTTTTGTTTTTTCCATGTAAATTAATAAATTGTATAGTGAATAATTGTATTAATAGACATATTAACTCTAGTATATTTTAATTATATTAGTAGGTGTATGAATTTTATATTTAAAAAAAATAAAAAAAAATAAAAAATTTTAACTGAGACGAAGAAAGTAGAAAAAAAATCCTAAACTATAGTATACTTTTATATGTGTCGCAGGTTATGTATAATTTTTCTGAGTATTACAACACGTGTCTATCATTCTTTGTATATTTAAGTTGAATTGTACGTGGTGTGCGGTCAAAGTTGGGTGTTGAGTGATGTATCGAATTATTGGATTCCCTCCTTCCTGAGTATTTTTATTCATTGATACGGGCACGGAGATTAAGACGTTTTATTTTTTTAATATATAATGTAAGAGAAATTAGAGATAATTAGTAATTTAAAAAGAAAAAGTGAATAAAGTTATTGAGAATGATGAATAAAGTGTAAAAAAGTAATTAAAGTTGTTGAGATTGTAAAAAATATATAATAAAATATTATGTATTTTTGCCAAAAAATAGAATGAATAAAAATACGTGAGACACTTTAAAATGGAAAGTAGGTAAAAATAGGGACGGGGTGAGTATTTTAATTTGACAAAAGTCCATACAAAAAGTTAGATACATTTTTGAATTATTATGAAATCTATAAATATAGTCTCTTGTGAACCATTATACAATTTGGCATTTATTTTATTGAAATAATTATTAGTACATACAAATTATTTTTTTAAATAATGAGCTATTATATTTTTAAATAAAAATTATTATTCATTTTAATAATAATATAAAAAATCATAATAATATTTCATAATCTAACTAGTATAATATTTTTCATTAAATGAATATTAAGTTAGTCTAAAGAAATAAGATCATTTAAAGTATACTCTATATATAGTGTAAGGTGAATTGTGTGTAATGAATAGTTTACAGATGTGAATTGCTCTTTTATTAAAATAAAATGTGTGTAAAATAGATTTAAATATAATATACTTCTTCAGTCCCATAATATATTATTACAGTTTATACTTTCATATAATATAAATGGCACACAAAAAAAAATGGAAACATCACAAATTTATAATTTTAAAATAAATTTTAATTTTAAATTTATCATTTTTATCTAACAAAAGCGTACCTTATAATTTTTTATTATATAATATATGACTGATGGAGTAGTAAAGTTGAAATTGATGTATGTTTATGCCATTTTCAAGATAGCTGACTGGTCTTATAATTCAATATTCAAGCTTTCATTAATTATTAGTTGAAAACTAATTCAGACAAAATTAATTGGATTAATAATGAATGAATAGTTACAAAATTACAATATTACCCCTGCCTTCCTATAATAAATATGGGCTTCATTTTTTCAGCATACCACACATATTAATTCAGACGAGTATTTTTGCATCATTAATCATGAATGTGATCGTTGATGGGTTCGAAACGAATATCTCAATTGAACCCTCAAGATTGTTCAAATCTTTCTTCCTCGATTTGAACAATTTGGCGCCAAAAGTTAACCCCATGTTTAAAAGCTTTGAATTCATCGAGGGTGATGGTGGAGTCGGATCCGTTAGACAGATCACCATAACAGGTAGATTTTTAATCAAATAATTTTGTTATACGAAAAAGTTTTCATGGAATTGAATCTTTAAATATAATCATTATGCATGACAACTATTACTCTTTGGATATTAAATTAATTATATATTATATTATAACATGATTATGATTTTTGAAGGATAATGATATTATGACTTGCTATGCGATAACAATTCTCATGCCTAGCTCATAATTTATCTTTTCAAAAAAATTTATTTAATTGGTAAATTCGAGTGGTTTAATTATAACTCTTAAATTTCATACTTTTATGAAATTATTTAACTCATAAAATTGTTCCATTAATTCAAGATAAATTTATCTCAGATTTATTTAAAAAAAAAAAAAAAACAAGGGTTCTGTTCTATGAAAACCTTATTTTTTTACAAATTCTATTATTTATTATTATTTTATAATCATAATCGATTTGTATGATTTATATAGCTGGTGATCAAACCATGAGTGCAAAGCATATAGTTGAAGAACTCGACGAGAAAAACTATGTATACAAGTACAAGACATTTGAAGGTGATATAGTGGGAGACAACGTTGCATTCTTTTATGGTATTGGAAAAATCGAACCGAACCCTAATGGAGGTTCTATCTATAAATACACGATGGAGGTTCATGTCCAAAAGAATGACGACCCCCATACAGAAGCAAAGATCAAACATCGTCTAGAAGGATCTAAAACTATTGTTCATGCTGTTGAGACTTATCTCATTGCAAATCCTCATGAATACAATTAGCAAAGAAATTTGTGGTTTGTTTGTGTTGTTTCAAAAAGATTGAGTTTGATTTTCTTCAATACATTCTAATAATGAGTATGATTTTGATGTATTTTGTAATGGAAGCTTGATTTCTTTGACATTTACTCCCTCTTTTTTTTTTTTTTTTTTTTTTTTTACTTTTTGGTCATCGATGCATTATTATCAATACTTAAAATAAGGAAACATGACTATAATTTGAAATGCACAATATTAGCCTCAATCTTTTGTAGTAGTAATTTCTACGAAAATGCGAAATGCTATAATAATAGAAAAATAAAATTTCATTTTTCAAAGGGATTGGGGCTGAGACTGACAGCCATGGCCGCCTTTGTAGACAATTTTATATTATTGTCAATTTTATAAATCATTGTTAATTCGTATAAGATGTTCTCAATTAGTAGAAAAGATGTCACCCGTTGGCTATTTTTATTTTTTACTTCATTTTTATTGTATTAATTAATCATTTAATTATAATCCATATCGGAAACTTCCACCACTCTAAGAATAATTGACACTTTCTCATACAAAATTCAGATCAAGCAACTGGGTTTTCTCTTAATCTTATTGATTGCCTAATTTAATTTAGAATTAAAACGAAAAAAAAATGATAACAGATGTAATAAACTTTTTAGGATTTTTACAGACAGTGTACATGCCCTCGAAATATTGTCGTTAAAAGTATTTTTTTACAAATAAATTCTCTATCATTATTATATACTTAGAACAATTATACCCCTCTGTCATAATTATTTTGAAACATTTTTTGAATTAATTTACAAATTATTGAACGATTAAAAAATTTCAAACTTTATATTAACTAACCTCTTCTAACAAACTTATCTTTAATATTTTTAAATTTAATAACATTAATATGACTTTTATAAAATACAAGTTTATTGAAGAAACATGTTTTAAAAAACTCTTTTGTGCCGTATAGTGTTAATATTTTATTATTTGAAAATTTAAGTATGGTAAATTTTAATTGTATTGTATATGAGAGAATAGGTGGTAACATGTGTAATCTTGATGAGAATAATTTTTACTCTATGTAATCTTATTTTACTAAATTCTAACTAGCTGAAACAAAGAATGGATTACATAATATGGAATAAATAAACCAGAAGAATCGAGATATAAAAAAATTTCATGTCTGCATTCTAATTTCTATGGGTGTACTTGGTTTACTATTTTATTCTTATACTTTAATATTAATCCTTAAATATTCATTATTATATTTTAACGTCTATAATTTCATATTGATTTGGGTAGCGTAGATTTTATTTTTCTATATATTAATAAATTCATACAGAAGGAGAAAATCGAGAAAGCATACAAAGACTAAATCAAGCAACGCAGAGAGACATCATATAAGCATAAAGTAGCATGACCTTACTTTCGTTCACTGGTTAACCCCAATTCAAAATCTCTATAAACATTTTAAATAATCAAGATAGGAAAAAGGAAGAATCCAACCTTAAAATAAAAAAGAAAATCAAAAACTGAAATGGGGTGTGATTGAGCCAGAAAATCTTGCAACAATTTGATGTAGAAACAGCTTAGTAACCACCCTTGAGATCATTGACCACATCGTACGGAATGGGTGTGACGGTTTCCAGGGTAGCGCCTTCGACCATGAAGCCGGGTTTGGGTCCCTCCGGCAGCCTCTTGGTGCTAATGATTTTGCCCTGTGCCCTGGCCTCAGCCTTCAGTTTGTCATTCTGTTTTACCCGATTAAGGAAGTCCTCGTGGCACCTTGATGGCTGAACATGCTCCACTCGAACGTGGATCCTCTTCCGGATGATTCTGTTACCAACCTTTATGCACAAAGCTAAAGCTCAGCTCAAGAATCAGATGAAAGAAAATAAATCAAGTAATAGACATGGAGGAATTGATGATGATTGTTATTGATATGTGATCCGATAAGAGTTACTACTAATTACCTTTACCAGTCAAGAAATATAATTATTAATCTGTGATCAGATGACAATGCACTAATTAACTATACCAGTAAATAACAGTCATGAAAGATGATGCTTAGTGATCTGTGATCATATAAAAATGCACTAATTAACTTTAACAGTGTACCACTGTCAAGAAACATGATGCTGAATGATCTTTGATCAGATGCGATGCACTAATTAACTAATTAGCTTTAACAGTGCATCAGAGTCAAGAAGATCCCAATACACAAGTATAATGCCTAATTGAGATGGTAGTGCATCAAGCCCAAAAAACCACAAGAATTTGAGAATTCATTCTTCATAGCATAGTGCAATATTCAACAACTAAGAATCTATTTTCTTTTTTGAGGCAGTACATTAGCAGTCTAGCAGAACAAGCTCTCAAACCTAATCAAGCAGATGTGAAAACCTATCCATGTCAGTTTTTAAGATAGCCATTGTGAATAGAAATGACCTACATATCTAGCATATACAACATCATCCTGAACGCACTAATTAACTTTAACCACTGTCAAGAAACATGATGCTTAATTATCTGTGATCAGATAACAATGCACTAATTAACTAATTAGCTTTAACAGTGAATCAGAGTCAAGAAGATCCCTATACACAAGTACAGTGCCTAATTGATATAGTAGTGTATTAAATCCAAAATCACAAGAATTTTGTGAATTCAAACTTCATAGCGAAGGAGGATTCAACAACTAAGAATCTAATTGCTTTTTTGAGGCAGTACAATAGCAGAACAAGCTCTCAAACCTAATCAAGCAGATGTGAAAAGCTAAGCCATGTCAGTTTTTCTGATAGCCATTGTAAATGAAAATGACCAACAGCATCATCCTTAATGCTTTTTGAAGGAAGCTAATGTAGTTTTCAATGTTTCAATAGAGTTCTGAACCTAAAGTCTAGCAAATATATCCTCAAAATGTTCATTTAACTTCAATTAAGGCCATTAAAGTTCTTTCAACAACATAATATATACGAATATACAAGTAATTTCATCAACTACAACCAATGCCCAAGCAACAGCTTCTCGCAATAAACCATTAACAATAAAACCAAAGTAAATTATGCGATGAACATATGTAGAGTCAGATACCTCCTTGTTAAGTTCAACACCGACGGCACGCTTAGTCACATTCCAGACGCGACCCGTCCTCCCATGGTAGAACTTGTGGGGCATGCCTTTGTGGATAGATCCGTTCACCTTCACATCGACGTAATCCCCGATTTTGTAGATCCGAAGGTACGTTGATAAATGGGTCGGACCCTTCTTCCTGAAGGCTCGAGAGAAGGAATCTCTGGTGCGCGACCTCAAACCGTGACCAGCCGGCATTTTGCGGCGATTTTCAGCTGCTTCGAAGGGTAGGTGGAGAGAGAATGAGCAGAGAGAGGGGATATGATTTGGTTAGGGTTTTTGAATGAGAGGCGGGGATATTTGGGCCGAGATAATGATTTTGTTGGGTTCTTTAGGCCCAACTATTTGGATATTTTCTTTGTTTGGCCCATAGTGGCATTCTCTTCATTTGGACCCATCCATTATACCTAGGCCCAAAAGGTATGATGGTCTAGATGTGGGTAGGGTGTAGCTGAGCCGAGCCGAGCCGCTGATCTTTGGCATGTTAGAGTCTCATTTTTGTTAATTAATAATAATCGAGCTCCATCCCGAGCTCAAGCTTGTCATGAGGTATTTGTTAAAGGTTCGTTTATATTTGCCGAGAGTGTTTAGAAATGCATTTTAACATGTTTTTTAGTACACTTCTTTACAAACATATAAATTTTTTTATTTGTGGATAATAAAATAATATTTTGTCCGTGAACACATACAAAACAATTAAATAGGTCAATAATAAATAGTACGTATAAAATTTAAAATGAAATATGAACATATAAATATTTAAATAATTACTTAAATTATTATTATATTTATGTATATTAATATAAATATTTAAAAATTAATGATAATAAATTAATAAAAATATATAATAATCGAACTTTTAATGAGCTGGTTCATGAACATGCTAAACAAATGTTAGAGAGAGTCTCTTCATGAGTTTTTAATTAATGAGGTCACAGAATGCGCCTCAAGTGGTTGGCTTATAAAGAGTGCTTACTGTTTAACTTGTGTTTGCAAGTGTTCAAATCCATGTCAAATGGAGGATTCGAACCCTCACTCTGTAGCAACCAAACTCAGTTGGAAGGTCTCTCCACCCTTCCTTCTACCACTTGAGTTATGCCCTAATTGCTCACTATTCAATTAATGGCTTTATGTCAAGTTGCTAGCTTAATCTTTTCTTTTAATATCTAAAATTCACTATAAAAAAAATTATCTTTTAGATGGATGTTAAAAAAAATTTAATTATATATTATAGATGGATAATAATCTGCTATGCAGTATAGTAATAGTTTTTTCATGTTGAATTGTGATTTTTTTTTCGATTCCACATAATATTTGACAGTAAAATTCGTTCTGTATTATTATTTGTCTTAAAAAAGTTATTTGAAACATTATTTTCTTCAACTTATAATTTGCATAATATCATATATTTAAGGATTAATTGCTCCAAAAACCATGAACTTTCGTAGTATTGCAAATTAATCCCGATTTTTCTAAAATTGCAAAAAAAACTATGAATCGCACCCACCAGGCAAATAAAACCTGCCCGACCGCTAACGTGGCATTTTAAATCCACATAGGTGTCCAGATGGAATACTAAACGACGTCGTTTCGTGTGGTGACTAATCCCAAATTTAAAATCCTGCCCCATTTCTTGCGAACCCTAAATCAAAACCCTGCCGTGTGGGGAGAGTGTTCCCACGATGATCGCGTGGGTTATGTATGTGAAATCGTTGATATCTTCGATGGAATTAACCATCGCCGGTGAGGTCCCGAAAGAGAGCAGGACGTTGGCGACTAGATCCATGGAAACGAAGTTGATGATGCACTGGATAAGAGGAGATGCTTGGCGCACGGAATCTGTGGGCCCATGCTGTTCCGGCCCAATATTTCGGCCTTTCTTCATCTTCGTCCTTCATGGCTTATCTCTCCCTCGCACTACTATCTCGTTGAAGAAGATACAACACCAGATATATGGACAATGTACAGTCCTTTTGTATAAAATCTTTCATAAATTATATGGAATTAAAGATACAGTATGGAATTTGTACAGTTTTTGTATTAAATCTTTTATAAATACGGATGATTGTAATTTGTATGCCTCCAGTTCCACACAGCAAAGTTTAGGGTTGCAGGAAATGGGACATGATTTTAATTTGGGAATTAGACACCAAATAAAACAATGTCGTATCATATTCCATCTAGAATCTTTATGTGGATTTAAAATGCTACATCAGCGGTCGGGCAGGTTTTATCTGCCCGACGGGTGAAATTTGCACAAATATGAAAGGTCATGGTTTTTTTTATAATTTCATAAAAGTCGGGATTAATTTGCAATACTACGAAAATTCATGGTTTTTTATGCAATTAACCCTATATTTAATTAATAGTACCTGCACCAACCATAGCCATCCATGCATACATATTATATACTCCCTCCGTCTCGGAGAAGTTGGTATAATTTTTTTTTGGGCACGGAGATTAAAGATTATAATAATTTAATGTAAAGTGAAGTAAAGTGAAGTGAGAGAAATAATATTTAATGTGTAGTGGGTAGTTGTATTAGAGGTGATATGTGGGATCCATGAGAATAAATTAATTATTTTTGTGTGGGTCCCATATATTAAAAAGGAAATGTGTCAACTTTAGTGGGACAAACCAAAAAGAAAAGTGTGTCAGCTTCTATGAGACGGAGGAGTACAATTCAACTATGAATATGTCATGGTGATACTAAATATATTGGATGATATTAGTTTATACGTACGAAAAATGTTTAATTTTAATTTATGTTATATAGGTTTAAATTTATACATGTCTCATGATATAAAAATTAACGTCTTTAGTAATGGAATTTGAAAATTCTTCCCAATTGATTATCTGATTTGTGCCACTTATATTATATTGAATGACAAATTCTCTTGTGAGACGCTATTTATATGAGACTGTTTATGAGACGTGTTAAAATATACTTATTATATAGATAAAATATGTTTAATGGTTGTTAAAGTATGTTTTGTAAAGTATGATAGATGATGAATTAAAGTATGATTTTAGAATATTATACTATGATTAATTATTGAAATACTTTAACTACAAATAAACATACTTTACCTTTATGATAAACATACTTTAATAACGGATCAACACGTCTCACAACCATCTCACAAAAAGTCTTCTCTTACATTAAGCTAATAAATTTAATCAATGTCTTAACTCTATTCCATGCAAGACGTCAAATATAAAATTACAAATATTGCAAAAAAAAAAATTCAAAATTGGTGGAAAAAGAAAATATTAACTTGTGATTTATATGAAATCGTGATTAATTTATGCAACCAAATTAAGTTGAACATTGAAATTGTGAAATTCACACATGCAAATATACATGTTTGTAATATTGCAATTTAATCAAACATCAATACATCATTGAATTAGAAAATAAAAAAATCGCATCTTGTCTATTGTCAAGATCAGTAGGAATAATATTTAATGACAATTAGGTTTCCCACCAGACAACCTTAACAATATTTTCCTTATAAATACCACCTTTGTATCTAAGATTAAACACAACTCAATCAACCTTCTTAGCATATTTACGATCTCTAATATTTTCTTAAATATATTCCAATACTTACATATTAATTAGCTACCACGTTTGACATCACATACGAGCATGAAGTCACCTCCTCAATCCCACCATCCCGTTTGTTCAAAGCATTCATCCTCGACGGCGACAGCCTCGTCTCGAAGGTCGCCCCCGGATCTTTCAAGAGCATCGAGATTCTAGAGGGCGACAGTGGAGTCGGAACAATCAAGTTGATCACTTTCAACGATGGTAAAAAAAATAAAATAAAATTGAAGTCATTATTTTTAAGAGTTTTATAAATTCAAAACCTGAAAAATAGATAAATTAACTGATTTCTTTTTTTTAATTTTATTTATTATCAAAACTAACAATTAGGGGTCTGAATTCAAACATTAAATTGATAAAATAGGAGATACTATTGATAGATTCAGTAGCTAAATTAATAGTTTTATATAATTCAAACTCAAATTTATAATTTACCCAGATTTCAGGTCTTTTATTAGTGACAAGAGGGCAAATTAGTGTTTACACGTATGATTCTTTGATGACATGATCTATGTACGTGCAGGTAGCCCATTTAGGAGCGCGAAGCATAGGATTGAGGAGATCGACGAGGTGCACCATGTGTACAGGTACAGTGTTATCGAAGGTGATGCTCTGGGAGATATTCTTAAATCGATCTCGTACGTTGTGAAGATCGAAGTGGGCCCCCATCCCCATGGAGGGTCCGTGGTGAAGACGAAGAGCATATACCATGCTAAGAAAGAAGATCATATCATCACTGAAGAGAAGATCAAGGAAGGCAAAGAGAAGGCCAAGGCTGTGTTTCATGCTATTGAGGCTCACCTCCATGCACACCCACATGAATACATCTAAATATAATAAATATAAAATAAATACAATCGGTTATATATTTGTTATAAATATGCATAATAAAATGGAATAAATTGATGGTGTGTTTGAAGTTGTATTGATCGAGTTTAAGGTGTGTATTTTTATTTTTCTTTTATTATCTTTCCGCGTGAAATGTAATGTTTCTTTTTTTTTAAAATAAAATAAAATATGATACTATTTGTGTTTAATATATATATATATATATATATATATATATATATATATATATATATATATATATATATATATATATATGGCAAAAACTTCTGTGCACCCGGGAGCACGGATCACATTCCGTGCGCCTTTAGAATTTTGTGTTAAATTGTATATCCTTTAGTATACAAATATGTACCCTTTATTTTCTAAAGAAAATTATTGTGTGTATCTGGCGCATGAATAACACTTAGTGCGCCTTTAGAATTTTATGTTAAATTGTATACCCTTTAGTATAAAAATGTGTACACTTTATTTTCTAAAAAAAAAAAATATTAATGAAAAATGTATACCCTTTAGAACAAAATAGTGTACATTTTATTAATTAAAGTGTATACCCTTTAGACTAAAGCAATGTATCCTTACCCATAATACTAAATTTCTAAAGGCACACGGAATGTGTTCCCGTGTGCCTCAAGCCTCAATCTATATATATATATATATATATGACTCTTCGAGTGTTTTGTTAATTTCTAATGAACATCTTATATATCTAATTTAGAATTAATTATTATGAAAAAGAAAGATTGAATAATTTTTAACCATAAATGAACTTTGCACAGATGAGCTTTTCATTGACTGGACTAAACTATTTACACAAAAAGGCCCAAAGATTTACATCATTGAGTTCAATAAGCCAAGTGGGTTTCTTAAGTGGACTAATGGGGACAATGGGCCATTTTGAACCAATTACACTATCTTAAGGGGATCATTACTGTCTTGATAAATCTACTTCAATCCAATAATCTATTTATTTCCCTAACTTTTTAAGGATGTTCCATAAGAATTTCTTGGCCCACCAACGCTTAGGCACAGCATGATTATCGAGTTAACACAATAAATAAATAAAAATAAAAAATAAAAGAGAAAGAAAAAGAAGTCATCATCGAACATTAAGATATGTAAAGGATTAATTACGGATAGTTAAAATGTTGTCAAGGTGTTACTGTATCAAATATACTCTGATTTAAAATCAAAATTACTCTATAATATACGAAACATATTTAGAGTAATGAACTAGTATTTTACTTTTAAAAATAACCAATATTATTCCTAAACAAATTCTGATATATTGTATTTTTTATATTTATGTTGTGATGAATAATACTCTCTCCATCCCCTTTAAATGATTCATTTTTATCGCCCCGTTCAAATAATCTCATTTATTTTTATACACACATGAGACCACTAGTATAATTTAAATATGAGACTCATAAACCCACTAATATAACTACCATTACACATTAAATAATAGTAATACTTCTTAATTTGCGTGAAAAAAATAAAGACCTCGACGGAGGGGTATTTTTTTATTTTTTTCATTTACAAGAATAATAATTTATCATTTTAAATAACAATTTTTTATAATTTTGGTAAAATCAGGGGATGGACTGATGGTGTATCGAATTCACGGTGAAATCAGGGGATTGACTGATGGTGTATCGAATTCACGGTGACCAACTCTAAAATGTTTAACGTATATTTGTGATAGAGGAACACCTACAAAAGATCGTTTTTCACATTTTTTTAGAATAATTGTTACCTTTAAAAAAAAATACTTACACTTTCCATTAAAAAGTGATAGTTTTATCACTTTTTATTTGATTGAGACAACTCACCTAGCTAATTCGACTATGATTTTTTTTAATAGTAAGAAAATATATAACAAGTAAATCGAAATTTTAATTTCATATTACCAATTTAGTTATTTGATTGAGACAACTCACCTAGCTAATTCGACTATGATTTTTTTTTAATAGTAAGAAAATATATAACAAGTAAATCGAAATTTTAATTTCATATTACCAATTTAGTTTCATATGTGCATATTGAATTTGGAATGGCGTTATGCCAACAACTTCCAAATCAAGTGCACCAAGCTGGAGGGATATATTCTTTTATTCAGTGTGAAAAGAAGATTATATATACATGTTCTAAAGTGACAACAATATTGTCAAAAATAGTAGGAAATTATAATAATGATCAATTAGGTCAATTTCCCACAAGACAACCTTTACCACATCTTCACTTATAAATACCACCTTTACATCCAACACTAAACACAAGTCACTCAACCTTGTCAGCAATTATCTTCTCTAAAATTTTCTTAATACATATTCCAATATTACATTTTAATCACTAGCCATGGTTGCCATCACATTCGAGCAAGAAGTCACCTCCACAATCCCACCAGCCCGCTTGTTCAAAGCGTTCATCCTCGACGGAGACAAACTCATCCCGAAGGTCGTCCCCGGAGCATTCAAGGGCTTTGAGATCCTTGAGGGCGACGGTGGAGCCGGAACGGTCAAGGTTATCCATTTCAGTGATGGTAAAATATCTATATAGTCTATTAGTTAAAACTTCCATTTTAATTGTGATGACTCAATCTTCACGTATTTTGAAATGACTATTATACCCTTAAAACTTGACAGCTAGCCAATTCAAGTTCGCCAAGCATAAGATTGAGGAAATCGACGAGGTGAACCACGTGTTTAAGTACAGTGTAATCGAAGGTGATGCTCTGGGAGATGCTCTTGAGTCGATCTCGTACGTTGTCAAGTTCGAAGCGGGCCCCGACGGAGGGTCGATCTTGAAGACCACGAGCTTGTATCATGTTAAGAAAGAGGATCACAACATCACAGAAGAGATGATCAAGGAAGGCAAAGACAAGGCTAAGGGTCTCTTCCATGCTGTTGAGGCTTACCTTCATGCACACCCAAATGAGTACATTTAAATAAAATTACACAATAAAATTGGTTTTTTTGTTTTTTTTAAGTTTTAATAAGAGTGAATAAATGGATGGCATGTGTTTGGAAATTATACGAGTTTTTTTTTGTGTGTGGGGGCATTATTGTCATTTCGCTCTATATATAAATGTACGACATTTGATAGACTTCAATAAAATGCAAAATTATTACATGTACATCAGGTATTTAAACTAATGCTTGATTCTTTAAGGGACCAAATAATATAGTGTAAGGATTTAGATTTAGCTAGCTAGCTAGTGTGATAGATTTTAATTAAATAAATTTTATTCGTGAGTTGCAATTTCATATATAAATAAAGTATTTTTTTTTTACTATAAAAGTATTTTCTCACTTATCAAATTCATCAAATCCGCATCTTTTTGAATTCACTAAATCTCAAGTTGGTGGCGGACGCAGAATTTCAGTCGAGGGATCCAATTTTTCTCATACAATAGTTCGTGTTTTTTGTCATGAATCGAACACGGGACCTTTAAAACTAAAATATCCTCACTTCACCACTTGGACACAAAAGTATTTTAAGAAAATTTCTATATCTATACTAGTAGTTTTTAGAAGTTCAGGGGGCCCAGTGCCCCCTTACCCCCTTCGTACGTCCGCCCCGGTCTCAAGTGATAGTGAATTAGACTGAGACGTATTAAAATATATTTATTATGAAAGTAAAATATATTTATTAATAGTTAAAATATGCTTTTATTAAAATATGATGAATGATATATTAAAGTATGATTTTAAGTGTTATAATACGATTTATATAATTATATTTTAATTAATATTTTATTTTAAAGTACATACATTTTCATTCATAGGACTAGCTAGGGATATTATTTCTTTAATAAAAAAGTTGGTTGAAATATAAATGATATTATTTATTTATATATATATATAAATAAATATATATGAAGGGTACAAGAAAATACAACATTTAATACTAAATGATGTGATTTTCTGAAATCGTTTAATATGAGATCACGGTGCACTTGAAATCCGCAATTTTTATCCATATTTATTTTGATAAAATAATATACTTATGAATTAGTGTTTAAAATTATTGGGTGCAGAGTGATTTAGGATTCAGGGTTGACGTGACATTAAACTCCAACCAAAATTTCATTCCACTTTTATATTTCATCTTTTATTTAACTCGTTAAATGATTAATCAGAATAATGTAAAATATCCTAGCTAGGGTTTATGTATATTTTTTAGAATTTAAATTTTATCACTATCTTTCAATGTCCATCAACATAAATGAGGCCATGAAATATCAAATTAATAAATTTGGACTGCTTCATAGTTCCCCTAACAAAATCTATGGATATTTAATAATTAATTCGATCCTAATCACTTATTAGTATATGTTAAATGATAACTTATTTTTAATTAATTAGTTACTTGGTAAGGTCAACATTGACGCGCTGCACATCTTTAAATTAGTCGTATTTAATTAATGATTGAATTAATTGTTTTTATTTTAAATCAAAACTCGTGACGGAAAATATAAAGCAAAAAAGTCCTATTTTTGTAATTTAATGAAAAAAATTGTGATCAATATTCCAATTCCCACTAGATTGACCCCACATGCATGATGATATTATGTACTAATTCTTTTTATTATCAGTCAAATGTTCAGACGATTAGTATTAGTCAATTATAAACCTTTAACTAGACACTCATAGTCAATGGCTTATCTTGGAGGTTGGTTTATCTCAATTCGAGCAATATTTAGTTATTATTATTAATTATTTATTTTTTTGAAAACGAAACCATTTTTTCAAAGTTAATGGCATCCATAAAAAATTTCTACGTAATTAATTAATTGATGGAGTATGTATGGAAAAATGTCAAAACTATGAAGCCCAATTTTTTTTCTTGGATTAAATGAATTATATATATATATATATATATATATATATATATATATATATATATATATATATATATATCATTTATTATTCCGAAATCTTTGGTTTATGATAAAGATTATTTTGATCTTATTTAATGAGGTTTGTGTAGGGGTGGGTAAAATCAGTATACCGAAAATACCGATACCGTACCAAAAATATCGGTATGAATTTTTTCATACCAATACCGAATTTTCGATAGACCAATTTTCATCATACCAAAATTTCGGTAAAATTTATTACCATACGAATACCGTACCGATATTGATTATATATCGATTTTTCGATAAATATCAATTTATATCAAAATTTTGATATATCGTTTCATACCGAAATATCGGTATACCGAAAAAAATCAATATACCGAGTCATACCGATTTTTTTTAATTTTAATTAAAAAAAAATAGAATAAGTATATTCTAACACAAACCGTTTGTGGAGAAAGGACACACCAGTGTATTCGGTTATGCATTAATGAACCTCAAGCTTCTCATTCAAATTCATCTACTTAATTTATTTGACATTAAATTCAAGAATCAAGATGAGAAAATATTTCACAACGCTACCAACCTAATTTTTATTTATTGCCTACAATAATTAGGTTAAATAAATTCTCTCTATATATATATAGACATATCACATTAATCCATTTAAACCAAATCTACATATGATCATGGGAAGTGTCACAGTGACTGAAGAGTTCACCAGCTCCATTGCAGCTCCAAGGCTCTTCAAGGCATTGGTCCTCAAAGCCGATAAGCTAATTCCCCAAATTGCCCCTCAATCCGTCAAAAGCATTGAGGTTCTTGAGGGCAATGGGGGCCCTGGAACCATCAAGCCAATCAACTTTGCTCAAGGCCAGCCATTTTATTTTCTCGATTATTTAATAATTAGTTAGCAAAAATTTTCCTTTTTTTTAAAAAAAATAAAAATTAATCTTTTAAGATTGATTAGTGTATCAATGCAGGGGCTGAATTCAAGTACATGAAACATAGGATCGATGGTCTGGATGTGGACAACATGAGGCATAATTACACGTGGATTGGGGGCGAACTGTGGATGGAGAAATTTGAGAAACGAAGCTGGAATCGGGGCCGGATGGAGGGACGAAGGGTATAAGTAGAAGCACATATTATGCGAAAACAGGGCTTGAGATCATAGAAGAAGAGATTAAGGAAGGGAGGAAGAAGCCTGCTGGTTTCTTTAAGGCAGTGGAAGCCTATCTCTTGGCTAACCCTAATATTTTTGCTTAATATATCACCAATTAATTAAGTATAAACGTTATGGTGTTTAATTGATCGTTATGTATCACGCATGCATGCTCAAAATTAGTACTACAAATTTAAGGTGGAATAATATCTTGTTATTATGGGTATAACATTTAATTTGTTTTAAAAATACACTCTTAATGAGGTATAAAAAAATCGACTGAAGAAATGAATGATATTAATGTTTCAGTAAGAAAATAATTTATTTTTTCGAAAAATTAAGAGTGTAAGACTTTATACTAAAAAATACTACTTTCTGAAACTGTCGGATGTGCGCTCTCACGCAAGTATTATCGAACATTTCTATTAATGATTTTTATTTTTATTTTTTACTCATAAATTAGGTGAATCTCATTTGGATGTACATAGAGTGATTTCCTATAATTAGGATTTAGGCAAAACACTAATACTTTTGAATTTTTATTAATTATAACTAATGTAAGATCACGTGCATACATGCAACTAATTGTTAGGTATAGTCCCACTTCTTGTTAATTAAAAATAAATAAAATTAAATGATTAAAAGAAAAAAAAATGTAGTTTACAAAAGAAGCTTCCATTATGCGTTGATTAGGTCCAAACTAAACCAACCTTAAGTAAAAGTAAACACTACTAAAAAAGTCGACACAACCAAATTAGTTGTCCAAAACGACACCACTTGCTCATCCTCACCATTTCAACCCAACCCCTTTAATTGTGTTGTAATAACTAGTTAAACTTCAAATTTTCTGAATTTTTTTTTTAAAGAGAAAAAAATGGGTGTGATCAAGATTTCTCAATGTTTCCGAACAAAAGTGAGCCCAAGTAGGATGTTCAAGGCATTAATGTTGGATTCTCACAACCTTGCTCCTCAACTCATGTTCTCCTCCATCAAAAGCATCGAATTTCTCGAGGGGAACGGTGAACCATCAAGCAAATGAACTTCACCGATGGTACGTATGTAGTTCGTTGCACGCATTGATCATGATGTCACACTGTTCGATAGATCACTTGTTAAACCTAGTTGTTTCTTCTCTGTCTCTTAGCTAGTCCGTTCAACTATGTGAAACATAGAATCGACGCGATAGACGAGGAAAAGTGGACGTGCAAGTACAGCGTGATAGAAGGCGATGCCCTCACGGACAAGCTCGAGAAAATCACTTATGAAGTGAAGTTCGAGGCGTACGGATTCGGAGGGTGTGTTTTTAAGATAACGAGTGAGTATTACACGAAAGATGATGTGGAGATCAAAGAGGAAGACATTGAATATGGGAAGGATCGAGCTATTGGGATGTATGAAGTTGTCGAACCTATCTTTTGGCACACCCTCATGCCTATACTTAAAAGCCCTTCTTTCTTTTTTTTTTTGGGTTGTATTTTTGAGATAATTTGTTCGTGATCACCTCTCTCGATCTCTTGCTTACTCTGATCTCTAATGTAAAATTCTCACTTTTCATTTACTCTGGAAATTGTTTATAAAAAAATTCAACTCCACGGTTATCAGTTTTAATCAAATTATGCATCACTTCTACCCCTCCGTCCTGGGTATTTTTTACGTCTACTCCTCCGTCCCGGGTATTTTTTACGGGCACGAAAATTAAAAAGTATTATTTTTTTAATATATAGTGTAAGAAAAAATAGGGATAAGTTGATAATATTGAGAGAAAAAGTAAATAAAGTTGTTGGGAATGATGAATAAAGTGTAAAAATATAAATAAAGTTGTTGAGATTAATGAATAAAGTGTAAAAAGTACTTCCTCCGTCCCGCCCAAAGAGATGCATTTGCTTTTTACACGTATATTAAGGAGTATTATTATTTTATGTAAAGTGAGTAGGTGTATTAGAGATATGTGATGGGAAGTGGTGGACTATTGTTGGACCCTTTTTACTAAAAGAGGAAAATGTTGCAATTTGGATGAGACGTCCAATATTGTAAAATGATGCTATTTGGGTGGGACGGAGGGAGTATGTAAGATGTATAATGTATTTTTATCATTAATGGAATTGGTAAAAATACGTAGGACACCCCAATATGAAAAATAAGTAAAAATACGTGAGGGAGGGAGTATTAAATATTCCACGTCTCAAACTCATTCCATGGAACAATCTAATAGGAGTATAAGTTGTTGCTAAAATAATGAAGTGTTGTATTACATAAATTACAAAATGTTTAAAATCAAGTTATAAGTAACTTATAGTATAATTACTTTTTCAATATTATTTTCTTTTTTCTAAAAGTAGTATTTACAACAACTACATTCATAAATTACTAATCTAGGGTGCCTCTTATTCCAAACAAATACTCCAAGTAGGACTTCTATGGATTTAGGTCAAGCCCATAAATTTTAACCTTTGTAAAATGAATGAGAAACTCTCTTGTGAGACGTGTTCTTTTGTGAGACGGTTGTAACACGGGTTGACCCATTATTAAAGTATGCTTATTATATAGGTAAAATATGCTTATTTATAATTAAAATATGTCAATAATGAATCATATTATAACACCCTAAAATCATATTTTAATTCATTATTTATCATATTTTAGAAAACATACTTTAATGACCATTAAACATATTTTATGTATATAATAGGCATACTTTAATACGTCTCACATTTATAATGTCTCACAAGAGAATTTGTCAAAATGAATAAAGACGGTTAGAATTTAAAAAAAAAATCACTTTTTACATAAATAAATTAATATTTAAAAGTTGTAATAAAGTGCTTAAAATTTAAACTGATTTTCTAAAATTATATGGTGTGTATATAGTTATGATTTAATCAGTATATACTGCATCTCTAATGGATTTGATCAAATAAGAAATTCTAATTTGATGTACCCACATCATACATAAATTCATGAAGAAAATTAACTTTCTCAAGTCATACATCCGACGTGGAAAAAAGAAAAATATATATAAAAGCAGCCCCATGTGGAAAACATGTACTAGTATAATCTAGCAATTCGAAAATTCTAAGCTAAAAACTTCTGCTTTAGGATACTGTGCTCCAAATTATATTTTAAAATTACATCTTATACTCCCTCCATCCCGGAAAACTTTTCATCTTTACTGTTCCACATTATTTAAGAAAAGTTGCACTTTTTGACCAACTTTATTGATTTTGGAGGGTATTATAGTATTTTTAGGTAATAAAAAAGTATAAAGTAATAATATGTATGTGAAAAGAGTGACAAATTTGAGATTAAAATAACTTTTGAGGTTGTTGGATAAAATGATGTTTCCTTTTTTAGGGGGTGAAAGGTTTTGTGGGACAAACAAATGGGGAAAGTGAGAAAAGTATTATAGGACGGAGGGAGTAGTATAAAATGTTTTACTTTAGTATATGAACTTATACCTTTAATTTTCTGAAAAAAAAAACTTAATTTTTTAATTAAATATTTATACTATTCGTATTGGTGCCGATTATTTTAGTGAAAATATTATACTCTTATTACCTTTAAAATAAAATATTATACCCTTAAACTTGCAACTGAAAACCCAAAGAAAACAACTCAATAATATTATGAAGATTGTGATAATATCTTGACCAGGTGAGATATTTGAATAATACTACATTACATATATAGTCTAGTTAGAATATTTAGTTCAATTCTGAGGTGCTTAATTAGGTACAAAACCATGCATTTTTTCTCAACAACATACATATATATAAGTTTCTGCCATAATAAACCATTCATACAACACAAATATTAATTGAATTAATATAGATCAATATTCTTGCAACATGGGAGTTACAAAAACAACTCAAGAATTCACCACCTCGATTCCTCGTGAACGTGTCTTTAAAGCTTTGGTCTTAGAATCCAACACCGTACTACCAAAGCTCCTACCCGAATCCTTCAAAAGTATCGATATATTGCAAGGAGATGGAGGATCCGGAACCATCGAACAAGTTAATTTTACCGAATGTAAGCATTTTTTTTAATTATATATATAAAACCCTATATCTTGAACATCACTAACCCTAGCTAACATGTTTTTTTTTTTTTGGTTCTCATAGCTAGTCATTTTAAGTACATGAAGCATCGTATAGACGAGCTGGACAAAGAGAGGTTCGTGTGCAAGTATACGATGATTGAGAGCGATGCATTGGCCGACAGGCTCGATTCTATCGCATATGAGATCATATTTGAGGCGTCCGATGATGGTGGTAGCGTTTGCAAGATGACGAGCGAGTATCGTACCGTTGAGGGTCATGAGTTGAAGGAAGAAGAGATCAAAGCTAGTGATGTGAGTGCTTTGGGGATATTCAAAGTTGTGGAAGCCTATCTCTTGGAAAACCCTAATGCATATGCCTAATTATTTCTATTATTAAAAATTTTAGTAGTATTGTGGTTTTATCTTCTTTTTTTTTTTTTTTTTTTTTTTTTGATTTGATCAAGGGTGATTTTTTTTCCTTAGGGGTCCCCCCAATTGAATTGTATTTGGGGTTTGAATATTTGGTTTGTTTATCAGCTCTTCTAGAAAGCTAGTTACAAGGATTTTGACTACTTGTAATTATATTAATTTAATTTAGAAGTGCTTTGTATTATTATTATTATTAAATTAAATGATGAACTTATAACTCTTCAAATAAGAACTCAGATAAATAGCCTATATTAATTTCCAAAATAATAATAATAAACATAAATCTTGAACCTCTTTTAATTTTGTACATTACAAATATATTCGACAAAATTTCTTGAGAGACGAAGCTTATGAGAAATAGACCGTAAGACGTATTAAAGTATCACTATTATATAGATAAAGTATGTATTAATAAAAATAATAGATAAAATATATTTATTAGTAGTAGTTAAAGTAATGATAGTGAGATTCATTAAAATATAATTCTAAAGTGATATAATATATTTAATATGTAGTATAATTAAAGTTGAGAATGTCCCTACAAAATAAAATCAAATACTCTGCCGGTTCTAAAATAAAATCCCAATTATAACTTGAAACACTTGAGAAAGCTAATTAGCGTTTTCAATACAAGGCCCAATTTTGTCTTAAAACATGGGCCTTAAATTTAATTGTTAAATATTGGGCCAAAATTTGGGGTTTCAATCTGGGCCTATTCAAAATGAGTGGTGAATTGTACTAACGAATCAGCACGAGCAGGTGGAGCGAAATGAAGAAGCTGAGATGGGCGATGGATGGGGGGTTCTGGGAGGTGGATTTATCGACGCCGGTGACGGTAGACGGGGTGGCTCGCCCAATGCCGGCGTCCGGCGAGCCCCTTCCGTTGGGGATTAGTCGCGGGGTGCGCCTATCTCGCCCTAAACAGATTGATTTCTTCCAGCGATTCATGGCCGCCCCTTTCGTCCCCACTTTTTCCGGCGGAAACGGCCTCTCTTTCCAGCGCCTCCTGTCTCTCCCTCTCCCTTTCGATTCCTGGTACTTTACTGCTCCTATTGAGGCATAGCGATTCCACTGTCACTCAGTTTAAATTTAATCAACTATTCAGTGAAATTGGGGAGTGAATATTAAACGAAGCTTTTTAGGTATTCCGTACGATGGAAAATGGATGTGTTGTAATTTACGAATAATACTTGAAGGTAATGCAGGTTTACCACGTTGCTCGGAGATTTCAATGTGAGCAAATTTGCAACTTCTATCAGAAGAAATGGATTTAGGCAGGATTCAGATTCGTCTTTGTTGCATAGTTTATGGAGACATCTTTCGGATTCAAAACTTTACGCCTTGAATTTCTGTTCAGAATGGTTGATAACACCTGAAGACACAATGCTGCTTAGTTTGGAAACCCAAGGCGATAACAAGATTCCTCCTAGAAAGAAGGCAGTACTTCATCACAAGGCAAGCGTGTATGACTGTGTGACCTTTGTATCTGTTTTATCTTTCTCGAATCACGTCAATTTCTTCTTATCAATGCCTTTTTATCATTCTACTGCAGTTTCCCAATCATTATCTCACTCTGGAGGCATCTTCTCCTGCGCTATATGTTGATCAACTTGGTAATTACTGGGATGTGCCATTTACATTGGCCATGGATCTTGCTTCAGTGGCTTCTGATTCTGGTACTAGCTGTCATTTCTGCATCAACCATAATTCAGGTTCACCTAAACAATGTGATGACCAGCACATGAACTCAGTGCCTCCTAGCTTGCTTCCTGGTCTCTGTGCTAAATGTGCTGTTTCCCTCAAGAAAAATTTTCACCTTTGGAGGAGTGAAGCACCGAAGACGAAAATGGTTCAACCGTATGATTTACTACTCTCTAACCCACATATTTCAGCTTCTGCTGTCCTAGGTAATCACATGTTTGTGTCATTAGGAATTACCAATGGACAGTCTTGATTTCTGTTGTGATTACTTATGAGTGAAGAACATATTAGTGCTCAGGTTTGATAACTTAGATTGAGATAGTTTGGTTAGTGGTGGACTCCAGGGTTCATCTGATTGTTTTAATCGATTTTCTCTTTTGCTAAAATAAGATAGTTTTTACTTTTTACCACATCTCACTGGTGTAACTTCGTACGAAGAACATGTGCATCCTTGATAAGCGTAGGCCAGATACATGTTGTGCATGCTTACATGCTTCTCTGCTTATCATGAACCACAACAATTGCTGGAGTACTATGCTTGTGTATTGTAGGTGGATCCTTGTGCAATTTGTCCATTTTTTTTCTCCTTTTGTACCATAATTCTTGTATGCTTTATATAGGTAGTGTAATTACTGCATCCCTTGGGGATAATGCAGTCAGAGGCAATGCAGAAGATGATACATTTTGTCTTCATGCCAAAGGAGCGAATTCTACCGTTTCAGCTGATCTTTTTGCGTCTGCATCCCTTTCTTCTCAGTATGGGAATTTCCAAAAGCCTTATTTGGACCTTACCCGCGTTTATGCACGATTAGAGATTCCTTCCGGGTCAAAATTCTTAAATGGTGCTTCTAGGGTTGCACTTGCCCTCTACAATTCCCAAGCACCAAGTGTGGAAGCAGTTCAAACAATCACTCCTTCTGCCACCCTTTCATTTCAGCAACAGGTAACTTTTGACATGAAGATAGCTTGTAATTTGTGATAAATGGGAGTATTCTCTATGTTTAATGTTTTCCTATTGGATGTGTCTTTCTTATCTTATCCTTTCTGAACTGCAGATTGTTGGGCCTTTCAGCTTCAGAGTCGATGCTGGATTGACCGTTGATCTGAAGAAAAAGTGGTACTTGAATTTGAATGATTCTGCGTTTGCTATTGAGTACGCGTTGCAAGTTCTCACATCGGCAAAAGCTATAGCTTGGTATCATCCAAAGCAAAGGGAGTTCATGATTGAACTCCGATTCTTTGAGGTTTAAAGAAGGAAATGACTGCTTCTAAATGACTGTTTGCAGTAGCCTTATGGAGTTTGTACTTGCGTTGGTAATAAGTTTTCTTGAAGTAATTCACTCTTTTCAACCATTTTTTTGTTGATTATTGGATTCTTAATAGTCTAAAAATGACCAATCGCACTAGAACAGTGACAACAAAATTGAAATATCAAGAAGATTCATACAGAAGTAATTGTAAGTTTGTAAATTAATACAACCAATACAACCTAAATATGTAAAAGAATGAATTTGTTAACATATATATTTATATAGCAAAACTGTTTCACTTCGAATGAAATGTATAGATGACAAAATTTGGGAAATGAGGAGCTTAAGTTCTATCCCATGCTCGCCTATTGATCTTCACCATCGCTGCTCGTTTCAGAATCTTCGTCGATTCCATAAACAACTTCATCGACATCTTCGTCTTCGCTTTCGTCCTCTCGTTCATCATGTTCTAACACGACACTTTTGTCGTTTGCTGCCTTGTTGACCTGTTGTTGCCAAGCAAACTGGTTAAGATGGCATCATTAGATATGAGCTTTTTGAATAAAACTATACGAGGTTAACCTGAGCCAACACGAGCTGCAAACGACCGGACAACTGGAGTAGAGAGTTCATTGCTGGAACTTTTGATTTCGCAACCTGAACACACACACACACATATACGTGGTGTTAAAGGATTTTGGGGGGCGGGGGGTTGAGAATAACTTTCACCAAGCTAATATACCTTGTACAGGGAATCAAGAAGTTTTGGTTCCTGAGATCTAACATAGTCACTGTGATAGATCAAAACACAACATATCCAAGGTAGAACACGGTTGACACTGTGGCACCTGACGTACGAAGAACCAAATGAAAACGACGAGCGATGAGGACGAGGAGGATACGATATAACATACGTATTTCAATCTTTAAGAGAGCAAACCTGGATTGCCAAACATCCACCAAGCCCTTTAATACTTTAAGTGCATCTCCAGGTTTCAAAGATGAGACAGTTTCCTTCACCTGTATAATCGAGGAAACCTATAATTACTATACAGAAAAGTCGGGAACAGAAACGAGTCTAAGAACGACAAGAAAGAAAAACCTTCTTATGTGGCGTGCTTTCATCAAGATTGACACCCTTCAAGATTTTAGAGACCAGTGTGGAGCTTGGAGTATTGTTGCTGTCACTGAGTATCCTTAAAGATCTCAGCTTGTCCTCCATGCAAAGGGTGGCCGAGTCTATCTCGTCTTTTACTGCATCATTCATAATACGAGTCAATTGAATTCATACAGTGGGAGGTGGATTATGCATGTAATATCTCAAATACTTTTAAAATAGATTTAACATAAAGAAATGGATTCATCATTCATGTTTAGTAATTCTTAGTTCAATCTAATTTAGAAAGGATCATACATAGGATATAAGTTAACTAAGCATACCTTTGCTTGACATGGGCTTGATTTCACTCTTCCCGTCAATACGATCTACTATCATAGGCACTGGAAGCAATGCACCCTCTAGGTTCGAGCGATCCAAAGCAGTAACTGTTCAATATAAAAATTTGCCATCACAAACATATTTCCAATGAGACAACTAGAAGTTTAGCTGGAATCACAGTTTTGATCATTGATGATAACAAACATGCAACTCAACATAAAGCGAACTGAATGTTCGATACTTGCAGAATTATAAATTAGGAGAACCAAAAAAGATTTTCATATAAAACCAGTGTCCCATGATTATGTTGAACAAACAAGAAATAACAGCAGTTGGAAGAACTTAAAAGGACAAAAAAATGTTATTTCTTCATTTTAACAAGAACCTTGGTTATTTCTCCAACGTCCAACCTAAACCATGTAGAGAGAGAGAGAGAGAGAGAGAGAGAGACTTGCCTTGACTCTTGATGTCTGATGCTTTCTTATACTTGTGGGATTGGCTGACGGGAAGAAGAATTCCGTCTTGTGAAAAATTTAATTTTACGTCTGTCCCAGAGTGCACCAGAACCTTTTCAAATGTTGGTTTTATAAGCAAACCATGAGCCAGGAACATGTGAGCAGATGAAGGCACAGAAACATTCTGTAGTTTGGCAGCAACTACGATAGGAATCGCCCCTTTGTGTTTCTGTAGAATTATGTCATCAGAAGGTACAAAGATCTTCGTTGGTTTGGAATTATGCAACTCATCAATAGTCTTCCCATGCCAAAAGTAGCAAACACCCATTTCTGATATAGCCAAAACAGAGAGACCGGTATCATCTGCATCTTTAATATCAAGACACTTGCTATCCAAAAAGACAGCAGGGTGGTCCATTGCAAGAAACACAGACGCTGATTTATTTTTGCTACCATCGGCTTCCCACACTGCAACATATCGTTCACCTAACGCTGAAGAAAGTACATATCTACCATCTTCAGAGAAAATCATACATCTCACAGCTCCCTATTTAAGAAAAGGAAAACTATGAGAATATAAATTTAAAATATTTCTGTTCACAAGGCAAAGGTATTTTAAAAAAGACAATTTTTGAAGCCACTAGAATCTCACAGGATGGCCAGAAAACTTCTGCAGCTTTTTGTTATTTGCGGTGTTGAAAATCTTTATTTGAGAAGCCGCAGCTGCTATCTCTTTCCCATCTGATTTGACGCAATAACCGAACAGATAGGAGGTAAGACAAATTCCATTGGTAAATTTCTAAACATCATTACCAGTAATATCTCATCCACTAAGCACATAATTCATTTAGGCTGCTTCAAAATGAAACAAATGGTGTGGACAAGTACCTGGGGAAACAGCCAAAGCTGATATTGCCTTTGAAGTAGCACTAGATTTGTCTAAAACGTTACCAGACATTGAGTCAATCTTACAAATCATTCCATCTGCACCCACAGTGTAAATGAGTGAACCGTTCAAAGGAAATGAAACAGCAGTGACACCCCTACATAATGTCAAAGAAGAGTGCAGACGAATGATTAGCCAAGTCAGTCATATATATCCTCATCTTCTCCAGATCATATACATTTCAAAGTAACTCTAAATGAATATTATTTCACATGAAATTACACAGAAAAGCAGCAAATACGTTTCTCATAGACAAAATTACAATTTGTAGAACCATTGTTCAACTTTCCTTTTTTAGTTAGTTTGAAGTATGGAAAGGTAATTGCCTTTCGAAAATTTCAAATCAAATTAGATGAATTATTCAAGATGTTATCCAGAGAGAAAATTAACATATATCAGCATAAGGGCAAACTTATCCACTTCTAAATGAAATTAACCACATGATATCATAACTCACAAAAACTACTTCAGATTAAATATCCACGAGAGAATATTATGCAATTGAACTCACCCAGAGTGACAGTTGTCAATCCTCCATTTCAACTGGCCGGCAGAAACATCCAATGCCAGGACATCACCACCACCAGTCCCCAACAACAAAAGAGAACTTACGAGCTTCCTCTTTTTCTATACACATCAGAGCAACAAATTTGGAATTGTTTCAGAAACTAACATCGTCTAGCAAACAATGACTCAGAAATACTCAACCAATCATACCTTTTTTTCAAGTGACAACCACTTCAAACATGTATAATCCATTGAAAGGTGCCCCCCATCCTGTTTACCAAAGATACTCGTCTTCGTCGATGCTATATCCACAAATTCAGTCTGCACCTGGCCCTTCACGGCGTCCCATATCTGAAAATTCACCAAACTATCATCCAGCAATTCCATAACCTAGTAATACATCATCTTCTAAAGTCTAAACTAGATAATACCTTATAAATCTCTAACTCTTCAACCATCATAAAACCCACACCCCAACAACAAACACACAGGGCATTGCACAAGTAATTGTATTCATAGCAAATATCAATTCTAATATCAACTCAAATACCAGAATGATTACACAATACAAAAGAAAACTGACAAGATTTCAACATGATATGCAGTTACCACAAAGCTACAAAAATGTAATACAAAACTCAAAGCAACTGAAACATACCACAGAATAATTAGACCATCATACTTTCATATCATTATACAGTAAATGAACAAACCTTTATTCGACCATCACCAAGAGTGATGGCAAATAAGTCCATGTTTGGACTAAACGAAGTTAAAATGTCTCTGATATTAGCTGACCCCATTTTCTTCGGTTGTAAATTAAAAACAAGATGAAATAACAGAAGCTGTAACAAAAAGTCTATATAGAAGCGGATTCTTTCTTATATTTCTACGAGGTTGTTTTACTAGAGGTACACAGTTAGAGTAAGGGAAAGTATGTCCAGCGCCGCCGTAGATGGCGGTGGTGGAAGTGGAGGCGGCGGCGAGAAAGCTGCAAATTTTAGCGCTGAAGGGTGGCTGTATAATAGTTTTGAGTTAATATCAAATGGGCCGAATTTTTTTACTAGTAGATTACCAAAATGGGCTTTTAGATGGGCCATTTTTTAGAAGTGGGCCCAATCTATCTAATAACTAAGTAAATGTGAACCACAATTAATTAATTAATTATTAAATAGAAAATGAATCTGACGTGGAATGCTGGTCATAAACGTGTCGGGCCCACTAGACAGCCAATAGTCTAATCCAGTCCCACCAGCACCGTCAACACTGGATAACTCCTCCCCCAGCACTTAACGTACGCACTTTGCCTCCCTTTACCCAACGCAAAGCACCATTTCCATCATGAAATGACCATTATACCCACAATGCTACTGCTAATACCGATACTATCCTCGAAGCCATTATTCAGCTTGGAGCGCTTTGAGTGTCATTAATTTCCATTTTCTAAAATTAAAATGGAGAATGTATTTTATATATATATATATATATATATTTTTTTTTCTTATTTCATTGTTAGATTTTTAGATGTCATATTCTTGTTAATTCTAATAAAACGTTAGATTGAGAATTTATAGTAAAATACATTTGATTCCCAAAATAAATATACTTAAAATTACACTTCAATACTTTTTGTTTGGATAAAATTGGCATAATAATGATTATTAGATATTCGCAATCATTGGAAGCAAGTTAGATTTTTTTTTTTTTAATTTGACACATAATTTTTACAATCAATATATGATTTGGATCCTAATAAATTAATGATTTATGAACATGAGATTGTTAAATGATCAGTTACTCCTCTTAACATTCTTTAAAATTTTAAAAGATTTTTGAATTTAATGCAATTAAATGGAGTATTAGATTGCGTTGTCTGTATTAAACTTTCATTATTTATGGGCAGGGCAATTACGTCATTTCAAGAATTGCATTAATGATTTATCATTATTTTTATTTCTAACCCCTTTTTCAACCCTTATTTTCTCTGCAGAAGCGAAATAAAAATTTACAAATGAATGAACGGATTATGCGAATTAGATTGGAGAAAATCTGATCGAATCTCAGTTATACCTTTCTTTGATTGTGTGTATATGGGGATGAACAGTGAGCTAGGCAAATGTTTTGATTCTTGATTTTCTTGGACTGCTGCACCAATGGCGGCTACAACAATGGCGACAGCTGCGGGAGCGATGGTGTTGCTGTACTACGTCGTCAGCAGGCGGATTTCCTCGGCGGCGGATGGAGAAGATTCTGGCGGTGGGGATTACTCAAAATCGAAGAATAGATCGGCGAAGAGACGGTTGTCGCGGAGGCCTGCCCAGGCACCGGCTACTTGGCTGGAAACGATTTCTACTTTGTCGGAGACTTTGAGGTTTACATATGGAGAGACGTTGGGTAAATGGCCGATCGGCGATTTAGCTTTTGGAATTAACTATCTTATTCGTAGGCAGGTAAGAATCAAACGCACGCCCTCTCTCCTCTTTTCCTCCGCATTAACATAATTTTTCAAGAATTTTGGAGGAATTTATGTGAATTAGGGGATCATGTTACATTTTACTTTTTTTTAGTGGTTAACTTCGGTTTTTATGGTCTTACCGCGTTGTAAAATGTTTTGAAACTATGATATACTGTTATTGTTAATGGAGTGAAGTTGAATTCATAATAACGACTTACAGCTGTTTTTACTACATTAGGTATGTGTAAATTATGATCTGTGATAAGAAATGCTGTTCTTCTTTCGTGATTATGAGAAGAGTGTTGGTGAGATAGGTGTGAAATAGTAGTGTTAAATTAGTCACATTAACTTTACTTAGTTTGATTTGCTGGTGAACAATTTGCCAATTTTGTCAACACAACTTGATTTTTATCAATTTTTTAATATAGTGGGTGCAACAATCTTGCAGGGTAATCTGCAAGTTGCAAGTGTATATGCTGGTGAAAACTCAGTTCAACTGAAGGGCCCAGAAATCATTGATCAATTGTATTACTACTTGAGATTGTTAACACTTTGCTTTCTTTTCTCGAAAAAGCCTTTTCCAGTATTTTTAGAATCTGCTGGATTCTCAGAAGCAAATGTCCTACTTCAGAAGCCCAAAGCTGGGGTATGTTATCATTACCATACATCTGTTTCTGTATGTCAGAATAGGTTTTGAACATCTTAAATTTGTGTTATTTTCAGATTCTAAAGCCTGCTTTCACAATTATAAGAGATGAAAACTCAAAGTGCTTCCTTCTCTTGATTCGTGGTACTCACAGCATTAAAGATACATTGACTGCAGCTACGGGTGCAGTGGTCCCTTTTCACCATTCAGTTTTAGATGATGGTGGGATTAGCAACCTGGTTTTGGGATATGCACATTGTGGGATGGTTGCTGCGGCTCGATGGATAGCGAAGCTAAGTACACCAACGTTGCTCATGGCTGTTGAGCAACATCCTGAGTATGAGGTGAAGGTAGGAATTCTTTATTTTTCACCCTCTCTTGCATCCTTCATATGCACGTCTCACCTTTTTTTAAATATCCATTGGATTTCCAGATCGTGGGCCACTCACTTGGTGGTGGTACCGCTGCATTATTAACATACATTCTTCGGGAACAAAAGGAATTTGCAGCAGCTACTTGTGTTACTTTTGCACCAGGTTTGTTATCCTTATTTGTAAAACTCATGAAATGTTTTGAAAATGTTCTCATAAATTGCATTACTTTTAGCTGCCTGCATGACTTTGGAGCTGGCGGAATCAGGGAAGCAATTCATTACGACAATAGTCAATGGCTCTGATCTGGTGCCCACATTTTCAGCTGCTTCTGTGGATGATCTTCGTTCTGAGGTCTGCCGGTCATGTTTATCATGATTATTTATTTAGTTATTTTTTAACTTATTTATTAATTCTTGTGTTTTGTGTCATATTTGTGATGATCTGAGACCTTGCAAACATCCTCTTTTATTAAATTAGGTAACAGCATCATCTTGGTTGAATGATCTCCGAGATCAAGTTGAGGGCAACAGAGTTTTAAATGTCATATACCGGTCTGCCACTGCTGTTGGGTCTCGATTACCTTCAATATCAAATGCAAAAGCAAGGGTTGCTGGTGCAGGTGCACTTTTACGGCCAGTCTCAAGCAGCACCCAGGTTTGCTTCAAATTCTTGTGCCCTTGGCTATTTCATGGTATAATTGGCTTTTGGATTTTTTTTTTACTGCTGAGAACCTTCTCTGGACTCATTAAGTGTCAACTACTATACACTAAAAGGGTATATTTGTTTGATTTGGATGTTGCGTAGTGGGCCTTTGGTTGCACCATTTGATAGTGGAAACTACAGAATTTTGAACTGAAATAAAAAAGGGAAGGGGGGAGGCATAAAAAAACTTGGAAAAGAAGCTATAAAAAAGGACATGTTATAATTTAATATCAATGAGATCATGTATCTTGGCCGAACATAATTACAGGACATAATCCATGTATAGCCAACCACTCGTAATAATGGGTTAAAAGCTTAGCACGTTGTTGGAAAAAGGGAATCTTTGTTAGTTTCAGAATTTTAGCTGTATATTAACCAAATGCACATCATGTAGATTATAGAGCTTGTTTGGTTTTTCCCACCATGAATACTGGCTTCTGTGTGTTACACTAAAGGTTGTGATGAAACGCGCTCAAGATGTAGCCCAAGCAGTTGTCAAAACTCGTACTTCAATTTCGTTATGGGCATGTATGGGTCCCCGACGCCGTCCAGTCACCCCTCATTTGAATGACAAAAGCAATCACTTACCCGACGTTCCTCTCATAACTGAGATTACATCTGAATATCATACAAGTGAAGTAATAACCACCAATTGTGAAGCAAACAAAGCCGAATATTGTTCTTCAAGTGACTGTGGGACTGGGCACGAAGATACAGATGAAGAGGAAGATCTCATTCAGGCAGATAAAGTAGCAGCTGCCTCTACCATCAAGGAGATTACAGAAGGTGAATTATGGTATGAGCTGGAGAAAGAGCTGCAGAGGCAGGAGAAGAAAGTTCATTCTGAGATACAGGAAGAAGAAGAGGCTGTAGCGAAAGAAATAACCGAAGAGGAGAAGGTATTTGCTGATGCTGTGGAGAGTCATGCCGCCATTTCTTCCTTGAATGTTTCTGATAATCACCACTTCTACCCTCCGGGAGAGATTATGCATATAGTTTCTGTTCCCTCGTCAGAGTCGAGCGATCCAGATCATGACGGTGTTGCTGAAGAACAAGTTGGGATTTACAAGACTCCGCGAGAACTTTACAGTAAGCTCCGTTTATCGAGGACTATGATAAATGATCATTACATGCCAATGTACAAGAAAATGATGGAACTATTGATTAAACAACTAGAAGATGAGTTAGATTCTTGATATGTGGATGAATAAATGAAAAGGGAGTCAAGATATGTTAACTGGTGCCTGAATGAGATAACAATGGGGCCTCTGTTTCTGATTTCCTCATTACAACCCACCCCACCCCACCACCAGTCTGTAAATGTTTATTAGTTTAGTTGGATTTTTTTTTTCCTTAAAGAGGGTGAAACAGAAGATTAGGAAGATTACAGCAATACTGAGATTCTATGATATTCAAACTCCAAGTGTAAGATCAATGTATAATTCTTATATCATCAGAGACAGGCAATTCCAGTTTGCCAAGATTTATTACAAGAGTAGTCTTTCTTACTGACATATCTGTGCTTGTTTAAGCAAAATACAAAAGCTACGTATGTGTATTATCTTGAAGATCATTCAGATGTTCTAAATACTTTGATCTAAACTAATTCAGATGTTCTAAACTACATACACAAATGCACAACCCAAAAGATAGCCTCAACAATGCTGAACGGATTGAACTTAAAAAAACCTCTGTATTTGCATCTGCTCAATCTGGAGAAGTTGAACTATGAAAGAAGATACAAACAGCTGTAATGTCATCCATTACAGCACTTCTTCCTCTCTGTTTCCAAGCAGAGACTGCACACTGAACGAGCCTTTTCGCGGAGTCAGCCCTCTCAGTCGAAGCAACAATCTCTGTTGCTTCTTGATTCGAGAGGACATCCCACACCTAAAAAAAGCATAGAAGTAAGACTATATGTAAAAATTATCAAGAAAGATTATTCTCAATACACTAACTTTTACATACCCCATCTGTAGCCAAAATGACAAACTGATCTCTGCTGCTTATGTTTCTTTGTGTTATTTCTGGCTCTGAAACAAGGCCGAAGTGTTTGATATAGTAGTCGCCAAAGGCTCTCGATACAGCTAATCCGGGGCCTTTTACCGTCTTTCCATTTGGTATCCAGACTCTATCCACCTCTGGTTCATCTGGACAAGAGTAAACCACCCCTCTTGACTGTTCTATCCGTTTACGCTCATCTGTGGCCATGAATGCACACATGCATTAAACTACTTTGATTGTTTGAGGAAAGTTAGGTTTACATTCTTGAAATGAGGGGTAAGAAATGGAGAGTACTTACATGGTAAATTAGGTTTGAAGTCAGTTGTAAGCTGAGTAGCAACCAGATTTCCATCGTCCAACGTAGTTGCTAAAACTGCTCGTGAATCTCCAACATTCGCGACTATCAGCAGATCACCCTGAAAATCATCAAGCCGAATAACTCTCTTAGTGTGATTAAACATACAAGAACTATTTCTATTGACTATAAATAGTTCACATTTTCTGTCATGAAACCAGAATGATCATATTGTCTTAGTATGAGAATTCTGTATACCTGTCTAACAAGTGACAAAGCAGTGCTACCACTATAGAACGAGTCGATCCCTGGATACTGCTCGAGTTCTTGATCAACACAAGCACAAGTTTTGTGATAAGATTGTTTCCATACATCAAACTGGACTTGCTTAATCTTGTCCAAAAATTCCAAGCTGTGGTCCGAATCATCTGAATTCAAAGCAACAGCTTCTTGCCAATTGCAAAGCAATAATGGTGGCATCAATTCCCTAACAGTTTTAGCCAAAAGATGTCCCCACGGTCCATGTCCATCGAAAACACCACAAAAGATCATATCTTCGTAGCAGCCAAACTCCTAAAATCAAACACAATTATCATTATAAAAACTAAATACTCAAGTTCTAAAATCAAGAAAAGTGATTTCCAGACCTCCCATATGATGAAGCAATCCTGATTCGTCCCTTTCCTCCCCCGTTTCGAGCAACCAGCCGCGAAGCTTTCACTATGTCTCCCATTGACAGAACCTGAAGAAGTTAGCAGAAGTGCATTCTTCTTTGCTTCCTTTGCTAGAGCAACAGCTGATTCCTCGCCAATGCTTCTGCTCTTCTTTGTAGATATATTCTTTGACAGACTGTTCAATAGATTAGAGAACTGAACCATCTTCTTGGATCTGCAAATCAGTCATCCGATTCTTGATTAAGATGGGAAGATCATTTTAACAATTTTGGTCAGAACTTTCATCGAACAGATGGTGCAGAAATAAGATAAAACAAACATTTAGACTAGCTTCACTATTTTATAGACGTAGATTCACCTCTAGCCACCAGAATATTCCACTTCCCGGCCAAATTCCGGCGAATCAAACTGAGATAGAAAAAGGAGAGTGGATTCAGATGGGTTATATGACTCCATTGTTGTCTTTTGTAGGGATCAAAGTATATGCATGCTTATGCATGCTTAGTGGCTCTAAATTACATAGGCCCCACACGTCAAATCTATAACAAGTCTGACTTTCCTATTAAATAGTGATCCATCCGTCCCATTAAAGTTGATATAATTTTTTTGGCACGGAGATTAAGAAATATAATAATTTAATGTAAAGTGAAGTGAGAGAAATAATATTTAATGTGTAGTGGGTAGTTATATTAGAGGTGATATGTAGGGCCATGAGAGTAGATTAATTGTTTTTATGTTGCTCTCATGTATTAAAAAGGAAATATGTCAACTTTAGTGAGACAAACCAAAAAGGAAAGTGTGTCAACTTCTATGGGACGGAGGGAGTAAATAATAATAAATAATAGTAATTATTATCTTTATTATTACACTGACCCTTTTATTTTCCTAATCATAATTTATGGAGTAATTATCAAAATGTGTTTTTTTCTTCATATTTAAAATGTGATCTTTAGGGAGTTCAATAATCCAGACAAAAATAAGATACGAAAAATGAAAATAAAGATGTGTTTTTAATCATGAAATACTAATAATTAATGTCAACATATTTTAATCATTTTCACAAATTCTTTAATCATATGGATGACCACCCCCCACCCCCAAATGTTTTCTTGCCACTAATGATGTGTGGTTAGGTAAGACAACATATTCAAGAGTTATAAAGTAATGGATCACTAATTAATGGTTCAACTAGCTACAGATTTGGTATTTATTAAAGGCTAAAGCTCATGTTTCTCCCTCCGTGTCCCCATGTGAACACAACTATTTTCCCTCCAATCCTATTTAAACTTATGTATTACTATAGGTTTAAATTGCAAAGGAGCATGAAAATTGCAAAGGCACACAGAATGTGTTCCGTGCGTCTGGTGCACAGGAGCCCCACTCTTTATTAAATTAGGGCTTTTAATGATTCATTAAGGTTCAAGTCAAATGCATAACACACATTTTTATGCATCTAGATATGCTGTGAAAATGGATTTTGTAGTATATAAAAAGTGATATAAAGAATGATATAAAGAGATTGTCTCATAAGAATTTGTATGATTTATTTAAACCCTTGTCTATACAGAATTATAAAGTTATAATTTAATTTAGTATATGTGATTTATTTATTGGGCATATTAATTCGGATAACGATCACTAATTATTTTAATGTTAATTGTTGGGGCAGATTGGAAGGGGAATAGATTAAGATATCAAGTTTATAATGACCAAGAATGTGTAATTAAACTAGATTAAAGTAGTTATCATATGATAACATAGCATGATTACTATATAATGATCGTGATAAACTAAATTATTTTGGTGGTTTACAATGAAAAGTCGGTGATTAAATACTCATAATCTCATCATTGTACTTAATGTTTGTTTATTACTAATTAAATAATTAGAATATAAAGTTGATTTCACAAGATAGAAACGAACAACGAAGGTTGCATCACTTTCTTAATACAGATGAATTAGTTGAATGTTTAGTTATATATCAAGGGAAGTCCTATGATCATTTTATCTGTAATTAATATTTAATCATTTATGTGACATTGTAGAACCTAATATTTTCTTTGAATAATACCATACTAATATTGAAATTTAAAGCAAACCCCTACTAATCTAAGATTTTTTTAAAAATATTTTCTTTAAGAAATTTCATTTAACAATTTATTAAATTAAATAGGTATATGACTTAAATCAAATGAAATAATCTAATCTTTCAAATGTTCGGATTGTAAGCATCTATTTCTCCTAAGAAAATTATATGTTTTTTTTTAAAGTACAATAATAAGTTAAAATTGTAGCATTAAAATTATAAATATTTTTTAATAAAACATCAAATACTCTTTAAACATACATATAAATACAGATGATTCTGAAAAGTTTTCCTCAACCATTAATGAATCAAAATGTAATAACAAATCAAGAATGGCATTGAATAACAAAATGTTTTTCAAATAATTAACTAGTTATTCATTTTATATTAGCATATAATATTGCAAAATATAATGAGAAGGATCATTAGCTTGGGTCATTTAATATGAGCAAGACATGAATTGAACCTCAAGAAAATAAAAGTCGATCTCAAGCTTCAAGTTTTTCCAATGGAACTCGACCATACAGTGTATCAACTCAACTCGACTCGATAAGTAATACGTGAGCCAGTCTACACCATCGGAGTGTTCATTTGTTCAGCTTGGAACTGCCTAAGAAGCAGCAACGATTGATTGTAAAGGTTGATACCCAATCCATCTACATTTTGTCCCACTCGAGCCTTTAAAATCACCTGAGCAGAGGAACCGTTTCAGTAAACTAATCGTAAACAAACAAAGTAGCCTAATCGTCTTTATTACCATCTACTCTGTTCCAGATTCATACCAAGCATCGGATGATGCTCTGAGGAAGGGAATGCGTAGAAGGCTCACAGGAAAAGAGTAAATCGGTATCTCAATAAAGTATGGATGATTTACCTGATCATTAGGTTCGATGTGGAGTTCTCCTATGAACTGATAGATAGAGCCGGGGCGAAGATTGAGCTTCAAGTGCTGTGCATCAACCCTTAAGGTAGCACCGCCGTCAACAATTACAGCAATTGCAGTTTCCAATATATACTCTTCCATTCTATCAATGAAAGAGAGAAACGATGCTCACTAGCTATAACAATGTCAATATGCTGAAAGAATTAAGCAGA